>NW_021011646.1:177767-521267 GCF_003987935.1 Bombyx mandarina
GTGTCATCTTCTTAGAAAAATATCCTAACGGCTTCCATACACCGCCGTCGTGCTGTTGTAAAACAGCGCCCACACATTTATTTGATGCATCTGTCATAAGTGCAAGTGGGGTGTCGGGTTTCGGGTACGATAACCCAGGTGCACTTTGAAGACTTAATTTACATTGTATAAATGCCTCGTTTGATTTTTCGGTCCAATTTATCTTAGATTTATCCTTCTTTTTAGAGTTTTTTAAGAACTCGTTTAATTCGGCCTGGTATTCTACAGCATGTGGTAGGTGTAACCGATAAAAGTTGACCATTCCCAGAAATCTTCGTAATTGATCGACCGTTTCCGGTTTGGGAAATGCAATGATAGCGTTTACTTTCTCTTTAAGAGGCTTAATACCCTCGGTGGAAACTTCATACCCGAGAAAATCAATTTTGGACTGACCAAACGAGCATTTATTTAAATTAATTGTAATGCCAAATTTGTTAAATCTTTCAAAAACCTCTTCCAAGTGTTGTCTATGCTGTACTAAATTGTCACTTGCAATAACTACGTCATCAATAAAGGTGTATAAATAATCTAAACCTTCTAAAACAGTGTGGTTCATAAACCGTTGAAAAGACTGAGCAGCATTGCGTAATCCAAAACTCATGCGTGGAAATTCGAAAAGACCGAAAGGTGTAATTATAGCGGTTTTCTCTACATCCTCTGGAGCGACCATTATAAAATGATACGCTCTATTGATGTCTATTCGGGAAAAAACTTTTTTATTAGCTAAAATGTAAGTAAAATCGTACAATCTAGGTATCGGGTATCTATCCGGCTTAGTAATTGCGTTAAGCGCCCTATAATCGCCACAAGGACGTATATTGCCATCTTTTTTTGCAACAACATGTAATGGGCTTGCCCACGCGCTTTTCGACGGTCTGCAAATCCCCAACTGTTGCATAAGTCTTATCTCTTCTTTAACCTTGGCATAACGATGTGGTGGCAATGGTCTCGCCCGAGCATGTACGGGAGGTCCGAAAGTCTCGATATGATGGTAAACCGAATGTTTTGGTGGCTCTTTAAAACAAACCGGCTTGGTGATATCCGGATATTTCGATAGCAAATCATAAAACGGGTGGCTTAAATCTATAGTTTTAACACTGTGCGGAGTTATGTGTGGGTCAGTCTCAAAGGAAAATCATATCACTCATAATTATTTATTGTATACGTGTCCGAGTGCCATGCCGGACTCCGATGGACTGCCTCGACGTTGACATGAGCCGGCACAATATCATAGCTAACTTCGTTGAAAGATTCAAAAAATTATTTAATTAGGCAAGAGATTGCCGGACTGTAGTTTTCACTAGAGTCGGTGGGGTGATTGTATCGGAATATAAATATAATCGCACTATATCAATTGTCGGGCCTAAGCTTTTAGTATCTGTCGGTATTTATTCTAATAACAAGAAAAAGGCCACAATTACGTTCCATTAATATCAATTTCGGCTCATGTCATCATTCTCCTGCCTTTCTCCCAGTTACTTGAGGTCGGCGCAACATGATTTCTCCTTCCATACTCTTCTATCATATCCCATTTCTTCGCTCACTCCCCTCTTACACATATGGTCTTTCATGCAATCCATCCATTTCTTCTTAGGTCTACCTTTTCCTCTATATCCTTCCACATTCATAGTTAACACTCTCTTACCAACCTCATTTTCATTTCGTCTCATCACATGTCCATACCATCCCAAACGCGCACTTCTCAGCTTCTCTGTCACAGGTGCTACTTTCAAACTTCCTCTAACATATTCATTCTGTATTTTGTCCATTCTCGTTACTCCACCCATCCATCGCAACATTCGCATCTCTGCTGTATGCAATCGACTTTCATCCGCCACTTTAGCTGTCCAACAAGCTGATCCATACAAGACGGCAGGCCTTATTAAGGTCTTATATATCTTCCCTTTTAGGGGAGCAGAAACGTCTGAGTCAATCTAGGCTCATGTGTACTACTCAAATTGTCATATAGCATATTATTTTCTTCGGGTTATATTAAAACTACGGCTTATATTATTTCCGACATTTTGACATTGTATGAGATTAAACCGTCAGGCCACTTGATTATCTCGCTGGATCTTCTCAGTGGATCGCGATTTCGATCTAGTGGTAGATTCAGCGAAGCACTGCTCTTGCTAAGGCTAGTGTTAGCAAATTCTTTCAGGTTGAGCCCGTGAGCTCACCTACCCGTCTGGGCGTAACTGGAATAGCCTCTTAGACTACAAGCGAATAAAGTGCTTTTAATACTATACTGATGGCAGGACCTCTTCTGAGCCCGCGCGTGTAGGTACCACCACCCTACCTATTTCTGCCGTGAAGCAGTAATGCGTTTAGGTTTGAAGGGTGGGGCAGCCGTTGTAATTATACAGAGACCTCAGAACTCATATCTCAAGGTGGCTGGCGGTATTTACGTTGTAGATGTCTATAGGCTTCTGTAACCACTTAACACCAGGTCAGCTGTGAGCTCGTTTACACATTTATGCAATAAAATAAAAAATAAAAAAATTATGTCGAACTCTCATGGTTTATTATAAATACAAGTTTTTGAAAACAAAAAAAAAAACTTATAGGGTCTCTTGAAATCACTACGCAGCCTGAACGATCACTTCGGCAACATATACATCAACCTCGGCTCGCCGCTGTCCTTAAGAGGGTACTTGCAAGACAAAACGAGAGCCACCGAGGAAATAATGAAACCGAACGATCTCCAGCAAATTACGCCGGAACAGTTCAGGCAGGTCCAGGACGTGGCGGAGCACGTTATAAGCCTGCAGCAACAGAACACGGCGGTCACGATAACCAATCTAGTGGCTATAGTGCTCATGCAGAGCCTGGTGCGAGACGAGCCGCTGTCCCTCGATGGAGTCGTCGATGAAGTGGTCTGGGTGGTCGGGCTGTTAGGAAAGCTGGGCGCTTCGGTGTTCGAGAATGACGTCAGAGGCAGCGTCGACAGGATCCTCGTGGTCCACAATAAGCTGCTGCGTGTCGATTCGAAACGAAAATTGAGACTGTTGTCGGAGACTTTGATGAACGTGTCCAGCGAGGTCAAGAAAAAAATGAAAGGTACGCCCATTTTTTTTTTATCGCTCTTGTAAGCAGCTTGTGCTCAGTGGCGAACAATTGGAGAGGCCTATGTCCAGCAGTGGACTGCTATAAGCTGATGATGATGATGATGATGAAGAAGCAGACGAACTTACGGCCCACCTGATGGTGAGTGGCTACTGTCGTTCATGGGCGTCATCAGCAATGCCAAGGACCGAGCCAAGCCACTGCCTACCGTAATTAAATTAATGAAATTATTTTAAGTAATTAAATTAATGAAATATTTTAATTTAGTGAGGCACCACGCACAGTCTATCAATAAGCCATTGTTGTATCACAGATAGGTGACTTGCAGTATGCTTATCAGCTCCAGCCAGTTTGGCGGCTCGTTTGTGGTCTATTGACATTGATAATGACATTATTTAGCGGATATGTTTAAGATCGCTCATTGTAGTGCTGGTGTTAGGTAATAAAATAATTGAAGAGTTCGAATTTAGGTGAATAGGCATGCTCAGTTAAATATTTACCTCAATCGTACCATCAACACAGCAGCATCCAATAACAATTGGTTCAAGGATAAGGAAGTTATGTATTTTAATTTCAACTATAAATAGAGCGCAGTCAATTTTTTTTTAGCAACATTATACCGTACTCGCCCGCTTCGCTGGGCATTTAAAATTAACATTATTATTTATTGTCATTTTTATTAGGGAGTCCAACGCTCATATAAATATTAGCCTATCAATTAAGTACATGTATTTTCTACATGGATACCAAGTTTCAAGTCAATCGAATGCATGGTTCAGTAGTTATAACGGAACATTCGTAAAAACCACTGTAGATTTATATATTAGTATAGATACACAGGCTGTCAAAACAATTCTAGCGTCACGATTTCAACTTTCCATCTTTAGCGTTTTGAATTGCGACTAACCTTGGCAGTCATTATCGTGATAAAATTGAAAATAATTTATCTAAAATTAATACAGTTATCACGGACACAGACTCCATCTTGTATTTCTTTTAAGTTTGTATAAATTATATCTCTAAATCCGATATCTATTTGCGTTAGAGAATACATTTTATTGTTCCGAAAAAAATTGCAAAAAGATGTAATGGCTAAAGAAAACAGGAATGCCGTGGCGTGTTTTAAAGGAATTAAGTAGTCAATTTCATGTCATACTCCAGATACTTTAAAATATATGCCAGTAATTCACGAGAACCACACCTTAAAACAGTCGTGGCCTAAAAGATAAAACGCTTGGTGGACTCGTGTCGAGCGATGCAATAGTGCCGGTGTTCGAATCCCGCAGAGTCATCAATTTTTCTAATAAAATACGTACTTAACACGTTATCACTAATGGCTTTAACAATCAATGAATTATGGCGTATATTAAAAATCAAACTCTCTATATTTATGTTTTCTTGTGGTAAGAGTGTGTATTTTAAGCCCTCAGGTACCAGTTCCGGACCGCCATTCCGTCTTATTTCACCCGCGAAGTACTTAAGCGCAATGGCGACTTTCTACGTCGAGACCATGAGTCTATGCACTGTACAAAAACGACTCGAACAAAACCCATCCTTATTAGAGTTTAAAAATGAATAATCGGCATATTCGGCGAAATGAATAATCACAATACATATTAGATAATGATGTCATAAAAATGATAGGTGTTATCAACAGTAGTAAGAAAGTTGATTTTCCTACGATCTCTGTCGATGTACGATAATTCTAAAAACTTCGTATTAGGTGGTCAGATAAAAGTCGGGCTTATGCAATAGATTAGATTAAATAGTGTGTGTTTATTTAGCCGCTTCATTTTTCAAAACGTGTTTACGCGTTTATATATTATTATTTTTATAATATGTTTTATTTTTATTTTTTACTAGCGCCCCACCCTCGCTTCGCTTCAGTAACATGTAATTTTATTATTGATAGCTAGATTATAGTCCCGCGAGGTTATTGTCGTACCACAGGTCGAAGCTAGTCTGAAAAAAGTAGCCTAAGTTACTTCTTATATCATCAGCTATCAGTGAATGTTTCGTCAAAATCGGTCCAGCCGTTCCAGAAATTAGCTGGAACAAACAAACAGACAGACAGATAGACAGACAAAAATTGTAAAAAATGTTATTTTGGTGTATGTACCGTATATATATTCATATGCATGTAGTAAACAGCGGTTATTTCAATGTTACAAACAGATACTCCAATTTTATTTATATGTATAGATTACTAATCTTTTGATTTTTGCTTCTACTCAAATAGGACGTTAGAGACAACGTAAACCCGTTTTAATCTGGCAGCTGTTAATAAATAATAATAATAAAACTGATATAACAAGAATTTTGGCAATTTTCCTGTTGAATCAGAAGCTATTATGATGGTCATATTATTATACTCGCAATTAGACAAAAACTCGAGTATTCAACAATAAAATATCAACTTAATTACCTAATTAAAATTACACTGACGGTCGAATTTGTGACATTTCGAATATTCAACAGTTTCCGTGGTCGCGAACGTCTTAGGTTTTATTTATCGACATTTGAATGTCCTCCTCTTCAAGCATCGGTCACTGTCCTAGCACAACACTAACCCATAGACATAACCCACTGACTTACTCGCCGGATTTTTTTCTGTGATCCGATCCGGGGGCAAATTCAGTGGTACATTCAGCGAAGTACTGCTCTTGTTAGTGTCAGCAATTCTCTCTGATTGAGCCTCCTGAGCTCACCTAGCAGCGTAACTTCAATTGTCTCATAGGCAACCAGCAAATAGGTATGAAAAAAAAATTATAATGTACCGACTACCATCTAATTTATTTATCTATCTATCTATATATATAAAAATGAATTGCTGTTCGTTAGTCTCGCCAAAACTCGAGAACGGCTGGACCGATTTGGCTAATTTTGGTCTTGAATTATTTGTGGAAGTCCAGAGAAGGTTTAAAAGGTAGAGAAATATGAAAATACTCGGAATTAATTAAAGTTTAGGTCTTTTATTTATCTATTGAGGCACTACGAAGCCTGCCGGGTCAGCTAGTTGTAAATATAAGTAAACGCAAAACCATATGATTAAGCGAAAACTGATGCTTTTTTTTTGATTGACTGATTTTACTAACGTATCATAATATTGCAGGACACACTCTGGAAGCCGACACCATGGCCCTGGCCATACCGGTGATACAGCTGCAACTCTACGTCAACCCAGTAATGCACTATCTGTTTCCACCGGCTCTGGTGTACCTCATCGCCTCTAGAGGGGTAGACAGAGGTAAAATATCAAATGTTCATAGGATCCAGTTTTTGAAGTGAAACTTCTAATGCGACTTCCAACAAGGTTGCGTTAAACGTATAACAATACCATGGAATAGAAAGAGACAGAGCGAGAGTGAATGCGTGGCACTCGAACGCATGCGCGTAGTATACCTGTTACAGGCGAGCGCGAGCGTTAGCAACGAGTAAGGTCCAATTTTTTTAATGAAGTATTTTAAATTAGTATTTAGGACCTCTTGGGAGTCCGCACGGGTAGGTACCACCACCCCGCCTATTTCCGCCGTGAAGCAGTAATGCGTTTCNGAGCTCGTCCGCCCATCTAAGCAATAAAAAAAAAAAAAAAAAAAAAAAAAAAAAAATTAAAAAAAAAAAAAAAAAAAAATTAAAAATATATATATAAGATGTCGCATCTCTCATACACAGCATTCTCTATTACAAGAGCAATCTGATTTAAGGATGAAAAATGAAGAAAACCACAACACTACACACATCGAAAAAGAAGTTTCACTTCATTCACGTGCACCAAGTTGCACGCGCACTGTTTAGTTTTATGATACTAGGATGTCTTTTGAGCTCGCACGAGTAGGCACAACCACCCTGTCTATTTCTGCCGCGAAATATTAATGCGTTTCAGTTTCAAGGGTGGGGCAGCCGTTTTACTATAGAACTGACACTTACAATTCATGTCTCAGGTTGTGTGGCGGCATTAATATCGTTGATGTCCATGGGCTCCGGTTACCACTTGAGTAACACTTAGGTCGTGAGCACGTACATCCATGTAAGCAATAAAAGAAGGTTACAGTTCGACTTCTCATTGTAAGTGCTTCGAACGCATTTGTGTAATAAGTCTTAAGTGACACCCGAGTTGAATTAGTTGATGTTGAAACTGAATCTAAGTATGGGATAACTGTTGTTTTCAAAGCGTTTGAGTTCTCGACATAATTTTAAAACTGTGTCTTAACTGTGCCGTCGTAACTATAATTGAGACCTTAGAACTTATATCTCAAGGTGGGTGGCGCATTTACGTTGTAGATGTCTATGGGCTCCAGTAACCACTTAACACCAGGTGGGCTGTGAGTTCGTCCACCGATCTAAGCAATAAAAATAAAAAATAAAAATGTATGGAAATGGTAGTGCAAGGTAGAGGGAGAAGAGGTCGACCAAAGAAGACATGGAGGAGTGTGTGAATGAGGATATGAGAGAGAAAGGAAAGCAATAAAAAATAAATAAAAAAAAAACATCAGTAATAACATAATAATGAACGCTACGCTTGGGTTATTTACAAACCTAAATTTTTCGCAGATATGTTGGTAACAGATTACAATCGCCTCAGGAGACTCTTTCGGAACGAATATTTTTACGTAGAAAAAAATGAAAAAAAGGTATGTTTTTCTTGATACTTTGACTTTCTTGAAACAAAGGAGACGAATTATATATTATGGAGGGTAGAAGTAAAGAGCACCATCTTAGTGTATTAGGTGTCTAATTAAGATGGCGCCACAATAGCAAGTGGAAAGATTCTAAAAACAATTCCATAAGCTACAACACTTCACTCTGCTTAAAGCTGCTATATTTATATCATTTTCTACACTAGCGCTATTTCAGTGAATCTTCTAACAATAACTTGCTGTTTACAGATGGACATTTTTCAACTTACCTCCTATACAAGATGATACTACTTACCTCCACCCTCCTTAATATGTATTGGTATACTGGATGTTAGGAGACCGCTTCCGAAAACGAAGACAGACGATAGTACTAATGACACCTTTGATGATAGGACGCATTCTCGATCCTCTGCGGAACGAATGGAAAGCAGTCGACGTCGCCCAAAACACGTCATCTCGGATCCGCCCGATCCACTAACGGTGCTTTTAGGTACCCCAAGCACCGGACATCGTTCTCGTCGAACCCGCCGCTAGCGACGAAGGGCTCAGCGAGGAAACTAACCCACAGACACAGCTCACTGAGTTTCTCGCTGGATCTTCTTAGTGGGTCGCGCTTCCGATTCGGTGGTAGGTTCTGCGAAGCACGGCTCTTGCTGGGGTTCGTGTTAGCAACGTCGTCAGGTTTGAGCCCCCTAAGCTCACCTACTAGCTCGGCGAATCTAGAATGACCCCTCGAGGTTACTAGAATAGGTAGGAAAAAAAATGATAGGACGGAAAAATATCGATATTATAGTTTCATAGGAAACTAGCCTGTATGTATTCGCCCGCTTCGCTGGGCATTTAAAATGAACATTATTATTGTCATTATTATTACGGAGTCCAACACTCATATAAATATTAGCCTATCAATTAAGTACATGTATTTTCTACATGGATGCGAAGTTTCAAGTCCATCGGATGCATGGTTCAGTAGTTATAACGGAACATCCGTAATTACCACTGTAGATTTATATATTAGTATAGATACATTACTGTACTTAAAAAACAAACCAGCAGTGCACAAAATCCAAAACAGCTGATGCTCGGGTCAACGAACGCCCGGGCGCGGCGCTGATACCGCACTCCCCATAATTTACAACTTTGTAGGTACAACATTTTCGTTTTCGTAAGTGGTCTCCTCACACCCTGTATGTATGCACATGTGTTTGTTGTCTGTAACCACCGGGAACAGTATGCGAGCCGTGAACTCGGTCCAACCCACGCCTTACTAAGTCACACGTAATTATTGTTCTAGATTTTAAAAGAAGCAATAGAGTACTGCACGGCAAACGACATCCTGATCTTCAACGGGGACAAATACAGTTGCGGGTCGGATGAGAAGTTGCAGAGGTTGCTGAAGTGGTCCGCGTGGCCGGCGCTCACCGTCGCCATTAAATGCGCTGAAATTATGACGGAGGTAAACATTAATTAAATATTGATCATGAAATAATCTATCTATCTATATATATAAAAATGAATTGCTGTTCGTTAGTTTCACAAAAACTCGAGAATGACTGGACCGATTTGGCTAATTTTGGTCTTGAATTATTTGTGGAAGTCCAGAGAAGGTTTAAAAGGTAGATAAATATGAAAATGCTCGGAATTACTTAAAAATAACAATTGGTTTCACTTTGATGTCCCCCCCAACAGATATGAGTAGAAGAGTTATTTTGATAATATCCTGAAAAGCAACCCACGCTTTTTTTACAATAAAATCATTTTTTCTTATACTATTTTTAATTAAAATTTATTAAATTTTATTTTCTATTTTTTAGTTGGATTTTCTATAAAAGCATAATTTGTTAGTTTTTTTAAAGTATTGTTTATTTTTTGACGAGTTCTTTAAAAAGCTTGTTCAGGCTTCTGAATTACCTGGCAAGGCCAGTCTCCACTCACTAGTGAGTCGTATAATTGTCTGCTTTATAATTGAAAACATTGACAGTTATAGATTTATTTGATTTTTTTTTCTAACGCTATATTTGTTTTTTTTGTCCTCCAGCAAACGACCTGCACACACAAAGTAGCGCTGAAGCTGATACAGCAGCGGGTGGAGTCCCAGCGCTGCCACCCGTACTGCCTCAGTCTGGAGGCCGCGGCCGGCTGTCTGCGCGGGCTGCTCGCGGTCGGAGCGCTGCACAAACAAAAGTGAACCCTTATTTTTATTGCTTAGATGGATGGACGAGCCCACAGCCCACCTGGTGTTCAGTGGGTACTGGAGCCCATAGACATTTACAACGTAAATGCCGCCACCTACATTGAGATATAAGTTCCAAGGTCTCAAGTATAGTTACAACGGCTGCCCCACCCTTCAAACCGAAACGCATTACTGCTACACGGCAGAAATGGGCAGGGTGGTGGTACCTACCCGTGCGGACTCACAAGAGACTAACTATACTGAGATCTTAGAATTTATATATCAAAGTGTGTGGCGCATTTACGTTGTAGATGTCTATGGGCTCCAGTAACCACTTAACGCCAGGTGGGCTGTGAGCTCGTCCACCCATCTAAGCCATAAAAAGAAAATAAGACTTATGTTTCGAAGACTCGTTATTTATTTGATGAGTAAGATGCCTGCTGTCGAGTAAATAAATATTAAACAACCGGCAACAATGCTATAGACTTGTATACATACTTTTTAAAAATATATATTTTATATTTATATTTTATTTATTTATTTTTTTATATGTAAAAACGTATAATTTGAAAATATACTTACCGGTCTTCGATTTTTATAAGTAAATATGTACCTAACACAACCTCATCGGTGAATGAGCCCGAAGTTAACTACTATAGCTTCCTTCATTTGTTCTTTTTCAGAGATGCAGACGAAACGTACACCGTGGTGCCGGACAAAATGAACGAGTACCACGTCCTTTTAAGTTTAGTCACTCCGCGTTTTAACGTGGACTGGAGCAGAAACAACACTGTGATATTAGACCAGAGAACCTCGTCTAGACTGTGAAGTATTCAAGTTTCACTTTGCCGATATTCGCGATTCTTTGTAATCGATTACACTGGTGGTAGGACCTCTTGTGAGTCCGCACGGGTAGGTACCACCACCCCGCCTATTTCTGCCGTGAAGCAGTAATGCGTTTCGGTTTGAAGGGTGGGGTAGCCGCTGTAACTATACTAAGACTTTAGAACTTATATCTCAAGGTGGGTGGCGCATTTACATTGTAGATGTCTATGGGCTCCAGTAACCACTTAACACCAGGTGGGCTGTGAGCTCGTCCACCCATCTAAGCAGTAAAAAAAAAAAAATCAAACGTTTGTGAATATCGTTAAAAAGCGAAAAATTGCGAATTCAAATCAATCATCCACAAACAAATCTTGTCATCCATTTTATTTTTTACCATATAAATTAAATAATTAAGTTGTCATGGCCAAAAGGGACACTCGTTATACTAGGCATTTTGTTTTTTTTTTTTTCAATTACAAATCTGTATTTATTGTTTGAAAGTAGATTAATGGATTAATGGTTTCTTTAGTCTATTTCGGTATTTGGAAACAGTATGTCAGTAAAAATATTTAGGTTAGTTGATTGTTTAACAATGAAATTTGACAATCGTGAATGCAAACAATTTTAAAAATTGCAAGTTATATGACTAATTCACAAAATTCTAATTGCTACCACAAAAACCAATCAATTTATTCAGTACTTATACGGTACAGTAATACTATTTGCAGTGTTATTAAAAATCTAGTCAGCCTCCAGGGTTATTGACTAAAAAAATATATAATAAATAACATAATAATGAAATTTTACTCTTACTCCTTGATTATAGTTTTTAAGTACCTGCTTAAAATCGTATGATCCGCTTGCCATTGAGAGTTGTTGCCAGATGAAACGAAAGTCAAAGAAACAAGTGTTAAAGCTTTATTAGTTTTTTAATGCTTTCACTTTGCAATCAGTATTCTTTGTTTGAACATGTACAAAGTGTTTTTAGTATCGTTATTTGCAATACATTCCACTAATTAATGTTTTCTTCAATATTTAGGTTGAGTAACTTAATAACAAATATAAAAGAATGCATTAAAATGCGATGCTCATGTTATTATGTATCTAAATAACGTACGTCAATTCAAATGAAAATAATAAGATACGTTTTTCTTGTTTTTGTTAATTGTTTTTTGTTGTTATAACATCAGTATTGTAAATAGTATTTTTATTTGTAAATATTTAAAACAATGAATTTAATTCGTGTTGATTTATGTTCACCAGTAATTATTTTAAGGGTTTCGTTAATGGTTTTATTACTGAATAAAATGATTATAAAAATGTGTCCGACTATTATTTTATCCGTTGTGCAGAATGTCGATACATTACATTTTTTTTTGTTTTTTTGAATTATTTAAACGATATTCAAGATTGGCGTCTGTATACCATATATGTCTCGAACGAATCATTCACTGGATGTCATATTCCTGTATGGAAAATTTTACAATCAAAATCGGCGAATCATTCCTATCTTGATTATCTGCAATCTTGTTTAATATCTACAATCTAGTAATCGAAATGTTGGCAACATCAGTAGACGTGAACTGTGTCGAATGATGCACTTTCTATCTACTGAAGCTGAGATTACTGTGGGAGTATAATGAGTTTTCTAAGTAAGAGAAGCATCGACACAACTCTTACGAGGATAGAATGTAAAATTTAGATTTTGTGTTCCTGAAACAAACATCATCATCAACGTTGTTGATATTACAATGTTTTCTAGCATTACATTATAGATGAATAAGATTATTTTGATTTCAGCTTTGGAACTGAAGTTCAAACTTATTTATCTCCTATAAGATATTTGTAGTGTCTAAAAATAATTACATATTATCTACCAGAATATCTTGATATTTAATATTTTTGGTATTATAATATATAAATACAATTGAAGTACAAAACACATGCAAAATTTGTATATTTCTTTATTTACATTTCTTTAACTATACAAGTGCTTTTGTTTTTTAACGGCTTCAAATACATATATCATATAAAAGGATTGTTTTACGATTATCGTAAGTTCTCTGCATTAAGCTAAACACTATAGAAAAAACTATTAGACAAAATGCTATTAATCTCATAGGTAGATATGAAATTAATATTTTATTAATAAATTATTAATTACCAATCAGCAAATATTTTTATTTTGGCAATGGCAATATTTTTGTTTTTTGTTTAGTTTTATGTTAGTTTAAATTTAACTAATTTACACACATTACATAGACATTAATGGCATACATAAATGGGGTCAAATTAATAAAATCCATAAATTTTATTCAATTCACGCTAAATAAATGCAACATAATTTATAAAATTTATTTATATAATAATTACGACATGTATATTATAATATGTAAATAAATAATCGGGGGACAGATCACAGAAGGTCAACTGGCCCCTAGCCTCCCTGTACCGTGGGAACCAGAAACACATATACATATTAAGATAATAAACATGTCTATCACATTAATGCTGGCCTGAAGCGGGAATAGAACCCACGACACAGCAATTAGGAGCGTTAACTAATGCGCCAAGGGATCAGTCAAATTGTACAATATTTACACGATTTGAATCACTCATTTAAAAACATTAGTATTTTTATTACTCGAAAATTAACACACTAATCCTAAGTTGAAACATTAGGAACAAGGATGCGGATGAACTTGATATCTAAAGAAAGTTAGCTGTTATGTGTTGTGCTTAATGAAAGTACTTGTAACGCTTACATAAACTTATTATTGAGTTTATTTGCTTGCAATAATTATTAATGTCACTTGTTACGTGCCTTCGGGAATTGGTCAATATTTTTTATTTTATAAATTTTCATCATGCTCTTTTTTAAGCTTAAAAATAACATCTCGACAACAAAGAGTTTGCAAAAGTTTTTTTTTAAATCTACCCACATATAAAAACGAAAATCCACAATTCGAATTGTTAAAATTTAAAAATTTAATAACAAACATATTTTTGCGTTTCAAAATTATAAGACATTAATATTATTGGCGATTGTTTAATTCGAACTCTGGCGCTCTGTGTGCAAATGATACGTCAATTATACCAGTCTCGTCAATTTCTGCCAATACAATACACACAAATGCAGCCAATTGCGTGTTGGACTACCCCGTAGTATATATTCCATAAAGATTATGTGTAGCTGATTTTTTTTTCATAAGCGACACTACGAGGTTTTTGGCAACACATCAAACAAAGTAATTTTGAGAAAAGCGTATCTTCCAGCAATTTTTTTAACAAGCTAAAGAGCCCTCCTAATAATACAATATTATTCGCTTACTAGTTTAAAACTTGCCATTTCAATAATATCACGTTATTTTGTATTCTTAAGTGTGATGGATAGTGACTTTTAAACAGCTCTACTGGTTTATTGTGAATGTAACACCGCATTTAAGATACAAATACAACAGTAGCTACAAAACTGAGCATTTGTGAACATTATGATTGCAACGCTGTTCACACACCGGCCTGCGGTTTCTCCTCTGAAGCTACATTGCTTAATGCATTTTAAATATAAACTATAAATAGAAGATACTTTCAAATTATTGAACGAGCAATCAGCAACATTTGACTTCTATGACCAGTCCATTATTATTTCGTTTTTTTTTTTCAACCTGTCCTATGGTGTGATGACCTAAAAGCACCGAGAGTGGATCCAGGGTATTCGACAAGACATGTTTCGGGTCAGATATGGTTTCAACTATGTAAATGCAGTCATGCAAATTTTTTGTGTTAACAAAGGGGACGGCCCATTTCAGGCCCAAAGCGGACAATATATTAGAGAAAAAATACTTAGTGCATTAATTTTGTCATAAATAAATATGCATTTACTTTCTTCCAAATAAGCGCCACTACAGTTTACAATAAGTAGTTTAAAAAAAGTAACTCTATTGAAAAAAACAAGAATTTTATTTTTGCGGGAAAAAAGTATTGCCAGCATCAAAACCTTTTACGTATTAAGTAAACATTTTAAGTATATAAAAAAACATATAAATAAATCATTTTAAATATTATCATTAATCAATCGATTTTAATCGATTTTAAGCACATAAAATAACATCAAAGACATACCCATGGGACTTTAACTTGTTACTATACTTGAGACCTTAGAACTTATATCTCAAGGTGGGTGGCGCATTTACGTTGTAGATGTTTGTGGGCTCCAGTAACCACTTAACACCAGGGTGGCTGTGAGATCGTCCACCCATCTAAGCAATAAAAAAAAAACTTAACTTGTATTGTTATTTAAATATGTACAACTAAAACAAAAACATAAAAAATAAAATATAATGCGTACTCGTAAAAAAAAGATTAAGAAATAAATCAATTATCGGTTATTTAAAAAAATGATCGATATATGAATTTCATGTCATTATTTTTCTTTATACTGACAACACTGATTTTAATCTGACTGACTGACACTTCGTTTGCTGCTTGTGCTTGCGTTCAAAATGGATGTGTTTTGATTTTTCTTCGATCTATTTTGCTTTTATCAATAACGTTTCATACTACGGCTGAAAACCATTGTGTGAATTGTGGTTTTAACCTGACCGAGATTTAAAACCGTGTATATGCTCTCCTGTGCTATTTTTAGATGATTTACTAATTGTGTGAAGAAGAAAATATAGATATTTAAAGAAGTATGTGTGTTTTTTATACCCTAATAACTACAACTGCATAAAAATACATTAGGAACATCTTAAACATTAAAAAAAGAAAAATTCTTGAGGTATTTATATAGAAAATTAACCTCAAAACGAGTTTTCTATTTTTATTATATTTTTTATAATAGTGGCGTCAATTTCAATATATTTTTTACATATCTAATACATTTAAGAATTTGAATCAGTCCATTTTTATAGTAATATTTGATGTCCACCTTGGGCCTAGCACACTATGGAGAGTGGGCATTCCCCTTTGGTACCTCATGACATTGCAACGTTTGCATCTATCAAAAACAGTGGAATTTTACCACAGTTGTTGTATTACCTGTTCAATTTTGACAGCTTTTTGTACGACTGACGTTAATATATTTATTATAAATAAATAAAATTGAGTTTGGACACATATTTGGTTAAAAAATATTACTGTTTGAGTCGCCTCCTCGGAATGTTACAAAACGCACTTTTCACTTTTCCCCTAATAATGCGGTAAAAACAACGAAGATGGCAGCACTGTTTGTGTGTAATCTATGGCACAGATTTGGTAAACGCGAGCTTATCTACACGCATAAATTGGCCAATGTATTTAATATTTTCTAATGAGACTGAGCATAACCGACCATGTGAAACAATCAAAGAACTCTCGAAGGATCGTCTGGTACACAAATCGTAGTCACAAGCGCATTCCCCATTATTATATCGAGGAGTGAACGGCTATTTGGTTAAAGCGACATTTCGTTTAATACGCGACATTTACTTTTGTAATTAAAGGCCTGTTTTATTTGGTACTAGCGACCCGCCCTCGCTTCGCTTCGGAAACATTAAATTTTATTATTGATAGGCGAAGCCCGGCATGTTGCGCGCGGTACGACAATAACTGCGGGTGACGCCGCGGGGCGAAGCTAGTCTAAAAAAAGTAGCCTAAGTTACTCCTTATATCATATCAACTACCTATTAGTGAAAGTCTCATCAAAATCGGTCCAGCCGTTACAGAGATTAGCCGGAACAAACAGACAGAGAGACAGACAAAAATTGTAAAAAATGTTTTGGTGTATGTACCGTATATATTCATATGGGTGTAGTAAAAAGCGGTTATTTCAATACTACAAACAGACACTCTAATTTTATTTATATGTATAGATTAACATCAATAGTTCGATGTTTCAATTGAAATTTAATTAAGCCAATCCCATTCAAATAGCTGAAGAATTAATTTGTTATGATATTTTTTCTAAATTTCAACCTCTAAATGGCTCTCCTGTAAACTTAAATTATAAACATTGCAATCAAATGTCGCATAAGCCTTTCACCCGTCGATATAATAAAGTACCAACAAAAGTATTAACATAATTATTACACTAAATGTTATTTAATTTCATCCGTTCCTTATAGTTTGATTGACGAACACGGACCGGATCTCCATGGGGCACAGCGTGATGATTCCGTCTAACACTTGCTTGTCTATCTGATTGAAAGTCAACGTGCTTTCGTAAACACGATCTGATTTCACGTCTATCAAATCTGACAGACGGAACTGTGGACAAAAAAAAAGAAATCTTGTATTATGAATAACATTTCTAGAAATTTCTATGGAGGGTAAAATATCTCAGTGTTTTAAAAACTGTCCTCTGAAATTGTCCAATTAAGGTCAAAAATCATAGTAGCAAGTAGAAAGATTTAAAAAACAGCCCAATAAACTGCCACACTGCGCTTCAATCTAGCACACTTCACTCTCACTTGATGGAAAGATGGAATTGAACAAATGAAAATGATATGAATATTCATTTTTTTTATTGCCCTTGTAGGCAGATGAGCATACGGCCCACCTGATGGTGAGTAGTTACCGTCGCCCATGGACTTCATCAATGCTAGGGGCAGAGCGAAGTCGGTGCCTACCGCTTAATACTCTCCACAAGCCTCGTTTGAAGAAGGACATGTCATAGCGCTCGGGAAACACTGTGAAGGGGAGCTCATTCTATAGCCGGATGGAACGTGCTAAAAAAGACCTCTGTAAACGCACTGTGGATGAACGCAGTGGCTTCAAGTAGTATGGATGAACTCTACTCTGGTGGCGGGCGGTGCGATGGTAAAAACAGGTGCCGGTATCATATCATCATCATAACGCATGATTTTATTTTTACGGCAGAGATACACGTGTTTCAGTTCGTGACATGACTTCCTTAATCGCATATATAAGAAAATTTGTGAGTTTAGCTTAATTAGACTAATTAAGCTAAAGACGTTCAGCTTGCATTATGTAAAAAAAGATTGCTGTTTTTTTTTCTAGATGAAAAGTAACGTTTGTGCCTTACTGTAAACCCTAAGCATGTGTGAATAGCCAAAACGTGACAAACAAACAAACAACTCACTTTCGCATTATAATTAGTATCAAAGTCACTCTTTTATCATGTAAGTGTTCATGTGTCACTTTTCATTTTCTAATTTTGCGCTTGTTCAGATTTTAACTTCATATATGCGATGACCTATTTACCCTTGAGTGTTAAGTTTAAAATCTCGAAGTTTCCCGAAATTACCATTTCAAGGATATACGGAGATCAAATATTCATTAAACTAAAATCGGCTAAAAGGTCTTCCAACCGCTGGCCGGAATTAATGTAAATAAAAATGTCTACTCTGTGGTAGTAATTTTTTTTTACTAACGACTGACCTGTCCGTCACTTAGCGGATACGCTTCGACGGTGTCCTTGTGACCGTAGCACGTGTCGAGGGCTACCCTTTGGAACGTCAGCCCCATCCCGTGTAAATTCGTGCCTTCCTTCTGTAAGCATTAATCCTCGATTTAGCTATACATGCAAGGTTAAATATATTCTCGATGATTTTCTAGTACGTAGTTCGTAAATAATATTATCCGAGCCGGTAAGTATCAACATCGCGAACGTCACTACTCACGTTTGTGTCGTTTGAACAACGTTTGAAGTCGTCGTGGCCTAAAGGATAAGACGTCCGGTGCATTCGTGTTGAAGCGATGCACCGGTGTTCGAATCCCGCTGGCGGGTACCAATTTTTCTAATGAAATACGTACTTAACAAATGTTCACGATAGACTTCCACGGTGAAGGAATAACATCGTGTAATAAAAATGAAACCCGCAAAATTATAATTTGCGAAATTACTGGTGGTAGTCACATAACACCAGGTGGGCTGTGAGCTCGTTCACCCATCTAAGCAACAACAAAAAACTTCACTCCTCGCGTATCCGTCATAAAGTCGCAGAGTTTTCTAATTAGTCATTGACCTTAGTGGTGGTGTGGGTTCTGTAGGAGGCCAGCACGATGTCGGCGGCGTTGACGGAGGCCTTCTGGTAGTTGGGGCGGGGCTCGTCGCCGCGCGGCGTGTAGTGCAGCACGAGCGGCGGCTGCAGGAGCATCTGCTGCGACACGTGACTACCCAGCGTCAGCCACCCGCTCGGGTGATCAGACGGCGGCTTCTGTAAATATAGAATTATTTGTCAAGTAGGCCACAATTTTTGTTCACACGACATGTTATTTGTTTATCGAATTGAAAAACAATTATATATTATTTAATAAGTTTTACATCATACGAAATTTTATTTTGAAAAATTTACTTAAAATGTACACTGTATGTATTATTATTTGTATTGTGAATGTTTTTAAGCCGACTATGATTGGTAAGCTGAAAAAAATTGCATTTTGCTTGACTGTACAAGCGAGCCTGTACAAACGACTAAAGAAGCAGCGGTAAAGCACGGCTTCGCTGCATGGGTACGCTTTTTTTTGCTTAGATGTTTCGACGAGCTCACAGCCCACCTGGTGTTAGGTGGTTACTAGAGCCCATAGACATCTACAACGTAAATGCGCTATCCACCTTGAGATATAAGTTCTAAGGTCTCAAGTGTAGTTACAATGGCTGCCCCACCCTTCAAACCCAAACGCATTACTACTTCACGGCAGAAATAGGCTGGGTGGGGGTACCTACCCGCGCGGACTCACAAGAGGTCCTACCACCAGGAATTACGCAAATTCGAGAATCCTGAGATTCGACAGTGTGGAGAGACGATGTGGACAGATGTCCCTAAAGAAAGAAATTGAGATTGAAGGAAAGTCCATTGACTCACGGCGCAGTGCCCGAGGGCCGGCTCCGCTATGAGCCTGAATGTGTGGCGCGTCCTCACGTTGTCCAGCACGCCTTGGTTCATGCCTCGGTTGTCGTCTCTGCTCAGGCGCCTGTCTTGCATCACCTGCACAAACAATTTTAGTTACAATTACAAAGCAGTTTAGTACTATTGTCCCTTCTGTATTCTTTGAAAATATTTCTTTTTTTAACTAAGTAAACTCAATGAATCGTTATTACTGTATAATAAAATGAAAATAAGTCTTGAGGTGTCATGTACGTAACGAAATAATTTTTTTGGAGTTATTCAACTCAATATACAATATTTACAGAAAATGAATACAATATAGAGTAATTATTTATTGTAATGCTTGATGGATGATCGAAATTCTTCCAGTAGTAGATTTAACGAAGCACTGCTCTTGTTAGGGTCAGTATTAGCAATTCTCTGAGTTTGAGCTCGTGAGCTCACCTCGCAGCCACAGCGTAGTTGGAATAGCCCCTTAGGCTACCAACGATTAGGTTTTTTTTGTGTCATGAGGAAATCGCCGGACTTCGCCCTCCACTGGGGATGGTGGGCGGAGCATGCCGGAGTCGAACCGACTAAAACCTCCTGTCGCTCAACAACCAACGTCCAAACCTCGCATGAGACAGAACTCGTGAAAAGGCAAAGGGGGGAAAGTGAAGCGTTTAGTGGGAAGATAAATGAAATCAATGCCATAGACTTATAAAGTAACTAGCCGTACTCGTCCGCTTCGCTGGTCATTTAAAATTAACATTATTATTTCTCACCCGCACAAAAGATTCTCATCATTAACACCCCCGCAACTGGTATAGGGAGTCCAACACTCATATAAATATTAGCCTATTCATTAAGTACATGTATTTTCTATATAGATACCAAGTTTCAAGTCAATCGGATGCATGGTTCAGTAGTTATAACGGAACATCCGTAAAAGCCACTGTAGATTTATATATCAGTATAGATTGAAATATTTCGGTTACCTCAATTTGTCCCGGCTGTAAGGCGGCCATTCCTAACGGAGTGGAAGTGAGCACCGTGAACCTGATGTTCTCGTCCTCGATGTAGGCGGCGGCGGGCAGCGGGTAGAAATTCGCCTGCAGCGGAATCTTCTCGAAGTAACGACGTTTTATCATCTGTCAAGAAACATTATATAGCCTTGAGGTTTCAGTTTACTACACAAACTCGTTAAACCGAAAAGTCATATAGAATAGCATCAACTCATATAAGCCGAAAAGTTATACAGAATAGCCTCAATTCTAATAATTTAAATTGAGACAATCGAAAATTAAACCTAAACAGACTGTGCCACCGTTCAATGCGAAACGCCCGACTGTTTTGCGACAGAAATGAGCTGTAAGTATGCGTGTGGCCTTACAATATTGTTACGCTGGTAAGAGTAACGCCATATATCGTCGAATAGCCGAACGAATATCGAAGGATCCAGTAGCACCTAGAACGCTCGACAAGTACAACACCATCTATTGTTAGATAGCGGAAACACAATACTAGAGATGTAATGTAGATGGAACATTCTCGATAATTCTAGGGATGTGGTATCGACTATAAAAGCGTTGTAGGGGATCGGAATTACTCGAAGCGAAACACCGAACGGATCACCTGAAGCGAAGCGGAAGAAGCGAATTGAGAGTTTTAAAGTGTTTTAAGTGTTCTAAGTGTTCAATACAGTTTTTACTTGTACTTTGGCGAAATTTTATTTATCCCGAACCCCAGCGCGTAACAATATGTTACACCGTCACTAGAACCCTCTGAAAAGGTTTATGCAGTCGTTCTACAAACCTGCATCCCATTTAAGTCTGTATAGAAGACGTCTCCGTTCCGGACGCTTGTGGACAGCCGCAGCGCCAGCTCCAAATCGTCCACCTGCGGGTCGATGAGCAGCGCGCTGCTGACCTCCAGCTCGGCGTGCGGCAACGACGGGTTGTTGTACACCGTCACCTGCAGAGCGAAACGCACTATATGGCACTCACTTTTTAATACGCTTTTACTAGCTTCAGACGTATGTATGTTAATATGCAACGGAATCTTTAAACATGATTTTGACCCCCTTCAAAACGTCGGATTAACTCGAAAGGACAATGCCCATTTTCTATGGGCGTTTGGGCCCCTAAAAAAAGTTGTCGGGTGATGATGATTTTAACTTAATTTGATAGACAAAGAAATATCGTTTCATATTCAGAAAACGATTTTTATATTCTCACCCAGGTTTAAGAGAAATCTGTTTTTTTCTGCAGCTAAAATTAAGTTGTTAATTGTTTTCTTCGAAATCAATAATCGCTCTCATCATTATTTACAGTATTAAATAAGTTAATTGTGGTTAATGTTGCTAGAAATAAGCCCTTACGTACATTTTATAATTATTATATCCTCATAATAATAATAAAATGAAATGAAATCCGGAAGCCGGCAACGATATTGTTGTTGTTGTTTTTAAATTCGCCAACAAGCAGGCAAAGAGCGTAGCCTATACAGCCTAGTCTGTCATANCCAAGGTTCATCTCTGCACCCCCCTAAGTTAGACTGTCAGAGAATGCCCTATGGCATTAAGTCCGCCTTTATACTGTCTAGTAAATAAAGTTATAAATAAATAAATATTCGCAATTTTATATTTACCGAGAGTATAATTTCTGCGGTTTTGGGTCCGACGAGGGCGGCGTAGAGCGTGGACTTGTGTATGCCTTCGGTGACCACGATCTCGGGGTACGGATCCGACTTGAAGTCCTTGGCGGGCCCGCTCGGTATGAACAGGTAGGCTCCGCTGTTGTTGTCCCGCCCCTTCTGCGTGTCGTACCTGCAGTGAGAGCATCAGCAAATTGAGAAGTCACAACAAAACTTCTTTTTCTTTTTCTCCACCTTCTCCAGGTGGGGTCGGCACAGCTAATTTTTCTTTTCCATTCTCTTCTATCACCCGTCATCTCAACACTCATTCCTCTCTCTCTCACATCGTCATTCACACACTTCAGCGAAGTCTTCTTGGGTCGACCTCTTCCCCCTCTACCTTGCACTACCATCGTCGTCGTGGCCTAAGGGATAAGAAGTCCGGTGCATTCGTGTTGAGCGATACACCTGTGTTCGAATCCCGCAGGCGGGTACCAATTTTTCTAATGAAATACGTACTCAACAAATGTTCACGATCGACTTTCACGGTGAAGGAATAACATCGTGTAATAAAAACCAAACCTGCAAAATTACAATTTGCGTAATTACTGGTGGTAGGACCTCTTGTGAGTACGCACGGGTAGGTACCACCGCCCTGTCTATTTCTGCCGTGAAGCAGTAATGCGTTTCGGTTTGAAGGGTGGGGCAGCCGTTGTAACTATACTGAGACCTTAGGACTTATATCTCAAGGTGGGTGGCGCATTTACGTTGTCTATGGGCTCCAGTAACCACTTAACCAACCAGGTGAGCTATGAGCTCGTCCACCCATCTAAGCGATAAAAAAAAAGTCCATACGTCTCCTAGTCACACGCATCTTCTCTCTACGCATCACAATATGTCTATACCACGCTAACCGTCCGCTTTGTTGATTACCGAGGCTACTTTCACACTTCTGTCACAACAAGACCATGATCACAAAAAATGTATACACTTAAAGTGAATTATTACGGTTTAAACAAATATTTATAAATAAATAAAAGTACAAGTAACAATTAATTGTCATATAGAGAATCCGTTGTCGTGAGCTGAATCATTTTAGTGCTGTGCTTATTTTCACATATTTTACAGAAATTCTTAAGGAATTTTTGAAAAGAAAATTATCTTCATACACAGAATCTTAATTCAATGCTCTAAATTCACAGCAAAATAATTTGAAATGGTTATTTATAAATATTATTAACTAATTAATAATCCTAAGGTCCTCACTTGATACGCATTAACAGAGCGTCGATCTATCGACGGGTCGCGCTCTAAAGGTTAATAAACGTCAATCAATTTAGATATCACTTACTGTACTGGTTGAGTGACGCGTTGGAAGCCCGCATGGGTAGACGTCACCATCTCGCTTATTTCTACCGCGAAGCAAACATGCATTTCGGTTTAGAGGGTAGAGAAGTCCTTTTACTGTACAATGAAGGCTTCGACCTCATGTCTCAAGGTGGATGGGGACTGCATCTATATTTTAATACGTGCAGCAAAAACTTTGTACCCCTTTTTACGAAATATGCGCGGACGGAGGAGTGTGAAATTTCCACACTTATAGAGAAGGGTTGGAGAACGCTAACCTTTTTTTTAAATTATACATAAAATCAATAAAAAAATATTAAACACATGCCCATATATTTGACACAACACATGCATATAAATATACTCTTTGTTTATTGTCAAATGTCAAAGCTTTTTTGTTGTTTAAATTCTGTGGTCAAATTGTGAATAGATTAATATTGTATGTCTTTAATATTATTTATCTATAGCGTAATAAAGAATACTCTCTCTGTCTCTCTCTATCTCTCTCTCTCTCTGTCTCCGCCGACACTCACTGCACGAAGTCCATGTGCACGGGAGTGGCCACCCCGTCCCTCGACACAATGGTTTTGACGAGCCCGTTCATGTTGGTGACGACCCTGGTGCTGTTCCCCGCCTGGAAGCTCACGTCCTCGTTGAGTCGCGCCGACGGCTGCTCGATCGGGAACATCTTCGGTAGATCCACGCTCCAGTAGTCCGCGTTGTATATGCGCACGTGAGAGAATGACGTGTATCTGTGGATACAAAATTGTTGGCAAATTAATACACCTTCGCTTGTCTATTATTATTATTATTGCCTTTGTAGGCAGACGAGCATACGGCCCACCTGATGGTAAGTGGTCACCGTCGCTCATGGACGTCAGCAATGCCAGGGGCAGAGCCAAGCCGCTGTTTAGTTGTCTAGTTAGCCGTTGTCTAGTTATTTGAATTCAAGATTTGATGAGGGTTGCGCGTGTTAATTAACGTCTTTGAAGGCAGAGGAGTATACATTCCGGCTAATGGTAGATAGTGGCTGTGGTTGGCAGACATCAACATTGTCGTGTGTCCGAGCAAAATCGTTGCCAGTCTGCTGGAAAGATCATGGATGTTCAGTAAGAACAGTCTGTGAACGCAGAGATCACTTCTCCGGTTGCGGAGACTGCGATGGGAATAAGGAACAATTCCTTGAAGCACTCTCCATGCAACATGTGGCTAAGATAGCCAACATTCATTGTATTGTCTACGCGATCAAATAATCGTTATGGAACTAGATGGTATGAAGTTCGTCTGTACATTATTAAAAAATCCGCACGTGCAACTTGGTGAACGTGAATGAAGTGAAACTTCTTTTGCGGTGAAACTTTTTTTGGTTTTCTTCATTTTTCATTATTAAATCAGATTGCTCTTGTAATAGAGAAGAGATATAAGAGATGCGACATGCTCAATATTTATATTATATATTTTTTAAATTATAGATAGAAAAGAGAGAGAGACAGAGACCGAGAAAGAAACCGAGGTAGACCATTTAGGAGATGGGTGGACGACATTAAGGCAGTTGCGGGAAGCACATGGACCAGAACAGCTGAAAATAGAAGCTTATGGAGGCAATTGGAGGAGGCCTATGTCTATAATAGACAAACAGACAATAACTAATAATAACATAGGCAAAAAAAAGCCTTAAAAAAAAAATAAAAAATTTAATTAATATTAATACCACTTATATATGTAAAAAAAAAATGTATTTGTCTGAATAAAGGCTTTATTATTATTATTACATAGATAGAAAAATAAATATATATATTTTTTTAAATACTTCTTAAAAATATAAGACGCTACTCGTTGCTAACACTCGCGCTGGCCTGTAACAGGTATACTACGCGCGTGCGTTCGAGTGCCACGCATTCACTCTCGCTCTGTCTCTTACTAGTATGATAGCGTTACACGTTTAACGCAACCTTTTTGGAAGTCGAATTAGAAGTTTCACTTCAAAAAAATTCAAACTCACTTGTTGATACTCATCGCGTCCCTCAGTGACACCGAATAGACGGTTAAAGCGAGAGGTCCGATGGTGACCGGGAAGGACAGCTGGTACTTATTGTTGGCGAGACCCAGACGCCTCTCCCCTGCGACCACGGGGGATACTTGTGCCATTATCGGTTCACCCTCTGGATCAAAAACCTAAAAATATAATTGATTTTCAAGTACCCGCATTTGGTTGTATAACACGTTTTCTGCCGCGAAACAGTAATGCGTTCCAGTTTGAAGCGTGAGGCAGCCACTGTCGAAAAAGGAGACTTAAAGCTCATGTCTCAAGGTGGGTGGCGGCATTTATTTTGATGGTATTTGTGGACTCCTGTAACCACATTTGGACGGAGAGCTATTTCACCCATTTAAAAAACAAAAAAAAACTTGTATTCTGGCAGGACTTTTTAGAGATAATAATATTGTTATCCGTAATCTTTGTTCTAACAATCTTTTATATGAAGCTTCACTCTACTTATCGAGGTGTGAAAAGCTATTTGGTTTAAGCGACATTTATTTTTGTACTTAAAAGTGCGTTTTATTTCGTACTAGCGACCCGCTCTCGCTTCGCTTCGGAAACTGTAATTTATTATTGATTTCTCCACTATTTAATGGATGTTATTATACATATAAACCTTTCTCTTCAATCACTCTATCTAATAAAAAAAAACCGCATCAAAATCCGTTGCGTACATACATAAGGATATAGGGACAGAGAAAGCGACTTTGTTTTATACTATGTAGTGATTAGCATCAACGGTTCGATGTTTTTAATTGAGTTTCAATTAAGTTTACTCTATTGAAATAGCCGAAGAAGATTATTTTTCCAAATTGAATTTCCAATTTCCAAAATTAAAGTTATGATATTTTTTCCAAATTTTAAACTTTAAATGGCTCTCCATTAAGTTTGCAAAAATGTCGCTTAACCCAAATAATCTTTAATAACCCGATATTGGTTTGTTACTCACTTCAACGTGCGGGGTTGACACTAGCACTGTTAATATTTCTTGTCTTCTGAACGCCAGCGCGTTGTACAGCACGAGGCGCCTGGAAGGAGACACCACGTCCAAGGCAATCGTGATCCTGGAGGGTATTTCGTCGTGCCGCCGCCAGATGTCGTCCACGTCGAGGAATATGTCCTCTTGCGTTTGATCCTGTATATGCGGCTGCTTCAGCAAGTAGTAGGCAGCTTGTTGGATGGCGGATTGACTGTATTTTATTGCTGTTAGCATCCTGCAATGTAACTGTTTCACTGTTTCACTGGTGGTAGGACCTCTTATGAGTCTGCACGGGTAGGTACCACCACCCCGCCTATTTCTGCCGTGAAGCAGTAATGCGTTTCGGTTTGAAGGGTTTGAAGGGTGGGGCAGCCGTCGTAACTATACTTGAGACCTTAGAACTTATATCTCAAGGTGGGTGGCGCATTTACATTTTAGATGTCTATGGGCTCCAATAACCACTTAACACCAGGTGGGTTGTGAGCACGTCCACTCACATTGACACAAAAAAAAATTGTAGTACAAAAGAATGCATAAACAAATTAGAGCTCACTTCTTGGCGTAGTCCTCCCTGACCTCGTCCCTGGAGGTGCCGGTGATGCCGTCGTGATGCTGGAACAGCGAGAGCGACCTGCGGGCCTGCTCGACCCGGTCCCTCAGCTGAAGCGACATTATGTACGACACAGCATGCGTGTCCGTCGCTTGAGCTGTTATTATTTCGGCTGCCCTGTAGTAAACAGATTTATTGAACTCTTATTATCTATATATTAATAAGTGACGCAAAAACTTTGTACCCATTTTTACGAAAATTGCGCGGAAGGAGGGGTATCAAATTTCCCACACTTTTTTTTTTTAATTGCCGTTGTAAAAAAAAAACACTTATAGAGAACTAACTGTACCCGTCCGCTTTGCTGGGCATTTAAGATTAACATTATTATTTCTCACCCCCACAAAGATTCTCAACATTAGCGCCCCCGCAACTGGAGTAGAGAGTCCAACACTCATACAAATATTAGCCTATCCATTAAGTATATGTATTTTTTACATGGATACCAAGTTTCAAGTCAATCGGATGCATGGTTCAGTATTTATAACGGAACATCCGTAAAAACCACTGTAGATTTACATATTAAGTATAGATATAGAGAAGGAGTGCAGAATGTTAATATTTTTTTAAATTATGCATAAAAAATTCATTAAATCAATTAAAAAACATTACTCTACCATGTATTTGACACACACACGCATGCATATTATTTGTTTATTGTCAAACTGAAGTCGTCGTGGCCTAAAGGATAAGACGTCCGGTGCATTTGTATGAAGCGATGCACAGGTGTTCGAATCCCGCAGGCGGGTACCAATTTTTCTAATGAAATACGTACTCAACAAATGTTCACGATTGACTTCCACGGTGAAGGAATAACATCGTGTAATAAAAATCAAACCCGCAAAATTATAATTTGCGTAATCACTGGTGGTAGGACCTCTTGGGAGTCCGCACGGGTAGGTACCACTACCCCGCCTATTTCCGCCGTGAAGCAGTAATGCGTTTCGGTTCGAAGGGTGGGGTAGCCGTTGTNGAAATACGTACTCAACAAATGTTCACGATTGACTTCCACGGTGAAGGAATAACATCGTGTAATAAAAATCAAACCCGCAAAATTATAATTTGCGTAATCACTGGTGGTAGGACCTCTTGGGAGTCCGCACGGGTAGGTACCACTACCCCGCCTATTTCCGCCGTGAAGCAGTAATGCGTTTCGGTTCGAAGGGTGGGGTAGCCGTTGTAACTATACTGAGCTATACTGAGACCTTAGAACTTATATCTCGAGGTGGGTGGCGCATTTACGTTGTAGATGTCTATGGGCTCCAGTAACCACTTAACATCAGGTGGGCTGTGAGCTCGTCCACACATCTAAGCAATAAAAAATAAAAAAAAAACTTATGGTCAAACTCTTATGGTCAAACTAAGAATAGATTAAATATTGTTTGTCTTTATTAATATTTGTCTAACGTGTAATCTTAGCGAATTATGTGATTATAGAAGTATATTATTAGTCTTTGACAATAGAATCATAATAGTGTACAAACTTATAATTTCAATTAATTATAGTTGAATTTCGACAACCAGGGGATCATTAGTATAAATGATTAGACCTTTGTTTGGATATCAACATATTCAACATAAATAAAAAATCAAGTTTATATTCTAATTAAATACAGGCAGGTACGTTCACAGTCGAAACAGAGTTGATAATTCAGTCCTACTAAAAACAATTTGATGATAAATTTTAAAAAGTATTGCCAGATCAATAGTTTCATAACAGATGATCTTTGTGGTGCAAATTGTAAAAGTTCTGTACTTAAACCGGTTCTTTCTTTTTATACATTTCAAATAGTAATGTGTAATGAAAATGTGTTTAATATGTAATGGAATGTGTTTCGTTAGCCCAAATTACCAAAATAATCAATTTTTGAAAAATAAAAACCGGTATTAGTTTTTGAAAACAAGAGAACCAAGTTTTTCTTTTACACCAATATTAAAACATAAATAGTTCTGTAAAACATAAATAGCACAGTGCTCAGTACTATTTACAAAATAATAGTACCTCTAAAATTTACAAAAAAATAAATTATGACTTAGTTTTTCTAAATTTAATTTGCTTAACATAAACACAATGCAATAAATACGAAACCCATATCAATCGTTCCTGATTGTCAAGCGTGAGGTGACAGGTGACAAGATGACGTCTGTCATCCCAAGGAGTATATCGGCATGAAGACAGTCGACCGACTATCCAGACCTGGCCTGGACGAGGGCGGATTTAAGGAACTAAATGCCGATTTGCGGAATCCGAAGAAGCCTTATCATCACGTTAACATCTCTTACCTGACATAGGCCAGTAAAACTCTATCCATGTTCTTATAAAACGGTCTGGAGGTGTAGTACCCGCTCCAGTAGTGCTGGTTCCGATCGGCGTACGTGAAAAAGTCCCCGGACAGTACCGGGAAGTTTGATAGTTTCACTTCATCGTGTAATGCTTTGAAGTAATCTTCGAGGGTACCGTATTGTACCTGAAATTGTTGTTTAAAATTACATAAAGAATTACTCATCTGATACAGTTTTCCAACAGGGACCTTGCCTGTTTTACAGCAAAACAGCATACGTGAAGTTCGAAAGGTAGTTCTACCTTACAATTGAGACTTCAGCCTCATGTTTTTTATTTTTCTTAATACCCTTGTAGCCACACGGCCCATCTGATCGTGAGTGTTTACCGTCGCCCATGGACGTCAGCAATGTTGGGGTCCAGAGCCAAACCGATACGTACCGTTAATTACTCTCCATAAGCCTCGTTGAAGAAGGACATGTCATAGCTTTGGGCAAACACCGTAGAGGGGAGCTCATTCCAAAGCCGGATGGTACGTGACAAAAAAGATCTCTGGAAGCGTACTGTGAATGCAGTGGTTCTAGGCAGTATGGTATGTCAAGGAGAGTGACGGCATACATGGTGTAATGTCGATGGGATTTAATAACCAGTTTAAAACAGCTGGGCCGTGAGTTCAATGACCCATTTATGTATTACATTTATAATAATATACTAACCTCAGTGTTCCAAGCATCGTTACTGTTGATGTACTCTATCAGCATGTCGTAGTTCTGGTACTGATTGTCCCACTCGTTGGCGCGGTCGTACCGGAAGTCGTCACCGAGAGGGAAGAACAACACGTTACTTCTGTAGAGTTGAGCCTTCTTCCTCCACTGATCTAATATCTTGAACGCTCTGGAAGTCATAGCGGACGGTCCAATTGTAATAAAAAAAAAATTTTTTTTTTATTCTTTGATTTGACTATTTTTATGAATAGATGTTGAAAAGTCTTCTATGAGAAACCTTTATAATATAATGCAATCGAGTCATCCCCCTAATGTTTCAAGCAGGCGTGACTTGAAGTGAGCTTGTACGTCCAAACATAAATTAGATAAACTGTTGCAAAAAAGGCCTCACCCAATCCAATCTAATAGGTAAGTCATTCGATGTATTAATGCAACCATGTTCTAAGTATTAAAATATTTATGTAATCCAGCTATCCGAAAGAGAATACTAACTTAATTAAGCAATATTAACTTAATCAGTCATACCTTTCATCCACATTCTTCTGGGTTATCCTCTGGGGTGCAACGCCCCACGGACAAGTAACCCCGTTACCGGGTAGACGTTTGAAATCAAATTGACAACATATCTGAAGATATAACAAATTAAAGTTTACTTTATTTTGATAGCTTACATGTAGAGATTATCTACAAAATTAGACTTGACTTGATTAGATTTTTGTTTAAGCTAAGGTTTTGTGAGTCCACACGATTAGGTGCCCATCACTTTGCCATTTCTGTCGTGAAGCAGTAATTTAGGTTCGAAGGGTAGGGCAGCCGCTGTACTTTAAAAATTGAAATCTATGAGTTCCGGTAACCACTTAACATCAGATGGGCCGTGAGCTCGTCCACCCAACTAACCAATTAAAAAAAAGGTTACATATAATTTCCATGTAGGTATCATATTCACTATTACTACTTTTTGCCTTTGATCGGTGAACAAGTTCACAGCTTATCTAGTGTTGAGTGGTTACCTGAGACATGATATCAAAATCTTAACAGCATTGTGTGATCGCTGTTGATCAACCGAGAGCCAAGACTTCGTTGAGGCTGATAACATCACGGTGGTCTTTGGGATAAGACGCCCGGTATAGAGCGATGAGACTGTACCGGGGTTCGAATCCCGCAGATACGAATTTTTGTAATCAAATGCGCGCTTAACATGATCAAGGAATTACATCCTGTAATAGAATAAAATCCGCAAAAATTATGATTCGCGTAACTCTTGACCATAGGACGTCTTATGACTATCCGGGTAAGCACCGTTACCCTTCCTATCTTTACCGTGAAGCTGTTACGTATTAGGGTTTCAAGAGTGGAAACTTTATTATGCAATATGAATGAGACTTAGACAACGTGTCCCAAAGTGGGTCAAGGTATGCGGCGGCTTTAATTATTGGTTACACTTACCTTAGGATCCGGACCGCACGAGTGAGGAACATCGTACGAATAAAACGGGAACAAATGTGTGAACATATCAGTTTTCCCAACACCATCTAAAACAAATATTACTAATAAGTACATTTAAAACAAACACATTTTTGAAAAAAAAAAAAAAAAACTTATTGACTCGATGTGTAAACGAGTTCACGGCCCATTAATCGTCATCTAAGTATTGGATAGAATTTTATTGATTTTAGGCTATATGCTCTGCTCTTATTTATAGTGTGACGCCAGATGGCGGCACTTTGTACTTCTTTTTTTATTACTTAGATGGGTGGACGAGCTCACAGCCCACCTGGTGTTAAGTGGAGAGCCCATAGACATCTACGACGTGAATACGCCACCCACCTTGAGATATAAGTTCTAAGGTCTCAAGTATAGTTAGAGCGGCTGCCCCAAACTTCAAACCGAAACGCATTACTGCTTCACGGCAGAAATAGGCAGGTGGTGGTACCTACCAGCGCGGACTCACAAGAGGTCCTACCACCAGTAAAAATGGGTCGGTGGTTCGAATGCCCGTTTGGCGACCACTGCTTTAGGCCACGACAACTTCTAAATTATATCCAATCAAATTGAACCGATAATGATCATGTATAATAATTGCATAACAGAGTTGTCAGTGACCATGAAAACTGTAAACTAATTTACAACAGAATATAATCTTACCCCATAACTGTCTCCATCTAAATTCCAACTGTCTATTCGAAGCCAATTCTTTCTTAATTCTATAGTGTACCCTCTGTATCATGGAATTATCGAAACCGGCTATCTTGAGGAGGTAAGGTTGCGCGCTGGAATAACCGAACGGATCAATGGACCATGCGTTTTTGGGTACATATCCCAAATTGTCGAGTAGCCACTGATGTCCGGTGGTCAATTGTTGCACTACAGACAGCCAATGTGAATTCGCCTCGTCGTTCATAACCCATCCGCCTGTCACGATTTCAAGTTTCTTTGATTTCAATAAACTGAAATATAATATTTGTTTGTTAAAGATATTAACAATTAATAAAAAGAAATTATAAAAGTACTTTTAAGACCAAGAACCCTGTAAATTATTCAAAATGTCTCAAATAATAAAATGAAAATTATAAAATAAAAACCAGATCAAACTGTAACAGTACAGTAACAAACAGTAGTTTTAAATATATTTTCACGAAAAACTACAACAATACCTACTAAATAATAATAAAAATTAATGACTTCATTAAAATGCGTCATTAAAAAGCAATATCGGTCGTGTTTCGAGATTTATATATTTATTTTACATGAAAGGAACATTGATTGTTGTTGGTTCACTGAAATACGTTATTTAAATTATTTAAATGAGTAAAATAATTTTAAATTTTTATTCAATCATTATTATTTCTATGATTAACACTAACAACACCTTTAAAATCGACTGTGTTGCATTTCATTTCATATCATTCATTCATATTCATTTCATTGCATTTCATAGTATAGTACAAGTATTTATGTTTTTTTTTTAATTAAATTTTTGTACAACAATTTAAATAATCGTGAATGAACAAACATGCTGCACTTACTTCAGGAAAGCAGTCTTGTCTTTCTCAGTAGCATCGTTATTCCACCACAGCGATAGAAAACTTATTTCGGCCCATATAAACTTACGCCCTACACCCTCGTTCAATTTTTCTATCATATTATTGAATATTGCTCTTGTTTGTGACTTGTAATAATTTTCGAAGGTTTTTAACCAACCTAGAACATCAATGATTTCATTTATATTCATTATAAACTTTCGCATGAGCAATGGTAACATATTTTTCAGAACACAAGGTTCAAATTATAAACGACAGCGGCCCGCTCCGGCTCCGCTCGGGTCTTTAACAAAAATTTCAACGATATCTGACATTGTTTTATTTTTTTTAAAAAAGAACACTTATTGCGTCGTAACTATAATAGTGAGACATATGCTGTTGCGACACTTTTTGTAAATAATAATGTGTTTTACAAAGTCATACTACATTAATTTAATTCTATCATGAATAGTTTTCGCACGGCACGCGATCTAAAGAATATTTTAGGTATTTTTTTTACACCTTGGGTTACATTATTGGAGTTTTATTAAGGATCCCTAATTTTTTTCAAAAAAGATTGTAGCCTATGTTACTTGGGAATAGTGTAGCTTCCAAACAGTGAAAGAATTTTTCATATCGGTTCAGTACTTTCGGAGCCTATTCAATACAAACAAACAAATCTTTTCTCTTTATAATATTAGTATAGAAGTATAGATAGCATGTTCTAAAATCTATAAGAGATAATAAGTAAAAAGTATTAATATATATTTTCGATAACTAAGTGTAATCAAATCTCCACATAAATATATCCACATTTAACTCGATACCAGAATCCCAACCCTTCTCCAAATTTATAAAAAAATTAAATGAACCTAGTTTTCCATTTCCATGTGGGATACATTGTGGAGAAAACTACATACCTGGGTCATTGTGTGAATGTGGTACAATAAAAACTTTCAATTTGTTTTTCTGACTCCATTGGTTTTCATTGTATTCGATATTCCATCCTTGTTTCCAAACACCTCCATCTTTATCATCAAACATAATCCTTTCATACAGGGATAACATCTATTAAGAGACAGTAAATAAAAATGGGATTATCTTGGTGTAATTGTGAACAAACAAATAAAGATAAAAATAATCAAGGTTGATAAGTTTTGATAGTTTAGATAGATTAGTAATTGTACTTGAATATTTAAATTGACCTACCTGTTCAACTGGGTATTGTTTTTTTTTCTTAATCAATAGATAATCAAAAACGAAATGTGTCACTGTGCCTTGAACATAGTTTTAATTATAAAATACTATTATTTAAGGTTTATCTATGATTATTATGATGTATGATTATTTCATATCAAGAAATACTGTGGCTGATTTATTGAATTGATTATTTTTTTATGATATCTTGTTGGTAGCCAGTGTCAAACTCATCAGTTGAACATTTGAATAAATGGATGCTAAGATTATCTATAATTGTTAAAAGCTCACATGTGAAGCCACCATAAACCTATTCAGGACTCCAAAATTACAGGATTTTCATAAAAACTGTAAATATAGTGGAAGGGGCCAAAAAGTCAGTCTCTATCCCTATCCAGAAGAATGAAATACATGCTGCTGGTGGATTTCAAATTTCACTCACTATTAATTTTGGTGACAATGTAATAGTATCACTAATTTAATGAATTAAAATATATTAACATATAAGATTGTAATACAATAAATAGAACCAAATCTTACCTGCACATCAGTTTTTGGAACTGAGAATTTCTGAATGGGACAAGTTGATTCATTCAATTTTATGTGCATCCTTGGTGGCTCATCTCCTACTACTTTGAACTCTCTTATTTTTTTGTTTTTCTGCATTTGCCTTGGTCTTTTCTGTGGCGGGTGATATTCATTTGACTGTTCTATAATTTGGCTCATGGCTGATTTTATTTCACCAACAACAGCATGATGTTGATCAAGTTCATTTTCAATATGACGTAATTTTGATTCAAAGGCAGACCACTTGTTCTGAAAAAAAAAAAAAGTTTGTATGCATGAAAACTAAGTCTCTGTTTTAAAATAGACGTAATATGTGAGAGCTGTAATTTTTGCCGTCTAGTCCTAAGAGGTTACCTGAGCACAGAACCATATTCAACTCCTTTATTTCACCCCCAGGAGTGGGGTCTATGAGTGCTTCATACCAGAAATTAGGCTAATTGGTGGCAATTATTCATGCAGACTCACAATACATTGTACCTTCAGTAATTACACAAATTTATTATTCATTTCATTATACATTAATAACCATGCAGTTATTTTTATTCAAATTATTTATGGGGCATTTAATGAAATAAAATTCAATTTACATTTTAAAAAAACTACCAATTCAAATGTCTCTATGTTATTCAGCCAAAACTTAGCCAGGATAGGGTGTAGTAGAAAATCCTTTTAAATTTAGAATTTAATTTATTTGCATAGAACCGGTCCTGTGTTTTTAATTTATTTTTAACAGTATTTAATACTTTTTGAACTTACCTCATCTATGTTTATAGCTGGTTTAACACTAGGTAAATTAAAACTTAAGTCTGTCATCACGTATAAAATAAAAATAAAAGCTATAATACACGTCATCCAAAAAAACGCCGATAAACGTCTGATCCTCATACTGCTTTCTGGAAACAAACAACAATGTACAGGACAATGTTCAGATAATCAAAATTCGTTTAGCAGTAGTCTTTCAACAGAAAAATATTAAAAAAGTAGGAAAATACAGAGGAAGAATCGGTAAACAAATTTCAAACTGACATACTTTATATACGATTCAAAAATACTCAATAATTATAGTCACTTTCAATTAAGTACATACATTGATGTTTCGCGCTTCTTTTAATTAATCAGTTAATAAGTCAGAATTAACTTTTATATAAAGCTCAACAATGTTCATTTCTGAATTTCTGAATACAAATTGTTGACATTGTTGACAGTTTTGATTTTTTCTTTTTTTTTCTGGGTGGAAGGGAGCCTTCCCCTGCGCCCTACAGGCTTATACCGATCACTCACATTCGCACGAATACGCGAATACCCACAAGTGTAGGACGACATTTGCAAATGATTATGCATCCAAGCTGTGTCGGTTTTTTAACGGACATCAAAGCGCGCGAACCGCGATCCTTCGCGTAGTCTCCCACACATTCGTGTGACCAGTTGTGCCCACGATTGCGAAGGTAACGGACGTTTCGCCATTTTTATAGTTCGTAACATCTACTGTGTAGCGTACCTTCATCATGGATTGGAACAACACCAAGGTGATGGAGTTCATTGAACACCTGCAAAATGAATCGACCATATGGGACCCTCAAAAGAAATCCCATAAAAACAGAATGGCCGTTAATGACGCCTGGGAAAGAGTTTCTCTTCAATGTTCTATTGACGAATTAAAAAAAATGAGAAATTCGTGAGATATTCGTAAACAAGTGTAGGAGGAAGCGCAAACGGGTTCGCAAATTGAATACCGAACCCATTTGCAGAGCCGTAGCCTCTAAGTTTGCGAATGAATGTCTGACGGCTACTCACATACGCGCGAACATTCGTACAATATACAAATGCTCGCGCGCATGTGAGTGGGTGGCATTAGAGTAGTCGCTGAATGAATTTTGTTCCGGATCAGAATCGTATTCCACTGAAAAAACCCAGCGAAAAACTCAACAGGCTAATATTATAGGATAAACGTCACGTTCAACCCTTTGTCTAGGACCATACTGTTATTCGACAGAAACCGGCAGGATGGTGTTCTTAGTAATTGCACACATTTATATTTTTGCGGGCTTAATTATTATGACATAACGTTGCTCCTCTTTCTAAGAGGTCATTTCTATTGAGTACGTGTTCGCTTTAAAAAATGGTAGGTGTCTACCTATTAGATTTGAAGAAAAGCACAGCCGCATTGCATGATACAACAACATAATAATATATTTCTCTTCACCTGTGTATTTCCTCTTCAGCTCATGACGTCTGTGGTATACTAATTGGGGCTTAATTTGGACTTGGCAGATAGGTAATATTAAGGAAATATGCTGAGTCAATAGATATTCTAATTTAATTTAATGAGTACCCCATACTCAAATGGTAACCCGTAAATCTCCATTGAGCACTCGCTCGTATATTGCATATTGTATATTTTACATAGGTGTTACTTATGGTGAGCATGTGTGATCCAAAGACTTTTAAGTTTTCATAGGAATTTGCAATCTTATTGTACGATGCGAAGTTTTACTTACAGGTGGTTGGACCTTTTGTGAGTCAACACGGGCAGGTACCACCACCCTACCTATTTCACCCATTAAGTATTAGCAGTCTTGAGTCGGGTTGCACGTGAAATGTATCGTTATCCCAGAAGATTTCATGACACATTGAACTTAGTGATATTATATACTTTTATTGCTACACGGGTGAACAGCCTCTTGGCCAACCTGGTGTTATGTAGTTATTGGAGCCTACATACATTACAACAAAGCCACCATCAACCTTGACGCATAAGGTTTAACTTTCAATTATCCCATCCTTCAAACCGGTTTTCTTTACTGTTTCGCAGTAGGAATGGGCACAGTGATGATCACTAACGGTAGGCTCTTAAAACGACCTTAATTATTATATATTAAATTATATTATCCGAGTTACATATTTAAAAAAGCGCTCATTTTGACCCCATGGTAACCAATGATGTTAGTGTTTCCGAACGCCAACGGCTTGTTATTGATTTTCGTTGCCGACAATCAAACGTCAATTTATGTCAAATTGTTTGTGTGTGAAAAATGGCGTCAAAGGAATCTCTTGATGTAAGTATTACTTTTTTGCCTGTTTTCTTTGCTTTTACTAGGTTTATTTTAGATTTCAATGATGTTCCAGGAAGATTATACAATTTATGTCAAAATGTGTAGATAAATGAATTTATTCAGCCTTTTACGGCACGTAAAATCATAGAAGACCACGCCCCAGAAACGAATTTAATATTAATTTGAATATTCTATGATTTGTAACTGAAACCTATCTTAATAAAGAGTCAGGTAGTTATGCTGCGAAGTGTTCTTCGCCTGTGAACATCATCTGATATTAAAAGTCCTGAGAATATACTATTCACACTGTTCTATGTTTTTGTATTTATGTATGAAGAAATATTTTACCGGTCAATAATTATACTATATACTTTAATTGTGAACAAGCACGCATAGAAAATTATGTAACAGGAGATGCCTATACTTGATTTTTCGAACAAGGTTTTAATGGGAAAAAGAATGTAATTGACCTTATTATGGTCATTGGTCATTTGTATAAGTATATCTTAATATCTCATCTAAGACTAAATAGCAATAAACATAAAATACTGTATGGACAGCACATGATAGTGAACAAAAAAAACTTTAACTCTAGTTGAATGAAACATTTTCTTGTTTCTTTAAAAAAAGAATTATAATCAATGGAAGCTTGTAATGAGACTCTTCAGCATACTGAGAACATTTCACATGATTATATTCACATTTCTCATATTGGTATCTATTCAAAATTATTCTCATAGTGTGTTTTACAACGTTTTTAATAGTTTTTTTTAGATAAAATTGAATTATGAAATATATTTAAAATATATTTATTTACTTAAGCATTCTATGCCCTCTAGAATAGAATATATATAATTAATAATATAGATACTGCAATTTATATTAAGAAAATATTTACTTCCAATACATCCCATTACATAATATTGTAAGATATTTGGGAAATATTATTTAATTTCATATTGTCAAAAGGAAAGATTTTCATCTGAGTGGATATTGTATAATGTCAGCTCACTTGGTTTCAACAGTATAAAATAAAGTGGGACACTGCATGTCTAGGTGGTCTAAAGACCTTCGAAGAGTTGCGGGCAAGAGGTGGATGGGTAAAGCTGAAAATCAGGTTCAGCTGTGTGGATTTGGAGAGGCCTATGTTCAGCAGTGGATGACTTGAGGCTGATGATGATGATGATAAAATGAAAGTTGATGTAGTCAAGATTTTTTTTTCTTAATTAGTACATTAGTCAGAAGAACTAATGGCTCATATGATAGTAACTGATTACCATTGCACAGTCACTGCCTATGGAAAATTACTCCTTTAAACCTCACACTTCTTATGGTGATCAACTGTAGGGGAATAGGATAGAGGATATAGGAGAGGAATAGGATGTCGTCGTCGTGGCCTAAAGGATAAGACGTCCGGTGCATTCGTATTTAGCGATGCACCGGTGCTCTAATCCCGCAGGCGGGTACCAATTTTTCTAATGAAATACGTACTCAACAAATGTTCACGATTGACTTCCACGGTGAAGGAATAACATCGTGTAATAAAAATCAAACCCGCAAAATTATAATTTGCGTAATCACTGGTGGTAGGACCTTTTGGGTGTCCGCACGGGTAGGTACCACCACCCCGCCTATTTCCGCTGTGAAGCAGTAATGCGTTTCGGTTCGAAGGGTGGGGTAGCCGTTGTAACTATACCTTAGAACTTATATCTCGAGGTGGGTGGCGGTATTTACGGCATGCTGTAGATGTCTATGGGCTCCAGTAACCACTTCATATCAGGTGGGCTGTGAGATCGTCCATCAATCTAAGCAATAAAAAAAAAAGGAATTTTATTCTAGAATCAGGTGGTACATGCCAAAGACAATGACTACATACTGTTGACTATATATTCCACTACTTCAGACACAAGTTTCGATCATGTCTTGTGGGCCATGCTAAACTCGCAAAACGTCAAGCCTTGATTTCAGCAAAATAAAGAGTTACTTTTTGAAGCAACTAAAAGATTGTCTACTGCTTTAGAGCATTCTACATAAAACTATGATATCTACTTCCATATAAATGGCCAAGCACAAATTAGTATCATTTTTCTGTTTGTCAACCGACTTGTTTCCTAAGTAGCTTTTGACACTAACAAGCTTAATAATTTTTATTTGGAATAGTCTGTGTAATAGGGCATTCACTGCTAAGAAGGACCCCTTTGGCATGGTCCTGCAATTCAAAGGAGTTTCCCTGCAACCTACCGAGAGTATTGGCATACTTGGGGTCGATATTGCGAGCGATGTCCAATATCAGCGTCATTTGAAGGGCAAAGCTAAGTTGGCGTCAAAAATGCTCGGAGTCCTCAACAGAGCGAAGCGGTACTTCACGCCTCGACAAAGACTTGTGCTCTATAAAGCACAGATCCGGCCTCGCGAGGAATACTGCTCCTACCTCTGGGCTGGGGCTTCCAAATACCAGATACTTTCATTTGACTCCATACAAAAGACAGCCATTCGAATTGTCGATAATCCCATTCTCTCGGATCGTTTGGAACTTCTGAGTCTGCGGAGGGTCTTCTGTTTCCTCTGTATTTTGTACCGTATGTTCCATGGGGATAGCTACGAGGAATTGTTGGAGATGATTCCATCATTTCGTTTTTACCAACGCAGCGCCCGTCACCGGAGTAGAGACCATCCATACTACCTGGAGCCACTGCGGTCATCCACAGTGCATTTCCAGAGATCTTCTTTGCCACGTAACACCCGGCTTTGGAATGAGCTCCTCTCCACGGTGTTTTCCGAGCGCTATGACATGTCTTTCTTCAAACTAGGATTGTAGAGATTATTAAAAGGTAGGGAGTGGCTTGGCTCTGCCCCTGACATTGCCGAAGTCCATGGGTGACGGTAACCACTCACCATCAGGTGGGCCAAACGCTTGTCTGCCTACAAAGGCAATAAAATAGTGTTTTCATTTTTCAAAATGTCAAAAAAATAAGAGGGAAAATTATAAAAAATTTGACATGTCAGGGATTATAGGCTAATTATGAATATGAAAAGAAGGCGGCTTTGGCTATTGCGCCATTAAGTTTCGGGTTCAACACTCATTCGAAGTTGATAATTTTTTTAAAATATATTATGGAATTAAGGAATGGGTGAGTATATTTGTTTTGTTCCATATGTTTGTTTCCGGTACTTGTAACAAGGAGGACCTATCACTTAAAATTGTTATGATTTACTGCTAAAACTGCGTAGATATGATATTTGCGCTTACTTTTATAGTTTAGTAGTTAAAAGATTGAATAGAATTCGATTTGTTCTTTCCATTGAAACATTCATCTATCTTCTTCTTCTTTATATATAAAAATGAATTGCTGTTCGTTAGTCTCGCTAAAACTCGAGAACGGCTGGACCGATTTGACTAATTTTGGTCTTGAATTATTTGTGGAAGTCCAGAGAAGGTTTAAAATGTAGATACATTTGAAAATGCTTGAAATTATATTAGATTTTGTTTTTCCTTTGATGTCTCCCCCGTTGGACGGATTCCTTTTGTTTGTTTTAAGTTTATCTTATACAAAAGTTTAGGTCTTTTATTTATCGATTGAGGCATTACGATGTCTGCCGGGTCAGCTAGTTTTATATAAAATTCGGGAGTTTCGCTAATATAATTCGTAAAGTACAGTAATGTAGACCTTGCATTGTGTTTAGTGCGGTTCGATAGTGGTCGTCTCGCAAATTGAACGCATCCGCATTTATGTCAAAGGACGCACGCGCTCCAAGACGTGATCATCACCAACCAAGGTTACGTACATCCGTGGGCAACTGCGATCACTTAAGATACATAAGTTTTATGACAGACAGATTAAATAAATGATGTTTTTATTTGAGTTTATGGGCAGGCTGGCCAACTGTCTGTCTGTCACCTGTCGGCTTTTCTCGCCACTCACCTTGACAGTTTTTTTTGTATTGAGTATTTACCGGAACCCATAGATATAGTAACATTAATGGCATCACACACCGTGAGATATAAGGTTGAAAACTTAATTGTATTGTATAATGGTTGACCCACTCTTTAAATCTAAACGCGTGATTGCTTTGTGGTAAAAATAAGACGGATGGTGGAACTTACCGGTGCGAGCTTGCAACACCATCCAGCCCGAATTGTTATTCTTTCATACGTGAAGTCGAATACATGGTATTCCATTAGAGAAATCGGTACCCGCCTGCGGTATTTGAACACTGGCATATTCGCATCGATTGATACGAGCACACAAGGCGCTTATCTTTTAGACTAGGACGACTTTAATTTGCATTTAAAGTGTTATCTGCATTGTACAATTGTCTAAGCAAACAAATAGAATTACCAACGTGTGCGGCTTAGCCTCGTTCACTCCCGTGTCCCAATAATTATTTTTAAACAATTCAATAGCAGATCGGAAAATATCCGACACATTACTAATAAAGTAATGTAAATTGAACCATAATTTGAACCAATTGAATGAACAGAAGCGACCTTCCGCACCCATACTACATTATTATACTACAAATGAATGAATACACTTAATGGTCCGATTTTCAGCGTCACTCTCACAGAGCCACAACTCTATTCAACGTGTGACGATTACGTAAGTTGCCCCGAAAAGACTTATTCTTTTTAATTTGCAAATAATAAATCTTATCAGTTAAATACGGCAGATTCGCTTTGACGAAACTGATATATTTTCATTTTATAATGTAAGGAGTTTTATCAAAGGTCTCATCATTCTAGTCTGACACTTCATCGAATTAATTCAAGTTTACATTTAGTACTGGGTTTCGGACGTTTTATTTCGTTAGTTTTCCAACCATTTGTAGTAACGCGACCATTGTTATGACAAGTGCCATAAATCTTAGTCGGGGTCGTCTGAGAGATCGTCTACACGTTTAAGTAATAGTGAGACTAAGGTCCTCATGGCCATTGACGCAAATGACCGCACATCCCGCAGGATGTCGGGAATGAGAGCGTGTGCGTAACTCTTGCACTGTCGTGGGTGGCGAACATAGATGTTGTGTAACACCCTTTTAATGGGGAAATTATTCAGGATCGTCTAAACGTCAGCCGGAGAGCTATCTTTTGAAGCTTTTTAATTACGTCGTTGAAGCGGCCACCTCGTTAGCGCCCGAGGAAACAGTAGACGGTTAGTTCTTTTTCTCTCAGAGTCTGATCTCTAATTTAAATAATGTTACTATTATAATGTTTATAGAAAAATAAAGTGATGAGATGCCGCTATGTGTGTTTTCTTAATAAAAATATGTCAAATTTTGCAAACACGTGGAAACTCTTACTTAGAAATTCAAATAATTTTATATATACTTTTTTGATAATTTTACGCAAGCGCTTCCCTTTTTTTCCAAATAACTCAGTAACCGTACCGCAACGGATACTACAACAAAACTATTCAAACATTCATTCATTTAATATAATACTACAATTGCTAATTCCAAAGTAGCAAATATTGTCGAAATAAAAATATAAACAGTTTTAAAATCATAAAGTTTATTTTATAAAATCAAAATGTTGCTTTTTACTTCAACATTGAAGTATGGTATTTTGTATTTGCAATTCTTCAAAAAGTAAAAGAATAGCTTCATACTTGTAATTCATTTTTAAAATCCACACAGACATTTTTAATGGGAAAATGAGTTTGCTTATTATTAAGGAAATATGGCGTACGGACAAACAGACGTGACGAATTTTAAAAGCCTTTTAACTCCGTAATACAAAAAAATAAATAAGAAAAGGTAAAGCAAAAGTTTAAAAAAAAAAACGACTATTCCTGATTACGACTTTTATACGACTTGCCATCATAACTGAATTATTTCATTTACAAATTGCATGAACTAATTACATAATATTTTAATGACTGCAAAAATCTTACGATACAATCTAGAACGACATTACCAAAATCCGCATAGCCACCGAATGAAGGAACTTTAGCTTTATTTTTTCGTCCTAAAACTGTACTTCAGTTCTTTTATGAAAAAGCACCAGCTTGCGTACCTTATGTAACTTGATACCTCCGTTGTTACCACGCAACCTATAATACCTATAAATTTTGCTGTTGTATATGTAGAATTGGAGGAGGCGAAATAATAAGTTGCGTCATTGCGCGTGCCTTTCAACAAGATAAGCTACCTGACGACAAAGAATGTTTTGTAGGGTTACGAAGGCCACTTCGAAGGAAATGAGGCGATATTGGGGCGGGTGAAGCACGTTATATTCTACTTACAGACCGTCATGAAGTCTTAAAGTCTTTTTTTTTTAAAGTCTAAAAGTCTTTTTTTTTTTTTTTTTTTATTATACAACCACTAATGTTCGCAGCAGTTACTATGAAAAAGTAGAGTAGAGATATGATATTGCGAAACTCTGATTTAAAATTGTTATGAATTAATTGTCTAATGTCAATCAAAATTATTTGAACTTTCCATTTTTATAATTTACAGAAATAGCAGGATTACGAGATTCCGTTATCAAATTCATACTAATTTAATTGGTATAGATTCTCGATTCCCTACACTTGGTGTTGGGTATTGATTTCTCGTAGACACGCAATCTCTTTGTTTTGAAAGCAATGTATAGTGATTGAAGCAATTTAAATGACAACGTAACTACGAGTATATTATGTATATGAATAAAAGTGGTAACACGGAAAACTGTATATAACTTTAAGAGCTATGTATAAACAATATTTTTAAGGTAATGTGGTACTAAAACAATATCATCTTTATATTAAACTGACATTTTCTATATAAAAATGGGTCATAGAATCTCCTCGCTTTTACGTTTATGTTTTGTTTCCGAGCAATATCCGTTGTTCTTACTTTGTAAAAAGACAGCTCTTCCAACATTTTTGCCTTCGTATTGATCATTTACATAGATAAAATATTGGATCATGAAAACTACGTTTTCTTGTAAAATAATGGTAAATAAAATGGCTTTCTCGTTGCTTTGTATTTGAAGCATATTTAAATGCTATTTTGTCTATGGACTTCAGTAATGGCTCAACGCCACGCGGGTTATAGTCTTGTATGTACGCAAAAGGAACAATTTACTCGGGGAACGTTATTTCCTAACAATATTCAGGATTTGTGATTTGATTGTGTATAAATACTTAATATAATATTGTATGTGTGAAAAGCACAGAATATTCGTATTAGAACACATTGGATATATTCCAATTTGAAATTAAAACTTTCATAGAATTTTTTACATGAAATAGCCAATTACGTAAGACAAACGGGAGTTTAAAGCGAATTTATTATACATAGGATGCTTTCTAGCTAGCGTGGAGTCGATTTGCCCGGGCATTCGGCTTGGTGCATTGGTCGGTAAAGAGGTCGCCATCGATCGTGCCCAGTCTCGACGCCATGTTTTATAACTTAGATGCACTGGCGCCGAGTGTTGCCGATTTCTGTTTATGCGTCCGTTGTTATAGCTAGATATAATATGTCTGCGGAATTTGAACTTGTTCCAAATTTGGTAACTAGTTGATAGTCTGGGTACGACTTTAACAGCTCCAATTAACATCGAATCGATTGTTCTGGATTTTTAAACTTTTCAATTAAAAACGAAATCACCTAACTTTATTTCTGTCAGCGGTTTCCTGTAGGCAACATAAAAAGAAACTCGTCACACCAAGTTATAGTAAAAAAAAAATTGGCAATACTTTCAGTATGACTAGGAAATAGTAATAGTACAAAGAGGTCGCACACTTGTCTGATAAATATTCGGATAGACTTGATTACTATGAAAATTGCTTTGGCATGATGCCTCCCATAACATAGTACGTTAGTAGCGTTGGTAATGAAATGTAAATTTGTAAAGTGAAGACTTTATTAAGTGCACTTTTTACGTATTTATTGTTTGTTACACATTATGCTACTACAACGGAGGTGGGAAGTAGGAACTTTAGTTACATTGTTCAGCCGGCAAACGCAAACTTCCAATATCCACTCTGATTTACTACATATTGGTTTTACTTGGTAAAGCGAGGACAACATTAAGTTTTACACTAGTTTCTAGTGAAAAATGTTGTTAGTTAAAGTTTGTAGTAGGTTAATCTGTTGCAGTTGATATATGTTTCAAATCAATTATATTAAATACGACACTAATCCTTAAGCATTAATGAAATTTCTTTCTCCCCATTTTCTATGTTATCTAGTTCTGAGCCACGTGAGAAATTTGAAAGTATTATCTTAAAGTTTATTAGGTAATAATTTTTTTTTTTTATTGCTTTTTTGGGTGGTCGAGCTCACAGCCCACCTGGTGTTAAGTTGTTACTGGAGCCCATAGACATCTACAACGTAAATGCGCCACCCACCTTGAGATATAAGTTCTAAGGTCTCAAGTACAGTTACAACGGCTGCCCCACCCTTCAAACCGAAACGCATTACTGCTTCACGGCAGAAATAGACAGGGTGGTGGTACTCACAAGAGGTCCTACCACCAGTAAATCTGTTTCGAAATTGTACTCCTGACCATTAGGTGAACAGAACTAAATTCAAAACGCGATAAAAATAAGCTTCTAATGGGAATGGTCCAAACATAGATCAATATTGAAATTTTGTGAAATTCAGTTTCTGTAGCCGCCCGGGAATTATGTAGACTGAGTAGATTAATTAATAATTAAACAAATTGGCTGTGAAGACTTAGTACCGCTCAAACAAACACTGATTCAATTTCGTGGATGTGTTCATAAAAATTTAGTGTTATTGCACACTGGAATTAGCCTGCGTAGTGAATTGGGTCAATAAACAGAACTAACCTTAAAATATCGAACTGAGAAATACTATCCATTGGCATACTTCACTACAATACTCAGTCTGGCAATCTTGATAATAGAGTGGTTTGATTAGTTTCATATTTATATTATTTTTCAACCAGTCTATTATTAATTGTTTGAGATATTCTTTACACCAAACTTCTAAAACTGTTTTTGGAATATAATGTACACGCATGGTATTGTTATAAATTTATTATTTCTGTCACAGAAATCTTCAGATTGATTCGGTTTATCAATAATTAAAAAGCAGTAGCCTCGCACAGTGTTAGTTAGTCGAAATCCGTTGCCAGACGGACTGTCAGGAGAGTCAGGACTCTTTAAAACCATTGTTTTAATTCTCATTCTTTCTTAATAGTCTTTTATCCTAATTAATGAAATAAATACATTAGATAGCATTTCTAGAATAATATTATTACCCTACAAATGATTCTGCTGATTTATAATCCCGCCGTAACTGGTGTTCACTTTCGACTAATCTATATTATTTTACAAAACACTGACTTGAGATTGTAAGACACTTATGAAATCCCTACCTATTCGAAATAAGGGACACACATGCCTACCCGGGTTATGTTCTCGTTCGTTATATCTGTATTAAGTTCAAAGGTCAGAGGTGAATTGGTCTTGGCATTTGTCAGAAGCAGAATAACACTGAAATTCAGTTGCCTTATTATATAACGGAAGGGTATCTTATTATTTTTTAACTTATAAATTGCCTTTTTTGAATAGATTGTCACGAAATGATCTCAACCCATCAGAAAGTAGCTAAACTAACCTTACATTGCGTAATATTTTCGCGAGAGATTATCTATACACATTGTTTTTTTTTTCTTTCTTAATGTTATGTATAATTTGTAATGCATTTACTCAGTTCGTAATATACTTGATGAGAACATATTATATAACCAGATAGAATGGCTTTTCGTCTGCTCTATATTTTTTCATTATTATCTGCCCGTCATTAAAGCTTTCGTCAATTAGGGTATTGTTTACGAGAATAGAATGCGTCATCACGCGAACGGAACTAATTAAGCCTCCGAAGGGCGATTCACTTTCCCGATTAATTTCAACGAGGGAGCGTCCACAGAATCGCGAAGTTTCTTATTAACTTGTTTGTGGACGATGATAATTAGAATTCTAGTAATAGATTTGCGCTTCAGGTGAAATAAAAGTAATAAACCATTTTGTTGTTGTTTGTAAATTGCAAAATAATAAATGTTACTTTGTTGCGAATCAATTATGATATTGACGCGTAAAGTTTATTATAATTATAGTGACAGTGACTTATTGATAATTAATTAATTTTACAACATTAAATGACACCAATAATTTCCTCATAGTTTACATGGATGGATTTTGTAAATAATGGTGGTGCGCTAAAATCATATAACTGAATTTCAGTGAATAAAACGTAAAGCTCTATTTTTAAATAACTAAATATTATAGTTGGTTTTACAAAGCGTATTATTAAATAAAAATATCAGTATATAAATAGTTAAAGTATATACCTAAATACCAATATTCAGAAAATATTACAACTCTTACATACTAGTTTGTCAAATGTAGTAGTATATTTAATGTACTTTTTATTACTTCATTAAAAAGAAGAAAAAAAAACGACTCTCGGCCAATCGTAAGTTTCCGGCCCTGTTTTAAGGTCTGAAATATTGGCACGATGTCATTTTCAGCCCCTCGCAGTGTACAATTTAAATGTAAATCAACAATAAGACGCGCTTGCCGAACATGATTCGACTGATAAAATCGATATCGGATTGAAGTTTATGAACTCCGCAGAAACAGATTTTAGAATACCTAGCCATAATTGTCTTTCGGTAATAATCTTAATCTATATATATAAAAATGAATTGCTGTTCGTTACTCTCGCTAAAACTCGAGAACGGCTGGACCGATTTGGCTAATTTTGGTCTTGAATTATTTGTGGAAGTCCAGAGAAGGTTTAAAAGGTAAATAAATATGAAAATGCTCGTAATTAAATAAAATTAACAATTTTGTTTTTCCTTTAATGTGTCCACCAAAAGTTTAGGTCTGTTATTTATCGATTGAGGCCCTACGACGGGTCAGCTATTAATAAATAAGGTTATAATGTTATGCTCGTAATATTCTTAATTAGGCGTAATGTGTGCTGCATTAAGGGGGTGACTTCCGAAGCCATAAAGTATCCTAATGTAATCTAATACGATGTTAGGTTTCGTAGGTAGTCATAAATATTTGTATCCGGTGTATGATTTCCTCGATGCACTCACACGACACAATGAATTACTTTTGTTTGTGGATTTTGAAAAAACAATAAAAAATTTCGCTCATAGATTCATAGTAACTCAAAACCCACATTATCCCTTCGATGTGCCATTCATGGTGACTGCTTATCCATAAAACCTGAAGACTTATAGCCCAATGGTTACTCAAACAGTGGTGATGGTGGATGCACTAGTAACGTATGTGGAGTCTTGTACGATCGCATATTGCTATCCATATGGCGGTAATTGCGACACAAGTCTCCCATACCACCCATAGTATTGGATTAGCTCTTAATCCAATTGTCTACGCAATGGACGATCCGCAAAACCCGCATATTATCGCCCATGGAGGTCCATCAACAAATCTGACTTATTCAAAAATTACAATTATTCTTAAGCTGTAGATATTGGTTATACACTTCCAGACACATTTCGAAATATCGTCCTAGTTAGCATTAATATTATAACGATTCCCTAGACACCTACTGTACGACGTGGATTGAGAGTATTTTGCTCAAAATATCACTGTATAAAACTCAAAATTACAAAAAAAGGTTTATTTCTTATTTGTTACTTTTTTATATGTTTTATTACAAGGATAAAACCAAGAAAACTTTAATACTAAATCCCTTGTGTGGCCAGACTATCTCAAGTAGTACACGTGTTTGTCATTGACACACTATCCTCTGTAGTCCGTTTTATTTGACTTTGTCCCTTAGAGGATTACATCAGTTCCCCTGTACGAACAAATATGAGAACCTCGTTATTTCGAGTATTTGACCAAACAAAAGACAAAGTATCGAGGTTTATATATATTAGGTACCTATGCTAGTTTTTAGCAAAACTGGAACGATCGATAGCGTTGTTATAACTGACCTATTAGACTTACTGCCAATTAAATACGACGGGAAATTTTCATCACGAAAGCCCTTGGCCATGAAACGTACGTGTTCCATATAAATTTATTATTACAACACTACCTGCGCCGTAAGGAAATGAAATAATCGCCGAAAAACACGAAACGTAATACGCGTTTTCCACCGCAAAGTTCTCCCGGGAACTATGAATTTTTTATATTGTTTCTTATTCTCCTCTTCCTATAAACACGTGTTACATAATTCACTATTATTTTATAAAGAAAGGTACTTTTTAATTTGGAGCTATGTGAATATCAGGTAAATTATCGGTCTCTTAGACACAATAGTGAAATAGAAACAGATCTTTATCCGATTTTAAATATTACATTTGTTTTTAGTTGAGGAGCTTTGTAGTTCTTCAGAACCAGTGTGTTATGATTATCGTTATTCATGGATTTCAGTAAGGATGATGTATAAGAATGTAAAGAATAAGTAATAAGAATGTGTATAAAGACTGCTATTTCTGCCGTGAAACAGTAACGTGTTTCGGTTTGAAGGGTTGCCCTTGTATCTATACTTGAGAACTTAGAACTTATATCTCAAGGTGGGTGGCGCATTTACGTTGTAGATGTCTATGGGCTCTAGTAACCACTTAACACGAGGTGGGCTGTGAGCTCGTCCACCTATCTAAGCAATGAAAAAATAAAAAGACGATGTCCCTGTGATGGGGAGCGTATGGTCTCTCTGCCATCGTGGCTAATAAAAAACCTGCACCTAAACAGGTTACAAAATTCGCCGAGGTTTTCCTTGTGCATCCGCCTTAGTTGAACAGGCTAGCGTGTGCCCGCCGCCGTCTTGGTATTGATTAGGCAGGACTGCTGAATGTTACATAACTACGTCAAGTGCTCGTAGACTCGGAGACTATAAACCTAAATCGATTGTTGGAAGTAGAACACTGTACATTGTAATCGAAAGCGAATATATCAAGCTAGATTCTATACGTTCATGTTTTATTAAAAGGTAATTCGTATAAAATTCATGGCCTAAAACAGATCGTAGGCGATTAAACACCAAATCGACCTAAATAGAACTAGTCATTTGGATACCTTCGTATGATTGTGGCCACTGATAACATTATTATAATAATGGATGCATAATAGAAATGAAAGAGAATAGATGTTGCCATAATCAGTAATTTACGGTGACAGATACAATTCCGGATTTCGAATCCTAATCCGATACCAAACAATTGAGCACACCAGAAATGTACGTCTTCCACAAAGATGGATATAAAATTCAATTTGTTGTTGAAACGCTCGCAAGGAATAGCGTGACAAGGGAATGCTGCTTTTAAATTAAATTTTCTCGTTCTATTTGAACCCTGAGTGGTTTCGTATTTTCACACAGCTTCACGAAATAAATGGAATGTATTTAATATATTAAAATACCTTATTATTGAAAGTGTAACATGTACAACATTAATGATCTTTCTTTTCACCATTTCCCTTGTCAATAGGAACATGTGTAATGTTTTATTTTATTCTCAATATTATTTGTCGAAGTTTGAATTCGAACATTGCGCCGGTCAACATCGTAACGGCTTTTAAAAGTGAATCAGTTACCTACATGCCCACATGAAAAAGACTCGACGTGTGGTTTTAATTATTATAAAAGACGGAACAAGATAAGTTGTATTCTCACTCACATTGTGTAGATGTCTTCTTGTCTACTGCAGGATTCATATGAATGTGAAAATCTTATACCTTTAAACGAGCAATTCTTGTATATTAATATATATCTATATGATCTGAATCTCGGAAACGGCTCCAACGATTTTCATAACATATACAGGAGATTTCGGTGGCGATAAATTGATCTAGCTACGATTTATTTTCAGAAAATGCTGTTTTATTCGTGTTTTCAATAATCAACTCTTCCCGACATCTATTGGCGAATAATAATACTATTTTTCTTAATTGAGGGCAACTAACCGCTTTAAAGACACAACAAGATGGCGTCATCAAAAAAAAAAACCCAGCAAAGCTCGGTCATCATCTAGTACTGTATTTAAATAAACACCGAGGAGAGAAGTTGATATTCACATATCATATTAATTCAATTTCAAGAAAACAAAAGCAAGTCATATTTATATTTTCACAAATGGCGAACTTTATTTGACACATTATATATTTAGTTGCTTCGCACTAATATCTCCATTCTTCAATAACTCGGCATTAAGAAGCGTCTTTCGGCGCTCCATTTTTTGGACATATGTCCCGGCGAGGAAATGACTATAGAACGCCTTGTCGTTAAGGGCAAAGTAGAAGACACCAGACCGCGTGTAAGGTTGCCCATACGATGGACCGACCAAGTCAAGTCAGTAGCTGGCGGTTGTTTGCATTAGTGTATCAAGCTCACCACAAATCGGTAGAAGTGGCGATTGCTCGTGAGGTGCATAACATCTACCCACAGCAATAATACTGAATGATCACCACGACCTCTCTGAGAAGAGTGATCCCTTAAAGGAAATAGTTAGTGGGCTATAAGATTGACAAAGTTAGTTTTTAGAGCGTACTGCGCTGCGCCCGTATATTTTTCTATAGGTCTTTACTTTGGTGCTATTGGCAATTACGATCAGCAGAGTGGGACTCCCGTTATATTATAAAATACAATTTAGACTTTCACATTACGTCTCAAGGTGACGTTTAAATTGGGCTGTCTATCGACTCCGGTAAGCCTTAAAATAGTGTGGCCATTTAGAACGATGAGAAAGGGAACGACTCGTACGCCATGTCATGAGGTCGTCATGAGAAAAAGCAGTAATGTTGATCTTTGAATAAATATCTTTTATGTGATTTTGTTGGACTTTTCACAATCCAAGTATCTACTTTGTCGTTATAAGGATCGTTAAAGTAAGATAAGTGACGCCTGATCGTTTCAATAAATTATCTTTCACACAAATATTTTATGGTATTCGGGGGGAAATATGACCAGGATTCAATATGTAGTTAAGAAATCATTGATCGATACTGATGTGTTTAACTTTGATTTTAATGTTATTTTATTACACAATTGTACAATGGAATGTAAATAAAGAAATAATTCTAAAATTTGTATTCATCTTTCGGTAAATGCTTACGAAATAGAAACGTTATGCTATTGCTTGAATTAAAATTGTATTATAAATTAATTCAATTATAACACAAAAGAAAAATCAAATTCGAAAGTGCATAAATTTCTCCAAGCTAAAACCTAAATCCAACGAAACCAAAAAGGTGCACAACGAACTTCCCGGCAAATTTTTTGTTTCAGAACACGCATACCTAATAGTATAATTTAGCTAATCTGAATTAACAAACCTAAACTGTTCTTTTCCTATGAGTCACTGGCACGGCGTACCAGATTACCACGGATCGGTTCAAAGGCCGGATTTTATCCAGCTTTAACTGCAATGTGCCCGCTATCCAGTCTTTAGATTGCATGAATAATGCTCCACATAAGATGAAGATTTATCATTTTAAACTTCGAGCTGAACTGATCGCTTCAACGATTTGTTTGCGAAAAATTACAAAGGAAAGATGAAATTCTGATTATACACTAAAAATATAAAATATTTACTACCATTCACAGTATCTATATGCTTCTCACGCTATTTTCTTTCTCAACCTTCACTCTTGCTAATTTGCGTTCTGGATACTAATGACCGGCGGTTAAATGAGTTTGAACGGATTTATATCAATGCTCTGCTTATTTCTGCTCTAGAGTTACTATCTGGAGAAAGAGTAATTATACTCCGGTTCAAGTTTGATTGGTAGGAGAAGTGGCAGGTTGATGGCATTCAAATTCAATAGAAATTCAAAAATAAAGTAGTTTATTTCGATTAAGGTGTCATTGAACATTGTTTAGTCTGTGTTAAAACAAAATTTTCCATTGGCTACGATGTGAGCCATAGTCTTGAGAAAAACTGATGAAATAAACACAGCGGCATTGATAGTTGTATGGGCTAGATTGCACTTCGACCTCTTGTCGTATTCAACGAATTCAACGAAAACGGCGACCGGTGATTGGAGAGATTAAAAGCACCGAGAGTGAAACGGGAGCATCCGATAAGATATGCTTAAGACGACGGAGGCTTTGCGTTGTCCCGTCGTTTGGGTCAGTTATGTAATTAGAGGCGACCACGAGGGTTATCGTGTCGCGCCGATTTATCAAAGTAGGATTCTGACGCTTCCTTAAGATAGTTACGTATCAGTTCTAGATTTAGGTCACCGCGAATATCTATATTCCTTACATACCATAGTGCTCCGACAACTATGTTGCAGAAAAGGGATTGGATAAATGGGAGAGAATTTATGTGGGTGAGGGCTGCGTGAGCGAACACTACGTTTGCATAGGTTAGGGGAACGTATGCAAGTTTTGTAGAGTGTCACCTTGTTACGAAGGGACAATTTACTTCACTTGCAGATCATGAGGTAGAGACAACCGAACGCGGTTTGGTCGCGGAATGTTTTAATGTGATGCCCCTCGTTACTTGACCTTTACGGCCCAAGGTATGGGCTGGCCAAAGATCTTTATGCTGCCATTGGCAGAAAGTTTGTCAACATTGAAGTAGTTTATATAAAAAACTGATTTATCAACATTACAATAAAAAACTAAACCGAAAAGACTAGGAACAAGCGTATCACTCAAGCACTGCCGTCCAGTAAATTTTACTTTTGGTGTCTGTAGTAACCGTAGATGGACCCCAAGCTCGTCCCAAAAACGACGATGACCATAAAAAATTAAAAAAAGGAAACCCCCAAACAGATGGAAATTATATTTAATCCTCATATTCTCTGACACCAAGCCCAGTCAATTATTTTTAATCCTTCAATTCCCTGACTTATCAAGTCCAGCATATTTTCTTCACAATAAAGAACGTGAAGTGCAGAATGAGGAATACACCAAGCCTCTGTGGATAAAAGCGGTTGTTTGGATTAATTAACGTGAAAGCCTCCGCAGTTAACAATGGAACCTCTTCCAATCTATTGTTAATGCTTTTATCCCATACCATTGTGCTAAAGTAAATCAATTTACGCGATACATTCCTAGGAATGTTTCCAGTGTGCTTATGTAGTGTAGGGTATGTGTTCAGTAATACTATTAAATAGATAGAATTCAGACAGCGATATTTGAGAGCTTTATGTGTTTAACTGACTATTGAGGATTTTTCGTATTTTCATATTTAAACAGGGATCAACCGAATGAGACAAATTCGTAACTTTAATTTGCAAATTTAGTACACGCTACTTGCGTGTGTTGTATGTTGCTCCTGATGTCTAAAAGAAATGAATGCTGTGTGCCCACTAGGTTAGCCATCGTTCCAATAGGTTTATATATTCAATGTCGAGGCCCAAATTGGCTTCACACCAGTAAGAATAAGCTCGGCCGGTAATCAACGTCGAAAAATATATATTTAGCAACCAAACATACACTTACGGTATGAGAATCTTGGAAGTGTTTGGGATAGTGTTTGTAATTAAACATATAGCCGTTGAAAATCAAAATAGAGTTACAAAAACTTACAAAGTTCGAAATTGCATTTGAATAATCTGATGGAACTACGTACAAATTTCTGAATCTGCAATTCAGAAGCTGTTGCCTCTGTAGTCTGTTTTCATTAAACTCGTTTTCTGAGAAAATCTTTGTCGAGACCACATTAATATGCATTGTGACTATGTGTTGAAACACGAGAACAAATATAAATCAGAGTGGTTGAGCGTGATGAAATTGCCTATATCTGATTTCTTTGCTTGTTTTGCTTTTACGATGTTATTTGTGAGATATTTTCATGCAAACTGGATTAGAAAGGTAATAAATTGTATTTTGTAATATACACTGGTGGTGGGGCGTCCGTACTGATGATAAGGCCTATTGTGAACATGCACGGATAGGTACCACCACCCTGCCTATTTCTGCCGTGAAGCAATAATGCGTTTGTGTTTGAACGGCGGGGCAACCGTTATACTGTAAAAACGGAGACTTAGAACTCATGTTTCGGGGTGGGTGTCAGCATTTAATGTCTATGGGCTCCTGTCACCACTTAACACCAGGTGAGCCGTGAGCTTGTTTACCCACCTTAGTCACAAAAAAAAACTTGAATAAGAGGAATTTATTGATAAAATCAAAAGACCTCAAGTTAATTATTTAGACAACTTAACTGATTCTAATCCCGGTTAGTTTGCAAGCACCTCAAGGGATCCATGAACCATCTGACGAGTTCACACTAAGCTCTCGTTTAATGGCGAAACGTACCCAAATTCTATGGGATGCGTCGTCACTGAAAGGTTTCGAAGTCCACTTTCAATTTCCTATCTCTGATACTATGTATATTATTGCCATATTGCCATCATAAGGACCGCAATTTTCCCGCAAGTTTCATGATCATGACTAGCATATACTTTTCGTTTAGATAATGTGTTTTCTTCTAATATGTCATGAATAACCTAAAAATTAACACCGTATTAAAAGTATTTGCATACCCTATTAAATAACAGACACTTGAATACATGCGCGTTTTATTTTTTATAATGTCACCAGGACTGCGAATTTCACTCATGAGATACCCACGCGCAATTTGTCCGTTACTCCATAATGAGGAAAGAGCTCAGCCAAACTTTTCCACTGTCCGGGCGTCTGCTGAATCTTAAACTCTTCATTACGTTAATTCGTTACAGTGTGATAAATGAGACTGGGTCTTCGCTTGTTTCATGATTAAATATTTTTTTAATTTACGTTTACTATAAAATAATACAAGTTAGCTATTCTGGCTTCTCTGGCTCATCTAAATTCATTGTCACGAATAATCTAGTAGACAATTTGCATTTCTTTACCTGGTGATGAGCACTAATCCGATCTTATGGACATTTCCGCTCACTTCATAAATTAGCTCAAGTTTTGTATTGGATCAGTTTTCATTTCAAACTGCAACCCACGGTTGATTCGTGGTAGAAATAACGCAATGCAACCCATAAAAAATTATATACATTATGCTTCACCACCAGTATTTAGGGGGCAGAATTACATAAAGAAAAGGTGAGGTTACTGGAGCTAGTGTGTACGGATAATTGGTAAGTAGCTTGAGGCTGAGGTCGCATGTTATTATCTTCACTTTACTAGAAATATTATGACGTAAAATAACCTTTTGGTCTGAATATCTGATAAAATCTCTTTGTAAACGTCAAACTTTGGTACATTGAACCGATCGGCGGACGGAAGTTCTTCGAAGCCGACGTTACAGCGCCAGTTCGGACCAGTTTTATCTGAATTATATTTAATAATAATTCCTTCATTTATTCTCACATATTAGCGCATATAATTGTCAGTTGAAATGTTAGGTATTTTCAATCAATAAAAATACCTGAACTCTGATAAGTTTAAACTCCAAATTAATGAACTCTAATTGTTACTTTAGTTATCATTTATTTTATAGTGTTTAGACCATTAAGCCGAGTAATTGTCATATAGTATTCTTTTCGATTTGTGTTTTTGCCTACCTACTGCTAGTAATCTCAAGGGGGTTATACTAGTCTCACTGAACGTTTACTCGAGCTCATGGGGCTTAGCCTATGATACTTTGCTGACATCTGCTCTATTTCTCGCTTTTCTCGTTTATTTTTTACCAGCTACCGCTTGTTTTCGATCTGCCTAGTCTGCCTTTATTATCTATGGTGTACATGAACACTTCATCACCATTATCTTTCTTTGTTTAGTTTTTGTGTGTCCAGCCTTTGCCCTAAACACGCTGCTTTTAGGTACCACAAGCATTGGTCACCGTCCTCGTCGAACCCGTCACTTGCGACGAAGGGCTCGACGAGTAAATTAACCCACAGACACAGCCCACTGAGTTTCTCGCCGGATCTTCTCAGTGGGTCGCGTTTCCGATCCGGTGGTAGATTCTGCGAAGCACTGCTCTTGCTGGGGCCAATGTTAGCAACACTCCTGGTTTGAGTCCCGTGAGCTCACCTACACGACAAGGAGAAGCTGATATAGCCTCTCAAGGCTATCAGCATAGGTAGGGAAAAAAAAGTCCAGCTAATGTCCGGTTTGGATAATGAATTTGTCGCCTGAATCTAAAGCTTGCTTAAATTTTTTATACTATTTTTATTTATCCATTATATTCAAACTTATTTTGATGGTTCCTCGGTACATACTAACCATATTCGGGGATCTGCGATCAAGATCTTTTGGCAAGTGTAGGTCAAACTAGCAATTAATTTATAATTGTTTCAATATTTAAACCTTATTGATTTTTTTTTTATTTTCTCTTAGACTTGTCGTTCTCTTAATTAAATTATGTAGAGTATGATAATTATACTGTCCTTATAACGTTAACATGCTAGTAACTAGGTCAGAACTTATAAACACCTTAGTATTTAGCACATCGTTTATATGTTATTTATCTTCATCTGAAAACTGTGGACGTGCGGCATAAGAATGGTGGATTTATTAGGAGCAATTTTTGCCACTTTTGTTACCTTTCTTGTGTGAATTTATGATACCACCTAGGACTTTGATCTTGATTTTTAATTATTTATTCCCTTAGTTTTGATTAAGAATTAATGTAAAATTGTTAGCACTGTACTAGTGGTGACAGAGGGTCACGATTCACTGTGAACAAAGTTTATAAAATAGCGTAAAAGTCACCATGGCCCAAAGGATTCGACGCTTGCTGTCTCGTATCGAGCGATGAGAGTATGCCGATCTTCGAATCCCGCATTTGTGTACAGACTTTTCTAATGAAATACGTGTTTGATATGTGTTCTCGAATTATTATGACGATGATAAAATAAAATCTATGCATTATAAAAGATTATAACTAGTTGTTGAATTAACCAGTTATATATTGTTAGTACTACGGTGCTATGCCAAAATCCTCCGCTAAAGTAAGTAGTAACCAAGAACAAAGTTTTAACTACATATATCCGAAATATAGTTCATTGACGCATGTAAGACACGATCAAACAAACTAACGTATATTAGTTTTCTATATTAGAAGTTAACGTAAGAATTCTTGGAAATTTCATTTCCGTGCGTTTTTTTTTTTTTGTTGGATATATATCATAACACAATGTTAGTATAGTAAAAGCATGATCTGTGTTACTTCAATTTAATTTTGACGGTCACGATAAATCTGAGTTGAAACCGCCCGTTAATGATTGTAGCATTCAACATTTCAAATAAATCATTTTTATTGAATTTTGTTATTTACGATGGTAAGAGTCGTTAAAATAGAAGCATACTAGATGTGTCCGTTTTCCGTTACATTTGGTATTATAATATTTTAAATTACTTGAAATTGAATACCCACCAAAAATTCTCTTTGATTGTTATTATCAGTTTTAAGTGTATGCTTTAAAACAAAAAAGTTTCACAAAAATTAGTCTAGCCATTATCGTGCGTTCTTCGACCAAATGAACAAACAGACAAAGAATACAAAAATCGATGATATGAGTAAGTCCTTAAGTATTCTTCCAGCTATGCTCGAACTCTCCAGAATCTAGTGAAGATGGGCAGTTGGCATTTTTACCTAAATTATAATTTATGAACGTAAGTCACAAAAAATTATATATTCAACTAAACTATACATTCAAATAAACATCCTTGTTTCATGGCATGATTCAACATATTCAACTGGAAGTAAGGGCGACCCTGAATCGTAAGTTTACAGAAGGTAATTCGTTTACACTACTGATGTTTTCATTGACGGCCTAAAATATATTTTATATTTGCGTTGTTACTCAGTAGCATGTTAAGGTCTTGACTGCATGAAAACTCTTATAAATCGATAAAACAATTTCGATATTGAAAAATAAACGATAGATGTAAAAGCATAATAGTTTTTTATAGCAGTAGAGAAATAAGATGGAGTAAAAAAAAATGCGAGTCTGATTTATTAATACACTAGCTGACCCGGCAGACTTCGTAGTGCCTCAATCGATAAATAGAAGACCTAAACTTTTGTATAAAAAAAAAAAAAGGAATCCGTCCGACGGGGGGACACATCAAATGAAAAACAAAATTGTTATTTTTATTTAATTCTGAGCATTTTCATATTTACTTACCTTTTAAACCTTCTCTGGACTTCCACAAATAATTCAAGACCAAAATTAGCCAAATCGATCCCGCCGTCCTCGAGTTTTAGAGAAACTAACAGCAATTCATTTATATACATATATATATATATATAGTTTATATATAGTTTATAATGAATGTATGTATTTTATAAAATATGTAGTGTGAGTGCGAAAAAGCACTTTCCATAAAATTTTGTCACGCAGTATTTTCCCCTACCCGACGATGTTTGTTAGATGCCAATTTCATCGGGTCTATGGGTTTCTCCATTTGCGATATATTGCACGACCGCAGATTTATGTATTGAATTATTCGTCCTTCGGCTACGAAAGTGGAAGCATTTAACAAGATTAGATATACTTTAGGACATTTTAAGACAACGAAAACACTTTTTTACATCAGTGCATACAATTCGTTAACACAAAAACTGCAGTGTACATAAAAAATATGCAACAACAGAAATTAAAGTTAGGATTTTTTTATTTATTGCTTTGATGGGTGGACGAGATCACAGCTCACCCGGTGTTAAGTGGTTATTGGAGCCCATAGACATCTACAATGTAAATGCGCCACCCACCTTGAGATATAAGTTGTAAGGTCTCAAGTATAGTTACAACGGCTGCCCCACCCTTCAAACCAAAACGCATTACTGCTTCACGGCAGAAATAAGCAGGGTGGTGGTACCTACCCGCGCGGACTCACAAGAGGTCCTACCACCAGTAATAGCAAAACCAGTAAAAGTAGCATTGGGTTTTTCATAATTTCTCTTTTTTTTTATCTAAATTGATTTCGCCTCAGTAGAAAACGTAAATTGAATTAAGGCCGGTTCGAGCGATTCACCATCGCTGGTGAGCAAATCTAATATCTGAAATTGAGTTGACAATTTATTCACTTTGACCTCGTCTTACCTCGACTTTACTGCATACGAATTGAGGTAAACACTATCGACTCCCAGTTTCAGATTGACTTCAACATGCTTTTATTCAGAAAAGGAACACTTTCTATCACGAAAAATGTTTGAACGTTATTCATTTACAAACTGACATCATTTTATGTTTTACTAGCGACCCGCTCTCGCTTCGCTTCGGAAACTGTAATTTATTATTGATTTCTCCACTATTTAATGGATGTTATTATACATATAAACCTTCCTTTTCAATCACTCTATCTATTAAAAAAAACCGCATCAAAATCCGCTGCGTAGTTTTAAAGATTTAAGCATACATAGGGATATAGGGACAGAGAAAGCGACTTTGTTTTATACTATGTAGTGATTTAGTACAAAACGTACGAGATTTTTTGTAACTGCACTGCATAGGATTGTGTGAATGTGTGTGTTACTCGTATATCGAATACATCCTACGTATCCTCTTTGAAGCGGTTCGAAGCTCGTTCTTACTACTCGAACAAAGGTTGAGTCAACAGCGTTCACTGATAACCGATTTACCATACAAATTTCAGTCACGTCACGTCACGTTGATTAAGAACACGTTCCGGTTATTTTATATAACGTTCATTTATTTGGTTTTTTTTTCAGATAACAAATTACATATAATATTTGAATTGATGTGAAAAATGTAACTATTTATTTCGAATGATACATCGAGCACGGCGAGGTATGAGTGAAGAGATATGAGTGAAAATAAAAAAAAGTGATAAAACTAGAACTCATTTTTTTTATATTAAAACTCGACCGTATTATAATCTTCACACAAGTTAATAAAACCAAACATGTGATTAAATTGAAATTAGAACGCAACACGAATTAACAAAAAAAAAAAAAAGTATTTATTGAACAGCTTTTAAAAAAGCATTTTGCGTTTATGTTATCTTTGAGTTGGTTTATAGAAGAAATAAACATTATATTGAACGAGGAACAGATCTCGCGTTCTAAGTTTATGTTTATTTTTGCTGTTGTGTGTAACGACCTTTACGGTCTAAAAAACTAAATCGACTTATCTGTTTGAAAGCTCGGTAATTCCGGATTGATTTTATCTATCGTTCCTCGATTCTCACATTGAAATAGAAGACACGTATAGTGGCGCTTTAAATTTATATCGGTTTTATTTCGACTGGAGATCGCTTTGGAAGTCGCCTTTTGTATTTAGTATTTCTGTATATATTCTCTTATTCTCTGTATCTATAGCAGTGTATGAAATTATACTATAGTTATACGCTGTATGACTCGAATGAAAACCAATAAATTCACTGCTTAAAACTACTTTCATCGTTGTTATAATAATATTAATTTGTTTCATTATTTGGTCGAGAATTGTACATTGCGAGTTTGGTTGTTTTGTAGCGAGTCACTTTTCCCGCAAACCACCGGCTTAAAATAAATTCGGAGCGTCGGTTTCCTTTGATATTACACGGACTAAATTCGATAAGAGCATCATAGAAAGTGGTTTACAATAATTTTGTATGCTTTATGCTCGGCATATCTGATTTGCACGCAGAACGGCTTACGTCATCGATTTACCTACGTTTATTTCCAGGATCACGTTCATCTCTAGGTTAAACTATTTCTGTTCTAGACGTATTTCAGTCTAGGCAAATTTTATGATTTATGAACTCGGTGTGTTCGATTTTCGGTTCTGATATAGAACTTGGACTACAACACGCGTTGATTTTGTTAAAAAAAGGACAAAAGATGTTTGGGGGTGGGTATATATAACGACAGAGGGAATATCTTCTACCGAGCGGGTGATATTGCTCGGTAGACCGACGCTCGGTAGCCTTGAGAAGCTATTCCAGCGTAACCTTAACTAGTAGGTGAGCTCACGGGGCTCAAACCTGACGACGTTGCTAACACGAACCCTAGCAAGAGCCGTGCTTCGCAGAATCTACCACCGGATCGGACCCACTGAGAAGATCCGGCGAGAAACTCAGTGGGCTGTGTCTGAGGGCTAATTTGCTCGTCGAGCCCTTCTTCGCAAGCGACGGGTTCAACGAGAACGGTGACCGTTGCTTCAAGTACCTAGAAGCCCCGTTAGTGGATCGGGAGGATCCGAAATGACGTGTTTTGGGCGACGCCGACTGCTTTCCATTTTTTCCGCAGGATCGGGAATGTAGTTACCGGCGGCCACGATGAGAGGATTCTCGTGTCGTGCCGCTTTATCGAAGTGGCCAAATGTTGTTGTTCGGAACTTGTATATATGCAAACTTATCTTGAAAATGTCGTAAGCGAGATTCAGGCATCTGTTAAATATTTTGTGTTCTGTGATGGCTACCGCCAAAGATATATTCAATTAGAGACTTAAAGTTCTACATCGGGCAGATCTCAATATAGAAAGTTAGTTGAATGAGATGTATTTGGTACGCTCATATCCAGAATCGGCCTTCGTGCGGAGTTTATCTTAATACTGCCAACTTTGTATTTTCTTACGTATTTTATTAGAACTAGAAGTAATATGATTATAGAAGAAAAAAAACCCATAAACTCATGTAATATACGTCGCTGTCACGGAACGCAGTATCCCAAAATTAAGTAAATTCTAGTTGTATCACTTTTTTATTTCCACTCATATCTCTGCGGGGATTCCCGCTGTATTCGATATATGATTCGAAATAATTACATTCTTCTCATCATTTAAAATATTTAAAAAAAAATACGATATGTACTTTACATACTTAGCATGATATACTCTAGAAACTGATCGCGCATGTTTAAATTAAATAATCTTAATAAGATTGGTTAGAAATGTTAGTGTTCAGATTAATAGTCGTGTCTCTATATAAATGTGTACCTAGTTTGATTGATTTTATCCATTACCACGCGTTACGTAAGCTACGTGAACATGTGGCGTAGTAGACGGAAACTATCAGTGTCTCTACTTTGATCCTGCCTATAGATTAACCCCTTACTTGATCTTACAGAGATTATCTATAAATAAATTACAAACATTGAAGGTGTTAATGGTTTTATCAGGTATGTAAAATAATTAATAGCGGTGGGCCAGTGTGCGAGAAGCGTTAGGTAACCAGGGAAGAGCGAGAAGGCAGACGGCGCGCGCCGTCCCTGCTATTGATCGAGGGGATGACGCCCGGGGTGACCCAAATAGAGCCTCCGCGCACCCTCCACCCTTAAACCGAACACCCCTTCGCCGACACCCCGCCCGCCGACCGCTCCACGACGAATTTTCATATCAGCGAGTCCTCGAGGCGAAGGAATGGAGATGCCCGCTGCCCCATCGCTCATGCTAATAATATAATACCTTTACATAATACATCGCGAATATCCACAATGAACGAGCTTCATTTAAAATATGGGATGCCTGTATCTTAAATTTTAGCTTAACCTTGCCACGCTTTTCTGTGGCTTTATCTAATATACCAAAAAAATATGTTATTATTTTGAATCGGTTTTCATTTATTATTACCCGGGTTTTAATTTTCCTGCGCGAGACTCTAAATATTTTGTAATATAATGTAATGAATGCTGTGCAAGAACATGAAACATGTTCACGCACGTTAAACATTATAAATAATGATTATATTAGGTTGGTAATGGCTATTGTCTGAATGAATAGCTATTATTATGAACAATGAGTGGAAAAGCGTATTGTTTAAAGGCTCCAGCCCGGAAGCTCCAGTAAAACGAAAAATAAGCAACGGAGCTCGCGGCCCGCCCTCAAATTGAAAAGTGCAACTTTGTTTTTTATTATGCCGTCGAGATAACGTGGAGATTGCGAATAAAACACAGTTCCAAGACTATCCGACTACATACGTACATCGCACCGCACTAACAAAGTGTACGAGTATATTCCCAATGTGAACGGACTCCTGCACAATGTAATTGAAAGATAAACGCCCGATATGTTCACGGACGTTTTAAAATATAACTTTTTTTTTTTACTATCCATAAAAACATGAAAGCGAACGTTTCGTAACTACGTGGAAACTTCTGAGATCAATCCGGAGAGCGAATAATGTGAACGGTATTTGCCGACGTGCAATTAAACAGCGGCAAACGTCAAGTACCGGAAATTAATATCTGACAGGTGGGGCTCGTAGCGCCCGGAAACGTGTTCGCCACCGTAGCCACTTAGCGCTACGAAATAGCAGATAACTGTTGAACTCTATTTAAGTACTACGTTTTGAGCGTGGAACTTACCAGAAGGTTCTATAGGGAAAATCTTTGAAATTTCAATATAGTAATTGGTTACGAAAAAATAAAATAGTAGTTGCGTATTTATGTAATATGTGCTGTGGTGGGTAGCCATCATACAACGCAAGATAATTGACAGATGCCTGAATCTCGCTTACGACATTTTCAAGATAAAGCGCATATATACAAGTTCCGAACAACATTCGGACCGTCGGTCTACCGAGCAATATCACCCGCTCGGTGGAAGATCTTCCCTTTGTCGTATTTTCCTACAAACTGGTGACCTGCGACGAGATGTGAACATGCTTTCCTTGCATTCCTACATGCTAATTATTGCAATGATAGGTCGTGCCACATTGAATTTTAATTAAATACTTTTACAGCTTAATCTTGCGTTTGTTATATCCAAGTTCGTCGACAGTGAATATTTCACCTACCGTTTTAATTTTAAAATTATTTACTGACGTGCGTTTCTTGATACATAAAGAACTAAGACTGTTTTGAGGTCTAACAATTTTATGTGAATTGCTTACTTGAATTTGCTAAGAAAACGTAACATAGAAAAATATTCTAATAACAAAAAAGAGATTACGCCGTTAAGGCAAGTGCTCTGAGCAATTAATTGTTTGAGATGATACCATCACCTCGTTTTTACAATCGCACCGCCCGCAATCGGAGTAGAATTCATCCATATTACCTAGAGCCACTGCGTTCATCCACAATACGTTTCCAGAGATCTTTTTTGCCACGTACCATCCGGCTTTGAAATGAGCTCCCCTCCACGGTGTTTCCCGAGCGCTATGATATGTCCTTCGTCAAACGAGGCTTGTGGATAGTTCTTAACCACTCACCATCAGGTGGGCCATATGCTCGCCTGCCTATACGTCAATAAAAAAGGTAGTTTGAATTATGTAACTCGCGAAAAACCATGACAAACTACATCTATGTATCAGCCCACAGACGTCCACAGCTGGACACAGGCTTCTCCCAAGCCTCGGCAAAATACTACATGATATGTTATTATTCTGTTTAATTGCAATCCATCAGTCAATTGTTAAAAACTACACATTTTTTTATGTATAAAAGTATAATGTACTATTGTAGATATTTACTCATCGTGAATATCTCCCCTTGTTCCGGTCTTGAGTACCGCTGATCGGGTACGCCCGTACTCCTACCGCCATTCTTCCTGCCTACCACGAAACAATCTAATGTTATGGCTGGATAATAATTTATCAAATGTAATAGTAACTTCAATACGTTTCGAAGTAGACGCCGCGATTCACGTACCAAAGTAAATATCTACGAAGAAGAAGACAGCAGTTTACTATCGATCAGCTATTTAAATATAGCTGACCGTTATCGCTACAAATATTTTATATTTCGGGTTTTCTTTGAAGTCAGCGTAACCAACGACTCATGGGCGGAAAATGTGTTTCAAGGGCATTTTACTCGTCGCTAAGGGGCATTTCCTTCTGAGGATAAACAATTTAATGGCTATTTTATGTTTCAAGCAGTAGGTACTTTATAGTTATAATACAATAGCGGTTGAAGTATTCTGTACGTTATATCTTTAAGCTTCGCCATTAAAGGTTTTAAGTGTATTGAAACGCTCTTTCTTTAGAACGTCTAAAAATGTCTTTAAATTACTTCCGTTTTCTCTACCGCAATAAAATAGATTCCAATATATTTGTGTCGCAAAACCGTCTGGTCATCTTAAAGAATATCTTCATAAAGAATCTTTTAATTCTAGTCATCTAACAAATTATAAAGCTTATTATTTCATTAATCTACGGGGTTTGTAAATTACGATATATTTCATAAATTGGCGTTGGCCACCATATTGTCGTTCTTGTAAAATGAGCATGCATCAACGGGAGGACAGTCGATTCGAAAGGGGCTGTCAACGTACCGGTTGTGGAAGTTTACGAGCGGGGAGGGCGCGGCGGTGGTGGCTCGGGAACCGTGCGCAGCGGGTTGCGCGCGACGCCAGCAGTGGCGGCGCTGGCGTCGTGACGCAGTATGACGTCAGTGCGCTGTTGGCTCGATACGCGCGGACCCCACCGTCAGTCGCCGCCCGAAGCAGGCCGTCGAAAGTCGCGCCTTCGCCATCCGCGCACTCTCTTCTTATACCGGGTTTTAGTTTAGCACCAAGATGACATAGTCCCAGTGCGGTGCGATCAGTCAACTTGAAACGCACACATTTTAAGTTTTCCATTCGGGCGGGGGAGCCGTAAAGGTCCGGTTGTTGCAGAACTAGAGCAGTCCCACCCTGCACCGTTGAGGGATACAGACGAGACCGAGAGGCGGCTTGTTCCTTTTATCCGCCTGTACATAGAGACTTACGAAAATGGGCGAGGTGAGTGAGGTGCTTCAAGTAGTGCTTCTTTTAGTTTTACTATAGCCAACCCGTCTCTACGAAGCCAGTGCTTTCGTGAAGGTGAAGTGCATGTGGCAAACTGTAAGTACAGAAGAAGCTAGTGCTTTATCTGTTCGCCCCTTAAAATCCCTTCCGCGTGAGTGAAATTTTCGCATTTCCTGAATTACCTTCACAATTATTTCTCCTTTGAAACTTTTCATTTGCACAGTCTGCCTTTGTTCTCTGCTATGTAAGAAATTTTCGTTAAAGCATGTGAATAGACTGAACTTCATCTTTGTTGGCGATTTCACTTGCTATTTAAATAGCAAATAGAGTTCTGACTTCCGTAATGTCAATTGAAACTGCGTAAATTTACATCACATTTCATTATATTATAAAAAGGCTGCATTAGACCATCGTTCACATACAAAGGATGTATAGAATTTTCTAAAAAGCTACAGAGGAAGCGATCGTGAGTCGGCGCCAGCGGGGTTGCGTAACTCCTCGGTATCGATCCATGCGAAGAGCAGGACACGGTAGTCTCACATTGCTTCATACAATGTTACCACTTCCTAGATATGGCTGCAGGGATTTTAATTCAAAATGGCGAGTCTGACTACTGTCTAATTAAATTTCATTTTTAGATTCCAAATTTTAAGATTCCGGATAAATTCTCAATTGGAGTTATTTGTATATATATTTTTTATTTCTTAAAAATGATGAGATTACTTTATCTTGGACTCGTTTAGTTTAGTATAAATTTATTTGAGCGTAACGCAAAACAACCCTTCAATTTAAATACATATCACAAAGATGTTTTAGTTAAAGAGGCTGAAATAACTAAAATAAAAACTCAAGCGTTATCACATACATATAACTAAAAATACGGAGTATACTTTACCTTCAAATTATTTTTGAAGTCATTATTTTAGTGACATAATATTTAAAGGTGAAAAGGCCTCTAGGTGTTCTGAAGGAAGTGACTGTCGGGTCATCACGGGAGCTCGGCCGTGCTTTGGAGTGACTATAAGAGCACCGAAGGTTTATTAGAAAATTGCCTTGTCATTATGTCATTTAAATCGCATAGAGTAACGTCGTTCTATTGGTGTATTTCCTTTATCCTTTCTGACGACAGCACGGATCAATTATGAGACTACTACATCTTGATGATGAGAATTCAATTTTTTCTAAGAATACACGTGAAAACCACCTTTTGAATTTGGAGCAGAATTTTTGATGCGGTCTTAGTAAATTTCCAAAAACTACGTCTAACTTTTCGGTCTTGAGATAACTCACAATATTGGCAAAGTCAATGATCAATGTTCAGTGCCAATTAATTAACCAAAGTTAAATAGTAAACTGTAAAACAAATTATTAAACTGTATTAAATTGTTATCAATAATTCAGACTTACAAAAACACGAACGTTTCTCGAATGAAAACTCGCAAGATTCTCACCAAAAGCATTTTAAATAAAACGTTAGTAGTGACGTACTCCAATAACATCGATAATGCGCATTGCTGAAAGATTTGCGCCAACATTTACGTTTGATAAATATCTTTGAAATGTAACATGTTAACGCCACGAACAAATTATGCTGTATTTTTGAATGATCGAAATTACAAGTGTAAATGTTGTGTGTGGTTAATAATAGTGTTTTGCCGGTGCCAATTAACCGCGTGTTGTCTGAGAGCGGCACGTGTCGTGGCAATACTACAGAAATAATTGTCTTATTCACAGTCTGCTGATAGTAACCACTAATTTCAGGTTCTAAGCAGATATTATGCGCAGATATTATTGTTACGAACAATGAATCACGTTGCAGTACTATTCGAACTGTATAGTAAATCTATTGAAATCAAATTTAATCTAAGCTCATTTACGAATATATGTAGTAAGTTTGACGTGTCCTTTTGACACGTAGCGCGAATGAGCCTATTAAAATTCAGGCACCCCATGGAAAAGTTACCGTAACCTTGAATTTTATGGCCCAATTGCTCGTTCCCCTTCGCGACTGTGGCGTTTTATTCCCTCTTAAACTGGTTTCGATTTTCTATCGGATATTCCGGTTTTAACCTTTTTAGAGTTTATAAATGAGGTTTGGCCCGGGGGTGGCAACCTTGTATTTTAGCTATTTATGTCGAGGGTAGCGAGGGGGTCGGTCCTCATTGCGCATGCCCGCTGCGCGCGCCTCTTATGTAATGGGGCAACAATGCTGCCATCCACAATTACCGCATGCCTACTATTCGATATGAATCGTAACTTCCGGATTCATTTTTGAGAATAACTGTTGTCAGTTTGATAATATTGCAAATTATTTATAACCATTTTTTTCAATATCGAGACGCTTTTCAATAGTTAAGTTTGAGCAGGGTATAATTTCAGCGTTTACCTGTTTTCAACTGAATATATGTGTACCTACCCGCACTAACCTTCACGAGTATTCAGGGCGCGGTTTAATGATGCTTGCTATGAAAACGTTCATCAATTATCGACGGCGACGGCTGCCTTGTTTACTGTGAACGCTTTTAGAACTCTGCGACGATATATTCCCCTCATGCAAATTCTGCATACGTTTACCTTCTGCCGGCCTTTGTTACATTAAAACGAAATGGTAAATTTCCATACCGCTAACCGCAAATTGCAATGATTTAAAGAATCATTGGTCAATATGTATGTATATATAAATTAGAAAATAGTTTTGCGCTGGTCAATGTATAAATTGCAATTGCTTGTATGTGTATATCAATGATGCGTGGCAGTGTGCTGTGTCCTTACAATAACTCTCAGGTTCGCAGGCGTAACTAGTTCAAACCAATTTAGCTCCGTTGAATAGAACCCTGTCATCTAGTGTACACGTTAGGCGAGGTTATAATCTAGAATGAAACTCACATTCAATGGTTTCACTATTGATGTTGCATAGTAAAATGCTTTATTAATTCACTACAGTTTCATTCGACTATCGAGAATTTATGTAGAGTGCATTAGATTGAATGCATTGCCTCGATCAAACATCTCATATTTTATAGTAATTTTAGTATGGAAATTATGTACGACTTTAAAACATTCGCATTCTCGAATCATTTGTAATTTCCACTAATATGCCAGTTTCCTTGCCGCTGTTTTATGTCGAGCTTCGATTTCGCATGATACTAGAATCTCTCTCTTATTTTCAATGAATTCATTTTAAGATGACAAGCGACATCGTAGCTCGTGTCCATCCATCGCCACATTATTCATGACTGCATGGCCCTTACGGCCGCCTTGTAGAATGTATCTAGCCCCTAGTTATGTTTGCAGCATGGACGCACCGACTCGTACCGCGTCGCCACCATCGGCCCGATCGAGGATGATAATAGAACAGCTGACGGACAGTTCAAGGTTTTTATACAAATTATCACCATACATTTTCGTATTCTCTCCATATACAGACAGCATTTTGCTACATCTATCAAACATTCATTTATTGCATGCATGTTTTTAGATTGCGTAAGGCGGTAGTTCGCAAACGAAGATAAACGGAGGAAACACTTTAAAATGATTTTTCCTAATAAAAGTTATTTGTGTATTTTAGACACGCAGAAAACCTCCCGCGAAAAAACGGAAACCAGGAGATTTAGAAGATCTCAAACAGGAGCTGGATATTGATTACCATAAAGTCACTCCTGAGGAACTCTACCAAAGATTTCAAACGCACCCGGAAAATGTAAGTTAAACTGATTTATAAAATCATAAAGTATACTGGTGGTAGGACGTGTTGTGAGGTCGCAAGGGCAGGCACCACCACCGTGCCTAGTTCTGCCCTGAAGCAATATTGCGTTTCGGCTTGAAGAGTGGAGCAACTGTTATCCTATAAAACTGAGACTTAGAACTCATGTCTCAAGGTTAATGGCGGCATTTACACTGGTGATGTCTTTCTGCTCCGCTATCCACTTAACGGGAGGCATCTAATAATAAAATAAACATAGTAATGCAGCTTTCATGAATAAATTGAAATTTTCTGACGTTCCTTATTTCAGGGCCTTAGTCACGCAAAAGCGAAAGAGAACTTAGAAAGAGACGGCCCCAATGCTCTTACACCACCTAAACAAACACCCGAATGGGTGAAGTTTTGTAAAAATCTATTCGGCGGCTTTGCATTGTTACTCTGGATTGGTGCTATTCTATGCTTTATCGCCTACGGTATTCAGGTAAGTCAATGGTTCTGCATACAATGATTTAAGTTTTCCAGAACACCGAAATATATGTTATCGATCCAATTGTCCCGTAGGCTAGTACCGTAGAGGAGCCCGCTGATGACAATCTGTACCTGGGCATCGTGCTCGCGGCCGTCGTGATCGTTACTGGTATCTTCTCGTACTACCAAGAGAGCAAGTCGTCTAAAATCATGGAGTCCTTCAAGAACATGGTCCCCCAATTCGCCACCGTCATCCGTGAAGGAGAGAAACTTACGCTCCGAGCCGAGGACCTGGTGCTTGGTGATATTGTCGAGGTATATAATACTCGAAGTAAATAATAAATCGAAACTATGTAATTATCACATATTATTGAACATATAATTTTCAATGGTCCTTAGGTTAAATTCGGTGACCGGATTCCCGCCGACATACGTATTATCGAAGCGCGAGGCTTTAAAGTCGACAACTCTAGCTTGACCGGCGAATCTGAACCCCAATCCCGAGGAGCCGAATTCACAAATGAGAACCCACTCGAGACCAAGAACTTGGCCTTCTTCTCGACCAACGCCGTTGAGGGTACCGCTAAAGGAATTGTCATCTGCTGTGGAGACAATACTGTAAGGAATTCAGAACTTTAAAAATCTGTTTGACGTTCCTCCCGTGAATACTGCACTGTAATACTTTTTGTAGGTGATGGGCCGCATTGCTGGTCTCGCTTCTGGTCTGGACACTGGTGAAACTCCGATCGCTAAGGAGATCCATCACTTTATTCATCTTATCACCGGCGTGGCTGTCTTCCTCGGAGTGACTTTCTTCGTTATTGCTTTCATTCTCGGATACCACTGGCTCGACGCTGTCATCTTCCTCATCGGTATTATTATGACGATTATTCGATCATGTATCAGCATGTATTTATGTGATTGAAACTTTGTAACAATATTTATTATGCACAGGTATCATCGTAGCTAACGTGCCTGAAGGACTCTTGGCCACCGTGACTGTGTGCTTGACTCTCACTGCCAAACGAATGGCTTCCAAGAACTGCCTGGTCAAGAATCTCGAAGCCGTCGAAACTCTGGGTTCCACTTCCACGATTTGCTCCGACAAAACCGGAACCCTCACTCAGAACAGAATGACTGTTGCTCACATGTGGTTCGACAACCAGATCATTGAAGCTGATACAACTGAAGATCAATCCGGCGTACAGTACGGTAAGATGGTCTTTCGTGTTTTATTTCAGACAATATTGTGCATATACAGGTTTGTTCATATATATATTTTTTTATTTGTAGACCGCACTAGCCCTGGCTTTAAGGCTCTTGCCAAAATTGCTTCCCTGTGCAACCGAGCTGAGTTCAAGGGTGGTCAGGACGGTGTTCCGATTCTGAAGAAGGAAGTCGCCGGTGACGCCTCTGAAGCCGCTTTACTGAAATGCATGGAGCTGGCTCTCGGTGATGTCTTGTCGATCAGGAAGCGCAACAAGAAAGTCTGCGAAATTCCCTTCAACTCTACTAACAAGTACCAGGTATCCATCCACGAGAGCGACGACCCCAGCGACCCCCGCCACCTGCTGGTGATGAAGGGAGCACCCGAAAGAATCCTGGAACGTTGTAGCACTATCTTCATTGGCGGAAAGGAAAAGGTATTAGACGAGGAAATGAAGGAGGCGTTCAACAACGCTTACCTTGAACTCGGCGGTCTTGGCGAGCGTGTGCTCGGCTTCTGCGACCTTCAGCTGCCCTCCGACAAGTACCCCATCGGCTACAAGTTCAACACTGACGACCCCAACTTCCCCTTGGACAACTTGCGCTTTGTTGGTCTGATGAGCATGATTGATCCTCCCCGCGCTGCTGTACCAGATGCCGTGGCCAAGTGCCGCTCCGCCGGTATCAAGGTAATATTACAAAATTCAATGTGCAGTACCGGTGTACTTCTTGGACTGTTATTTACTCAATTAATAAATTTTCAGGTTATCATGGTAACCGGAGACCACCCCATCACTGCCAAGGCTATTGCCAAATCTGTAGGTATAATTTCTGAAGGTAACGAGACCGTAGAGGACATTGCTGCGCGTTTGAATATCCCCGTTTCCGAGGTGAATCCCCGCGAAGCCAAAGCTGCTGTCGTCCACGGAACCGAGCTCCGCGAACTGAACTCCGACCAGCTCGATGAGATCCTCAAGTATGTTTGCGCTCTCGTGAAACTCAAATAAACAAGGGCCTGGATAAAGTGGTTTTAAATTAAATTTTCGATCAGGTTCCACACCGAAATCGTGTTCGCCCGCACCTCCCCGCAACAGAAGCTGATCATCGTTGAGGGTTGCCAGCGTCTCGGCGCCATCGTGGCTGTGACCGGCGACGGCGTCAACGACTCTCCCGCCCTCAAGAAGGCCGACATCGGTGTCGCTATGGGTATCGCCGGCTCCGACGTTTCCAAGCAGGTAGGACACTTTTCAGACGAATTCAACCAAATCAAATGAAACTGCAGTATTTTTTTATATTGCTTAGATGGCTGGACGCGCTCACAACCCACCTGGTGTTAATTGGTTACTGTAGCTCACACACATCTAAAACGTAAATGCGGCACCCACCTTGAGATATAAGTTCTAAGGAAACGCATTACTGCTTCACGGCAGAAATAGGCGGGGTGGTGGTACCTACACGTGCGGACTCACAAGACTTCCTACCACCAGTAACAGTAGGTAAAAAAATGAATACCCCAGTTGGGGTATTCTCATTGTGGACAAGCTCATTGTTTGCTTTTCTGTTCTCCTGGAACAAGTAATAGCTGGACCTGCTTTGTAACAGCAGCACGTGTAAGATGCTTATATAAATTGTAGGCGGCTGACATGATTCTACTCGACGACAACTTCGCGTCCATCGTGACCGGTGTCGAAGAAGGCCGACTGATCTTTGACAACTTGAAGAAGTCAATCGCCTACACCCTAACTTCGAACATTCCAGAAATCTCCCCCTTCCTTGCCTTCATCCTTTGCGACATTCCTCTGCCCCTGGGTACAGTAACCATCCTCTGCATCGATCTGGGAACGGACATGGTAAGTTCGGAGCATAAGTGCGATTCCTTAAATTATTAATCACATTGATTTGCGACCACGCTAGGTTCGTTTACGTATCTATCTATATATATATATATAAAAATGAATTGCTGTTCGTTAGTCTCGCTAAAATTCGAGAACGGCCGGACCGATTTGGTTAATTTTGGTCTTGAATTATTTGTGGAAGTCCAGAGAAGGTTTAAAAGGTAGATAAATATGAAAATACTCGGAATTAAATAAAAATAACAATTTTGTTTTTCCTTTGATGTGTCTTCGGTCGGACGGATTCCTTTTCTTTGTTTTAAGTTTATTTTATACAAAAGCTTAGGTCTTTTATTTATCGATTGAGGCACTACGAAGTCTGCCGGGTCAGCTAGTTTTGAATAAATAGCAAGAATAACATGTGCCAGTTTTATAAAGATAATAAAATTGACTAAAAACGAACAGCGTTCTTGTAAAGTGAATGGATTTTTATTTTAAATGTTTTTTAATGTCAATTATATTAGTTGACGAGATGAAGCCCAAGTGAAAAACCTGTATCGAAGTAATGTTTTAATGTCAACTTGACAGCTTATAGTAACACGAATCGGGTTCGTACATGGAGTACTTACTTATTAAGACCGCATTAAATTAGGTAACATTAATATCGAAAGGAAAACGACTATGTATGCAGACAGACAAAAAAAAATTTTCCTGCCTATGCTGATAACCTTGAGAGGCTATTTCACCTTCGCCCTAACGTGTGTAGGTGAGCTCACGGGGCTCAAACCGGAGTGTTGCTAACACTGACCCCAGCAAGATAATCATAGAATCTACCACCGGATCGGAAACGCGACCCACTGAGAAGATCCGGCGAGAAACTCAGTGGGCTATTTTCCTTAAGTTGCAGCGTTAATTACGAATTATTTTTATTCTATTATATACTTAAATCAGTAACTGACAATAGGTACCGGCGATTGCTCTTGCATACGAAGCGGCTGAGGCAGACATTATGAAACGCCCACCTAGGAACCCGTTTTGCGACAAACTTGTCAATGAGAGGTCTTTATATTGTATTAAATGAGATGTGTTGCCATAAAAATTAACTGGTCGTCAGCTAATAACGCCGTTGTTGTTTCTATATATATATCGTAATATATTCGATGTTTGTCCGTGTTTGTATCATATTTTAGTTTTATCTTAACGTACATTTCAGTTTGAATATTAAAATGCCTCGGTGCTCACGTTGTTGTCAGAAAAAATAGAATCAGTCGTGCATTATTCTAACATGTTTTAAAACTAACCAAGAGGTTTTTTTATTTCTGTACTGTGTCACTAATGAACTGATATATTTTTTGGCCCGATCGTCTAACAAGGAATCTATAGGATGAATGTGTTTTGTTTGTTATAATGTTTATTGATTTCGTTGAAATCGACAAGCCGACAGAGGCGCTTGGTAGCGGTTTACCGAAACGCGAATAGTTCTTCTAGTTACGACAGACACAACACAACGATTATAAAATCACATTCAGTACCACGTCACGCATCATCATCATCGTTTGGTTTAGTTTCAAAATTATTATTATCTTCGCGATTTAAGAATCGATTTCCCGTTCATTGTGATTCCGAATCCGAGAGCGGGCCACTAACGAGATCATCTCATTGTCTTCGATTATGTTTGTTTTTAATTTTAGTTTTGTTTGGTAATAGTTTTAAGCGTCAAGTGGATGCAAGCATACGCTACTGTGCTACCCGTGATGCAAAGCTGGATATTGGTTTTGACGTGACAGCGTCTTATAATTCGATGGAGCCGGCTGCACGCACGAAAAAACATGACTCATAACTGGCGTTACCTCGCTCTGAGGCGTTCCATTTAAGGCTTGAAGTGCAAGCGAGAGCGCACAACGAGCGACAAAGAGGCACAATCGGCCTCCGCGTTCGGCAGCGTTCGACATCTGTCTCTCTCCTACTTGAGTGAGCGATGCATCCGCGTGGACAGCTGCTATACAATAATACATTTACATGTTTTCGTCAAGTATGAAGTTCAGTGAAAAGTCAATGTGGTGTCAATTGTTTATAGCAACGATAATTGCGATAATTGAAAAATGAAACCATTCCATCAGTATTTTCTTATGACGTTGTCACGTTCAACTATCGTCAGTAAACCGACTTTACAGACAACGGTTTTTTTTAAGGTCGCGGTAGCTCGGTGGCGTCTGATTGTATACTTCTTGTTTGTGTTCTTACGTTCGATGTTGTATTTGTAACACACGTGACAATAATGCACCACGCTTTGGTTGGAGCGAGAGCTCCGGGCGCGGCCGCGTGCGCTCACATCGCTAGTCTGTGTAGGTGCCCGCCATTTCCCTGGCTTACGAGGATGCTGAATCCGACATAATGAAGCGACAGCCGCGTAACCCTTTCACTGATAAACTCGTTAACGAGAGGTAAAAACACGACGAGTGCTCCACGACTCGTTCATATTATATTATTGCTTGCTAACCACTCTGATTGTCTTCAATATTGAGCTTTGGTCTGTTGCCTGTTGTGTGTGAATGGTGTCCCGTATGTACACCACTCGTTGACTCCGTGTGTGGATATTGAAGGCGACGATCGCACCGCTCCTAACTTTCTGCCTTAACATTTTTTTTTTCTAACTAAACAATCTTCTTCCGTATTTGTAGCTTGGTGTTGCCATGGAACAATGCTTTTCTCGAACTACCCTTTGCGAAAAAAGGCATCGTTTCATCTGTTTGTTGGTTTTGGTATTTTCTCTGTGGTATGTGTCTGTGGTTGTGCTAGGGTAAGTATTCGGTGTCTTACTGTCTCTGTCGTTTTAAGTGTCGTGCATGTGTTAATATTTTTTATTTATTAAATATATGTTATTTATTAATTCAATTATATATTTTGACTTATATTATGAGTATTTTGACTTATTATATTTTATTACCTCTCATAATCTCCATGCACACCATGACACACTTTCTTTTATGATGAGCATATTCGTCATTTATATTATTCACAAAACGCTCTAGGCTTCATAACATCACATTTCTCATAACACGACTTGTAGGTCTGCCATTATACGAATATTTATTATACATATATAATAGTTTAGGAGTCGTTAACAATGTGCGACTTTTTCTTTAAGCAACTTCGTTCATTACGATGCAACGCTGTATAGGCTTGTTTAATTATATTAGCAATAGTTTAGGTAGACGAAATATTTCAAACAATGTATAAATACAATTTATAGGTTTTAACGCTAATCGTGATTATTATTATTTTCTAGAAATATTTATGTGATAAGTATCTTTATAGGTTGTTGAAATTAAATTTGGAACAATCAGCTATAAGTGTTGTAGGAGTTTTAACAGTGAAACGTTATGTTTATAAGGGACGAAACGACACGGGCACTCGCCCCGGTCGTCAGCGATTTATGGTTTGTCCTTAATGCTTGGTGTTACCGAAGGTGCCTGCTATATCATTGGCGTACGAGGCGCCCGAGTCTGATATCATGAAGCGGCAGCCGCGGGACCCTTACCGCGACAACCTCGTCAACAGAAGGTTGGCCGCCGCACCAGCGTGTGGCCCGCTTACTAGTCGCTCAAATGGGTGTTAACACAATGATTAGCCCACTATCTCGTATAAACATTCATATAAATACGAATGGTGTGACAAGTAAATTAGAATGGTGCGGCTACTTGTGGTTCAACAGTACCCATTTGATAATGGATGTGGAAGAGTGATTATGTTTACTTATAAAACCACCCCCCCTATCTTGATTTTGTTTCCGCCTAATGAAAATAACCTTTATTTCAATCAGTTATAGTTCAATATTCTGTACAGATACAACTAACACAATGTAAATACAAACTATATTATTATACATACGCCTAGTTTCCGTATCTTCATCACTTTGAATATTTTTATAAAGTTTTTTTTTTCTGCTATAAATATTATAACTAGCGAATAATAGTTTTATAGAAATTAGACTCTTTAATCTTTTCTGTACAATCTTCACTCTTCCATGTTTGAAATTAATGATTAATTTATTTATAAAAAGACTTAGCGAGTCAACGCTGTGTTGCGAACAGTGCACGTTTAGTGAAAGATATTAGCGGACTGTTTTAAACTGTCATAGAGAGCGCACTAATGATTTAATTGTGTTTCAATTATCGTGTTAATCATCGTAGTGCATAGAGATTTAAAAAAAAAATAAAAGAAAAAAAAAATAGTAATTTTTAATCGAAAATTTTCAGTTTTATTTTATCTTCAAGGAATGACGTAGACAATATGAAGCCGCAGTTGTGATATTATTTTCGTATGTTTATTGAATAGCTGAAATATTATGACGTTTTGTTTTTTATCATAGTAGTGAAAGCACAAAGCTGAATGGCGGCAGCGTTTTCATATCACACTTATACATTTTTAGGGCTATTTAAAACTATTTAATTTGTTCTTTATTTCATTATTTACTTAACCCATCAAGTTCTTCATATCTTACGCTTTGACTTACTGCATTTGCAAGGTTGTGCATGTAAATATGCGCTCGCTAAATAAGAAAACCGATCTTTATTTGTTTCATGTCTGAAAACTACTTCGAAGAGTAAATACTAATCGTAATAATCGTAACAGAAGATTAATAATAATTGATGATTTATAAATCGGCACAAAATACAGGAAATCACACAAATGAGAATTCGGTGAACGGTTTCATTAACTTGTTTTTTTAAAATTCAAATCAAAAGATACGAATTTCGGTAAAGATACGATGATAAAACGTTTTCTTAATAGTTTTCATGGCATTATTCCAAAGATATGACAAACTGGAACACAAAAAAATGTATCGTTTTGTTGCAAGCTTTTAACCTGTCAAAACTGAATTAAGAGTGATGATATAAAAAAAAATATCCAAAAATTTATGAAACAAATTCAATAATTAGTTCTACTTTGTCATATTGAACTGCTTTGTAGTAGACAATCTTGCTACTGATTTCCAATTGACCCTTCGAAACGTTTGATGAATTGAAAACTCTCGTCTCAATTGACGTAGCACTAGTGAACTGCACAAGCTTTATGGCCACGCAGACTAAAAGCGTTGATTCCAAATTTCAATATTAAAAAAAAAATTAAAAATATTTTATCGTTCCAAATTTAAATATCAAAATTCTTCGATTACCTTGCTTTTACAACAAAAGGGTCCTTTTTGTCAGATCAAAAAGTATTTATTTAAGTGCAAATTTTCTTTTACTATTCCTTTTGCACGCAATACTTTCGGCATCACGCTTTCAGTCTGTTCGGGTCTACGCCGCGTATCCCGTCAGGACACGTTCTGATAGCATCGCATGGATGTTGACAGGTTGATCTCTATGGCTTACGGACAAATCGGAATGATCCAAGCCGCGGCTGGCTTCTTCGTCTACTTCGTGATCATGGCTGAAAACGGATTCCTCCCGATGAAGCTTTTCGGTATCAGGAAGCAGTGGGACTCGAAGGCCATCAACGATTTGACTGACTCCTATGGACAGGAATGGGTACGTGTAGAACTAAACCAAAAAACGAATTGCAGCATTAACCCTTTGCCATGCAGGTCACCGGTGTCCTACGCGGCGCACTGAAGTAATTATGTCGATTTCTGTTTCTATGGCGCTTGGATTGCCTAACTCTTTGCCTTGTTTGTTAATGTATGTTTTAGCCTTTTAGGTCTCTTAGAAATTGATTTATTGTCAGTATTTTCTAATAGATATTCCGGCGCCTTAGTAACATAAATCGACATAATTACTTCAGTGCGCCACATAGGTAGTACCTTGACTTATATGGCAGTCAAGGTCTTAAGTAAGAATTGATGTGAACATAAACTGTCTTTTCAGACCTACCGTGACCGCAAGGCGCTCGAGTTTACTTGCCACACCGCATTCTTCGTATCTATTGTCGTTGTGCAATGGGCCGACTTGATTATCTGCAAGACCCGCCGTAACTCGATCATTCACCAGGGCATGCGCAACTGGGCCCTCAACTTTGGTCTCATATTTGAAACCGCGCTGGCGGCGTTCCTCTCGTACACCCCCGGTATGGACAAGGGCTTGAGGATGTACCCACTCAAGTAAGTTCGCCGACGTCACATAACGCGTCTGCTTGTCACCGCCAGAATATTCAGCGGTCCGGTTCGAAAGCTGGATAACTATGAATTTTAGAATCATTGTCTTCGTAAGGATGAAGTCAGTGATTCTAAAGGTTTGTTATCACAAACAGTATTTTTCTCATAAATACTGTCAAAAGAGCGTAGTTTAGTTTTAGTTTTTTTTTAGTTTACCTATGTTTTGACCACTATTAACAAAATTAATACATAATTTTATCTTACTTTAAAAGACAGATAGTGTAACTGGTAAAAAAAGAAATGTTGTAAAGGTGATTAATATTAAAAACACTCTCCTGTAAAATTAGTAAGTTTTGAGATTATACAGTTTTAATGCGAAAAAACGGTATTATTGTGGGTCATGACTGGGTTGACGTTTCTGTTCAGGTTCGTGTGGTGGCTGCCCGCCATTCCGTTCATGCTGTCCATCTTCATCTACGACGAGATCAGGCGCTTCTACCTGCGCCGCAACCCCGGCGGCTGGCTCGAACAAGAGACTTATTATTAAACAGCGCCGATCACTGTCCACCGTCGTGCATCAGTTAGTCACCGCGTACATAATGTTCATTTTGTGTTGTTGTATCGGAGTGACAGAGGTTGCGGTGCCGTTCCCGGTGTATGTGTAATCGCTGTCGTGTACGCTTCTCACCGCTTGTCACCGCATCGGTCCGCGCGCGACCCGCACGGTCCAGCCGAGCGCCGTCTGTCTGTCACTAGTTCCTTCTGTTGCGCAACGTGACCGAGAGGACGCGGCGCGCTCTCGCGTCACACTATCCCTTATATCGAACTATGTATGTATATATATGCACTGTGGAGTGTGGAGTTTGTTACGTCTGTGTGATGATATAAAAAAAAATATATATATATATTATACGCATACTATTATTATTATTATTTAAAGTTGTAAATCGTGTTATTTTTATATTAAGATGATTTAATAATTCGAATCTCGAACGTCACGAGAAAAAACGTTGATGTGTTAGTTTTGAGTGCTTGTGTTAGTTCCGTCTGTACTCGACCGGATACGTAGGCGGAGCGCGAGCCGCCCCACTCGGCTCACGACGTCATCCCATCATCCCTGTACAATTGTTTTCGCGTACACAGTAATGTCTATTGAATAAGTATCGATCGATAGTGTTGCTACGGCGGCGTAGGATCGCGCATCGAGTGGGCAGAAGCGTGTCCCCGCCGCGCTCCACGCTCGGCAACGAATGACGTTTGTTGTAATATTAACAGTTAAGACGCCACTATAATTATTATTATAATTTAAGTGTATTAGATTTAAGTTGAATTTTTCGTGTGAATAAAGTTCAGTTGTATTTTCGGACGGGCGCATGTTGTGTGAGAGGTCGGTGTGGAGTGCCTGAGTTTTAGTGTACTACCGCTTACTGTTAGGTAGGTAGTTGAAATTTTGATGCCGTATTTTGAATCGTAAAGTAGATAATGAAAGCATACACAGTCGCGATCGCTTGGGGGCGGGAGGCGGGCACGCAGCACTGCCAACTGTCACTGTCAGTGCCGGCGACTACAGATCGGCTCGCGGCCGGCAAGACGACACGACGCGACGCTTTTATATTAACTAATCTCATTACTAGCGAATTTCGTCAAATTTATTAAAATAGGCTGCTCATCGTAATTACGTAAGATTTTATTTCTTAATTAAAAGATAATAAATAACAAAAGTAGGGATGCGTAATTAGAAATTTTTAAAATTATACAGTTATGGATAGTCATGTTGTTTTATCGCCACTTGGCTCTTCTACGGGAGCGCGCGAGGTCAAGTCACGAGCGGGAGCGGCGGCGAGAGCGGATNGTCAAATTTATTAAAATAGGCTGCTCATCGTAATTACGTAAGATTTTATTTCTTAATTAAAAGATAATAAATAACAAAAGTAGGGATGCGTAATTAGAAATTTTTAAAATTATACAGTTATGGATAGTCATGTTGTTTTATCGCCACTTGGCTCTTCTACGGGAGCGCGCGAGGTCAAGTCACGAGCGGGAGCGGCGGCGAGAGCGGATGCAGAGGCGGGGCGGCACAGCGGGAACGGGGTAGAAGGACCAAGTGGAGCGATTCATTTCAATTTTTTGTAACGAATACATATAACATTATTATAATGGTTACAAAAGTAAAATATAACATTATAGCGATTAATAAAAATCTAAATTATATGAAATGTTTATAGATTTAAATGGTGTTTGTTTCTTTAGAGTGACATAAATTTGTGCTTGTTTAAAGGGAATCTCATCTTTGTCGACAATGTGTCGTTGATGATATTAACGTAACGATCTGATATACATGTGAGCGGTTTGTCTGTCGTACACTGTAGTTCAACATTGTTTCGCGTTCAATAATTCTTTACACCGATTCATTTTATAGTATTACTCAGTTGGCTAGGAGCGCTGTAAAAATGTAAGTGTTAATAAAAAAAAACATTTTCAAAATATAATTGTGGCGTTTCATTGTAAAGTTCTTTTATTATTTACAAACCCTTTCCTTTAAATATAAGAAAGAAAAAAAAACGGGGAAAAATTCAGACAGCTAACATGCCATAAAAGTCGTAAAATGAGTAAGTTACTATACTTGAGACCTTAGAACTTGTATTTCAAGGTGGGTGGCGCATTTACGTTGTGGATGTCTATGGGCTCCAGTTACCACTTAACATCAGGTGGGCTGTGAGCTCGTCCACCCATCTAAGCAATAAAAAAAAAAAGTCATCCGTAATACCAGATCCACTGAGTTTCTCATCGGATCTTACCAGTGGGTCGCGATTAGATCCGGTGGTACATTCTGCGAAGCACTGCACTTACTAGGGCCAGTGTTAACAATTCTCTCAGATTGAGCCCATGGGTTTATTAACCAGCCAGTGTGTAGCTGGAAAAGCCCATTAACCTACCAGCGAACAATTAAGAAAAAAAAGGTTATACCAGTACTGTGTTGCGCAAATATCAAGTGTTACCAATTTTAAATAATCTAAAATTGAGATGAAGAACCTAGTACATACTTGCATAATTGAGAAATACAGATAGATTGTTAAAAATAATTACAAACTAAATCAAACTAAATGAAATTGAGAAACTGAAAACAAATGGGTCGCGAAACACAATTGTATTAAAAACGCTATTATTTAACGAGTTTATGCTGCGATTTTCACATTTCAAACTATTTTAAATTCCACAAAAAAAAATCGGTTAGACTTTAACCGAATACACAGAGTAATAAAATTGGTATAATTGGTAAAGACAAAAATAAGGCAATATTACTTATAAAAATATATTTTTTTCTACTGAACTATTCATTTATTTATTATTATATTATTTTTAACTACACGTTGCCTCGTCCTAAAGTCGTTCAATAATATCTGAGTAATCAGTATCCATAGACAATATTAAATTCGACTAGTGTTATATGGTGAGGGGTATAGAAACTACATTATTGTATGGAATTGCCAGAACCTAAACTATGTGATTGAGAGCTTATGTCAATACCATATAAAATTACCTCTTTAATTTCTACAAGCGTTAACTTAAGCGCAACATATTCTTTCAGTGATGGTATATATGGAATAGTCGTCGTAGCGATGACGGTGCACATGGTGGATCATTATTCCTTCTAATGTTAGATTTCATCACAAGTTTTGCAGTTTGCATTGCAAGAATGCTATAAATAAAGATTATGATATACTAATTTCGTTCTTCCTACCTTTCCTAGCGGAATAAAGCCGTTCGGCAAGTACCGAGTGCAAAACCATTTTAATATGGTTTTAATTAGGTTATGGGGGTTGTCAAAAAAACAGTTTTCTTCAACATCAGGACCTTTTTTTTCAGTACAGTACAGACAGTAGCCTCTAGGAAATTCGGCCCTCATCTTCATCGATAGGTGAGTTCACGTAGCTTAGCCTGAGAAAGCTTGCTAACGTCTGCCCTGGTAAAAGCAGAGCTTCGCTGAACCTACCATCGGATCGGAAATGCCACCAATTGGGAGACTCCGTGGTTTTTTTTTGTCTGTGGAAATTGTGATATTGAACATTAACTCTTCGTCTTGATCAACGCGTTCGACGAGAACGGTACTTGGAATGCCTAAAATAACTAAGAATAGATTGAGAACACCTCTCCATTGTTGAACACATGTCTATAACCATAGCTATCATGGTGTAGAGACAGGCACTGTGAAATAAACAAGAAGGTTGGACGTGATTTATTACAAGCTGCCCAACCTGGGTTAATTTCTTATTCGCAGCTATTTTTAACTCAGCAGACTGGCCGAGGTCTACCTATTCATAAACAACTTCGAGTAAGCAATAATTAATTAATTGATTCTCAATACAGTCTAACATATCATAACTACCGGCCTATGCCGGGTTCTGATTGATATACAAATTGATATACAAATATTGCAAATGACCACTTAAATAGTTAAGTGGTAATTTGCGATTACATTATTGAGAACCACTTACGGATTCATTCTTTTACTTTAGGAGTGTTTTCCTGATTTTTGAAGAAGACAAAACTACTTTCAAAGTTTTCACGTGGTGAATTACATAATTAAAGAACTAATTCTCTTCTAAAAATTGATAAATGTTCTTCGAGATATGGTATAGCCACATCGCTCCTCGGTAGTAGTATTAGCACATGGCGTCCCATCTTTTGAGTCACCACGAATTCTGTTTAGGCCAGGTAATTTAGAAAATTTAAAAATTTAAATTTATTTAAAAAATGCTTGGTATTTCACGGACCGAACTTCGCACCAATATCTCCATTCTTCAAGAACTCAGCATTAAGCAACGGCTTTCGGCGCTTGGGCATGGGCGCATATTATTATTTTTTGGACATATCTCCAGGCGAGGAAATGACTCCATAGAGCGCCTTATCGTTCAGGTCAAAGTAGAAGGCACCAGACTACGTGAAAGGTTACCCATGTGATGAACCAGTCAAGTCAAGTCGGCAGTTGGCGGTTTTTTGCATGAGTGTACCAGGCTCACCATAAGCCGGGAGAAATGGCGATTGCTCGTAAGGCGCATGACACTTGCTCACAGCAATAATACTGCGTGACGATCGCGACCGCACTGACAAGAGCGATACGATAAAACAAAAAGTTTAAAAAATGCTTTCTTTTTATTCCAAAATTACATGTTCCGAGTGCCATTAGAAACTTTTTAATTTAACTATATCATTGTTGATAGCTAAAAAATAAAACCCGACTAACATAAAAAAAATATGGAATTTGGTGTTTTTCTTTTTGGCTAAGGAACTCTAACAAAATCCCTAATTCTTGATTGTTAAGTAGGTAGTTTGAAAATATTTCATTTCATAAGTCTACCTCGCTAGATTTAATTTTATTATCGGCCTAATCTTAAAGTATGTAGGTCAAATTGCGTTTTGAGGAAAATTACATTCGAATTAAGTAATTTAACTTATTTTATTCCGATTTTTTTAAACAGCTCACACGAAAACTTGTTGAATGTTGGTATTATGCAAGAAATTGACTTACCATGTTTACAATCCAGTGTAGGTATGTGTTCATCTGTTTGTAACTATTAAGTATATTTAAAAAAATGAATTTATCCATGAATGACCAGCTAAAAGAACGGTTGTTTTAATTTCGTCTTGCAAGTCCAACGAATCTTTGTTGACCAAATTTGTAGTTAGCTACTTAAAATATAGATCAACAATTACTTAGGTACTTAATTATAATTCGTAATATATGTAAGTGTTTTATATACAATGTACGGTGCAATCGTTGCATACCGAAAAAATCAGGTTTGTTGGCGCATCTCCAGTGACCCAATTACTTCGTTCTCACAGTCCATAGGAATTTTTGTTATTACATAAGTAATCTTGACGTCAAACGACTATACCTATACCCCTAATAAAAGTTTAATTTAAAGCATATTTGTTATTTTAAAATTACAAAGTCATTAATTAAAAAACAATTTTATAATATGACTTTTTAATTAATATGATTTTAATTCAATTAACACAAAGTTGACTCGCAGACTGCTGCAACTGTGATAGAAGACACACATTTACAGAGCGTTCGAGTTTGTTAGTATCAAAAACGTAAATTATTAACGTCTTTACAAAAATAGCATGAGAAAGTTATTGACGTGTATGGTTCTAAAAGATTATCATCAATCAGTTAATATTTAATGATGCTTAGGGATTGACCTTGGTTATATGAATTAATGTGTTTCTTCGTATTGAACAACCGTCATTCTATGGTCCTTTTACTGAGCTCAAGTCGTGCTCGAATTTGATTACCAGGATTTCAGTGTTATATATAATTGTACGTATATAGAACGTACACCTGTATCCGAAGTCCTTCGTCCTATAGACGCGCAGAATGTTCCACACGCCCCGGCGTGCCCCTCGCGTACCGCGCATGTGCGCTGCTTTGACAGTCTGACCGTAGCAACATTCAGCGATTTTCCACGGTTTGCTTTGTTGCGAATACACTCAACGGCTCATTTATTGTTTTTATCAGAAACTAGGGCAGTGTGTGAACGTGCAGAATGCGCCCCGAGGGGCCGGGCTGAGCCAGAATGGTGGCTAACATTGGCGTCATCAACCCAACAAATGGTAAACATCCCTGTCGGAATTTATTTTACCTCGTATACTTATGATGTCAATAACGTGTTCAATAATGTAGTTGAGGCGACGGCGTATATAAGTGCGGTGGCAGCGTTCGCGGCTGTGGTGCTCGTGCTACTGCTATTCCTGGGCAGGAGGTGGTGTCATTCGACCGTATTCAATCGCAAGTGCTGCGACGACATCCTCGCTGTAAATCCACGAAACCCGACCCCTTGCCTTCCAATAGAAAATGCGCAGATCGGTAAGACAATCACTTTTTTACAAAAACGTATTTCATATTTGTTCCTGTGGTTAATAATCTTTACTATTTTATCTAATAGATACATAGTTAGAAACTTGTTGTTAAACCTGTGACTATTAAACAATTGTGTTTTAGTCAATATGTAAAATCTAAATTAATCCCAGTTAATTTATGGTTAGTATACATGAAGCCTAGTAGCTTTAGAATGTAGAACAGTAATAAAACAGAACCTTTGCTTTTAGTAAATCGGTGAAAGACTGATTCGTTTTAGTTTGATACAATTAGACTCCAGACAAATAAGAACGAAGAGATTATTTAGTGGACTGCCAGAACAACTAACTATATTATTGTCGACGTTACATTGTCCGTACGTCTGTGTTGTTATAGATGCTTTGTCGAAACCGAACAATTTTCCCGATCGTGTATTTGCGTTCGAGACCTCCGACTCGGATGACGACCTGCGCTTGCGCATACAACAGGTGAGGGGTTTAAACATAACTTAATTCTATTCGCATCAATGTCATAACATTCTCCATGAACGCGAGTCTTTTATGATGGCAAAGGGAAATATAGCAAAAATTTTGTTCATCCTAGCCACGCATCACAACAATATTTTTTGTAAATATTCTAATTTCCAATAATAATGGTAAGAATTAGTCGGTAAAACTCTGAAGACGAACCATTTCAATCGTTCTTTGTTTATAATAATAAAATAAACAAATATATAGTATATAATGTACATTCCGAGTGCCATTATAATCTGCAATGGTATATTCCGACCTAATTGCATTTACTTCCATAAAGCGGCACGACACGAGAACCCTCTCATCGTGGCCGCCGGTAACTACATCTCCGATCCTGCGGAGAGAATGGAAAGCAGTCGACGTCGCCCCAAACACGTCATTTCGGATCCTCCCAATCCATTAACGGTGCTTTTAGGTACCTCAAGCACCGGTCATCGTCCTCGTCGAACCCGTCGCTTGCGACGAAGGGCTCGACGAGTAAATTAACCCTCAGACACAGCCCACTGAGTTTCTCGCCGGACCTTCTCAGTGGGTCGCGTTTCCGATCCGGTGGTAGATTTTGCGAAGCACGGATCTTACTAGGGTTCGTGTTAGCAACGTCATCAGGTTTGAGCCTTGTGAGCTCATCTACTGGTAAGGCTACGCTGATATAGCCTCTCAAGGCTATCAGCTTAGGTAGGAATAAAAAAATTTGCATTGTCCAACGAAGGGGACTATAAATATCCCTAGCTCAAAACCAAGATCGCAATGCTTTTGAGAAGGTTTTTGGACATATAAGCTATAGAGCCGACAATCGCTCGAGCAGACGGGTTCTTCAGTGGACATCGCGCACTGGTAGACATAATGTGGGATGCTCCCGGCTAGGTAGAGTGATTATTAGCTGATAAAGAATGGATGAGGCTAGCTGAAGACCGGACTCGGTGGTATAAATCAGGATAGGTCTGTGTCCAGCAGTCAACGACTGTGGCCTGGTGGTGATGGTGATTGTCATCGGGCGTTGATACGTGAGCGATTATTCAAGCGGACATCTTGTAGTTGGTGATAATTACGTTCAAAGATTCCGTTGGATAGACGCTGGTCCAGTTTGTGAAAGCGTGTTCATAAGATACGAACTATGTTCAGATGATGATAATTATGAGATGATAAATGCATGATTTTTGACAAACCTTATGGGTCAGAGTGTCGTATATTTATGTGCTTAGTCTCTCAAATTGATTAAGATAACTAGGTAATTTAATTAGTTATCTTCAAGCTATCTTGAAGATCATTTAACGTACGTGAGTTAGTTTAGTACCCATGTAGAGTTTTCTTATAAAATAAAAAAAACAGTGTATCTCTTAATTGTGTAGTACTGTAGTTGTTTTTAGGATTAGCCGTATAATTCAATAGATTTTAAATGTCGATCTAGTTAATTAATTTACAGTTCGAAGAAATTTCAGTAATTTTTTTTTTGTTTTTATTCTGATTTAACTTATCTATATAACCCTAATGACTATGGAGCATTGTTTTCTTTTCTTTCAAAAATATTTACTCAATTTACTTTTTGTAGGATAAAGAAGAATGTCACTACGAAGAGAAGAACGAGAATGCTTCAGCCCCTGTGAAGCTCGAAGTGGAGCTGGTGGAGACAGCGCTGAGGGAAACAACGCTAAGGGAGACAAAGATCGACGATGTTGTGCCGCAGAGAACGGAGTACCTTCACACACTCGAAGCACAGAGCAGCGTCGATAGTGATGTCATAGCACATAATGTAAGAATTCAGTTTTAGAAACTTTGCTCTATTGACAGATTGACGAACAAACTCCCCCCATTATGTCACAGACGCATAAAAAAAACTTAAGCACTCACTCTGCGATATGATTCTTAATAGACAAAACAGTACACAGGTTATCTAAGCGGTACAACCATGTGCCTGCCGTAAAAACCTTTGCTTGAATGAGAAGGAATTTACCTTTGCTTCGAAAATCCTGATTATTAATTTGTAACCTTCATTTTTGATGGAAAAATCTTGGGAAACACATTGTACTTGAAGATAGAAACTTCTGTTTTATTTGCGTTGGAATAACGACTAATTTTCATCACGGAGCGTAGAGCAGCGTGCTTAGAGCGAGATTTTTAACGTTCTCGATAGCGTCAAAGTTAACTCAAATTTGTACGGAGTTAGAACGTTTGACTACGTTTGCCGCTAGAGGCGCTGTTCGAATATTAATTTGCATATTAATTTGAGTTAACTTTTACGCTATCGAGAACGTTAAAAAACTCGTACTAACCACACAGTTACAGTGTTACTCAGTTGACAGTGTACGTCAAGTGTGATTTATCAAGCTGAATTTAATGATGTAATAATATGTGGCAGCTGAATACGTGACCGCGTATGTACTACAATTTTTTTTTATTGCCCTTGTAGGCAGACGAGCATACGGCCCACCTGATGGTGAGTGGTTACCGTCGCCCATGGACTTCAGCAATGCCAGGGGCAGAGCCAAGCCGCTGCCTACCTACCTACAATTTCTACAATAGCAAAATATTTAAAGTGCGGCATGGAAATGGAGAACTAAAAGTATACAGTAGTACACAGTCTTTAAATGGCAGATAGAGAACCAAAAAAGTTATTCTACATCTAAGGCCACCCTTCTCTCTAACATTTCTACCCAAAGTAGATATATGTGTCCCGATCTTAATCTAAAATTAAGGGCTTGTTGTCTATATGATTATCGTGTGCAAAACACAACAAGAAAAAACTTGTTAACAATAATATGTTATATAATTATTCATATTTCCTAATGCCGAAGGTAGGTCATTAAATAAAAATGCTAAATAAAACACAGCAACAAGAACACTATGCTCAAAAAATATGCAATAAAATTATTGTTAACCAACCTATGTTTAGCAGTAATTCATTTTCCAGTTTTTTTGGGAGTCTTTCTTTAACAATCGATCAAAATATGAATTTTATGACTGGTGGTAGGACCTCTTGTGAGTCCGCACGGGTAGGTACCACCGCCCCGCCTATTTCTGCCGTGAAGCAATAATGCGTTTCGGTTTGAAGGGTGGGGCAGCCGTTGTAACTATACTGAGATCTTAGAACTTATATCTCAAGGTGTGTGGCACATTTACGCTGTAGATGTCTATGGGCTCCAGTAACCACTTAACACCAGGTGGGCTGTGAGCTCATCCACACATCTAAGTAATAAAAAAAAAAAAAACATTTACTAACACTGAAGTCCGTAGGCATATGAATATCGGGTTTATGAACATTCTAATGCGGTGTTCATCGTAATTGATGCGGATGAATGATTATAACAAAGCCACAGCACCGTGAGCGATAAGGCTAGTCCTATACGAGGTCAAGTTTGACTTGACTTCACTTTAGAACTAACTTTATGTTAAATGTATTTATAAGTATAAATTACAATCTAAAAACGTTTATGAGGGTACCAAGTGAATGATCCCTGTATCCTCCTGAGGTTAGACTACACGTGTCTGTTGAAATTTAATGCTGTACAGAAAAGTATATTATCTATGACAGAAAATAGATTCTAAAAAGGATACTAAAGAAAGAGATCTTTCGCTATCTCGTTTTTTTTTTATGTTGCCGTGACACTAATCATCACCTTTGAATGTTATTGTAGGGAAATTTCTAACAAATTCTGTTGGTATTGTAATAAGAATAATTACTATCAATTGTTTCATTAGAAATAAATTGACCGGGAAACTTTATCAATGTAAAATTATAAATCAGTTACGACTAGCAGGACGTAGGATAAGCCCACATGAGACTTGACGATCACTTCACTTCACCATCCATCCTAGACTAACGTATATAGACCATCAATTTGAAAAGCACTGATGGGTTTAACGCTTTGCTGTTCTAAGACTAATGTCAGACTAAACTATATGTCCACTACGTGTGAACTTTGAACGTTAAAGGGTTAATATTGTTAAAGTTTTATTGTGAAACCTAAAGTTGAATTGTTACCTCTTTTTGTTAATTATCTTAGTTATCTTAAGGAGGTTATGGGTCCATTCCCGGACCCGTAACACAAAATTAGGTGGGACGTTCGTCCATGAGTGCCAAATAAAAAAATACCATTACATTCTTATACTGGTGGCAGGACCACTTGTGAGTCCGCGCGGGTAGGTACCACTCCCCTGCCTATTTCTGCCGTGAAGCAGTAATACGTTTCGGTTTGAAGGGTAGAGCAGCCGTTGTAACTATACTTGAGACCTTAGAATTTATATCTCAAGGTGGGTGGCACATTTACGTTGTAGATGTCTATGGGCTCCAGTAACCATTAACAGGCTCCAGTATCCAGTAACAACCAACCAACCAACCAACCAACCAGGTGGGCTGTGAGTTCGTCCACCCATCTAAGCAACAAAACAAAATTAAAAATTAAATCATCACCTTCCATCAGGATACTTCCCTGCTTTGTGGTGAAAGCTCTCAAGAGCGTGGGTCAATCGAGCTGACACTATTGTACGACGCGCCAGTTCGTTGCATGACGGTACACGTGCTGCAAGGCCGCTCCCTTCCTCTAAAAACCACCGGACAGATATTGCAGAGTCAGGTAAGAAATTCCACTCATGTATACAAAAATACAAAAAAAGTTGTTGGTTCCGACACAAGTGTAGTAAAGGTATTTAAAGGAGTACCTCGCTTGCGACGAAGGGCTCGACGAGCGAATTAACCCATAGACACAGCCCACTGAGTTTCTCGCCGGATCTTCTCAGTGGGTCGCGTTTCCGATCCGGTGGTAGATTCTGCGAAGCACGGCTCTTGCTAGGGTCAGTGTTAGCATCACTCCGGTTTGAGCCCCGTGAGCTCACCTAGGTACTAGTTAAGGTTACGCTGAAATAGCCTCACAAGGCTATCAGCTTAGGTAGGAAAAAAAAGGGAGTTTCTCATAGTCAAGTAGTAATTTTACGTTTTTATGTAATACCCTCATCTATTTTTAATTGCTTTAATTTTAATTTACGTATGTACATTTGAGAATTATATAATAAAATGTGTTTTCGCTTTGTGTTTTTTTTATTGTATATGAAGGTGAAAGATTAGACGATCTCAACTGATGTTGAGTGACCACTGTTCGTGATGGATCTCAAAAACGCCAGACCCAGACGCCAGACAGCACACCGAGATCTCTTGTTATATAGCTTTAGACTGCAATGCCGTTTGAATTTTTTAATAGGTTCGAGTTGTTCTGCTGCCGTTGAAGAAACAGAAGTTCAAATCAAAGATCCGAAATGGAGAGAATCCTCAATACATGGAGAGCTTCGTTTTACATAAAATGAATCCTGGTGAGAGTTCATTTATATAGACCAAAATAAATTTCATGCGAGTTATCGCGTGGAGCGCACTCAACGGTTGGATGGAAGGTAGCCTATTATTCTGTCCCAGAAATATTTGCATATCGAGCTTCCTCATTGGTTCAGTGTTTTGGGCGTGAAAACATCACAAACATTCAGTGTTCATTTCATATTTTTAATAGTAGTATGAATATGAGTGAACGAATTCACGGACGACCTAGTATTAATTACTTTATAACGTGAATATCCCCTAAAAATCGGAACGCATGATTGTCTTGCGCCAGTCGCAGGCAAGATGGTGCAGTTCAAACTTCAGACTTGTGTTATAAAGTGGGCCGACATTCACTGCTGTTGAGCCGCTCAACATCAAAAAGACCATGAGCTCGTTTGTCCGTCTAAGTTAATATTAAATAATATATTGTATTAATATATATAATCAATATTAATCAAAATAAATCAATATTAATAAATAGGAAACTAATGAACACGATCACGTGAGCAACGTCTTACAACGTCGTGGTTTTAAAATTATGAAATGGCGCAACGTCATATGACGACCTCTAGGTTATCATGTTTATTTTGCCGGAACATCTTTGGACGCCTTTTTTATGAGCAAATTCCTATGGCACATCTACTTAGCGCCGCAACACATTCGATTTACATAGCCCTATACAGCCGCGTTTCCTAAAAAAAAATCATCATAGGATGTACGTATTACGGCGGGAAGTTTTTAGACGTAGCTAAACTTTGTATGGGAAAACCACAGTAGCAATATTCGGAAATGAGGTTGCTCACGCGGACGTGTTGTTAATATTGTCACAGAGGATGTACACGGTCTTGGCCTGAGAATCCGTGTGTATGGATGCGAACGCATGCGTCGGCAGCGGCTGCTGGGCGAGGCAGCTGTCTCGTTCGCATCTCTAAATCTCGAGCTAGAAAACAATTTGTGGCTTCAGCTCGCACCGAGACAACACCATCAAACTAGCTTACAGGTACGCTTGGAGATTGCTTGGAACAAGAAAATTAAATCGCGTATAGTATTATCTTCGGTTTTCGCAAGTCGTAGTCATAGGTGCTTGCGAAAACTGTGCAGTTTTGGGAAACGTTTGGAAAAAATATAATGATAATAAATATACAAGACAAAAAATATATCTATATATATAAAAATGTATTGCTGTTCGTTATTCTCGCTAAAACTCGAGAAGGGCTGGACCGATTTGGCTAATTTTGGTCTTGAATTATTTGTGGAAGTCCAGAGAAGGTTTAAAAGGTAGATAAACGTGAAAATGCTCGGAATTAAATAAAAATAACAATTTTGTTTTCCCTTTGATGTGTCCCCCGTCGGACGGATTCCTTTTGTTTGTTTTAAGTTTATTTTATACAAAAGCTTAAGTATTTTATTTATCGATTGAGGAACTACGAAGTCTGTGTAGATCAGCTAGTACAAAATAAATGAGTCGTCTATTATCAAAGGTGGCAATCTGTGCATTTGGATAAAAAAAAATTATTGATATGTCAATACAGATTGATTTGAATATAATCGTCTCCTTCAAAGAATACGGTTCAAAACCTGCATTAAATAAAGGTTAATACTTATATATAATATTATAACCTGTTATTTATCTAAGATGTCGTTCAGAAGAGTTTTGTGACTGCCAATGGAATACAAAGTCAATAATTCGTTTTTCTGATTTACCAATAATTGTCCAAAAGTCACATTGCCGGCTTTGATAATAGTCGACTCAAATATACAAAACGGAATATTAAACGGTAAAATTAGCTTTGATTAAATATTCTGTTGGATTAAAAAAAGATAAAACGTCTTTCAGCTACCAAAACTCGAGTTGACCAGTACAATAACAGGGGTGCTGGCCAGTCCCTCGTCTATAGCGACGGTGACTACTCCATCAGCAGGAGCCGCGGGCGGTGAAGCCTGCAGCCTCGCTCGGTCGGACTCCGCCTCATCCTGCTGCAGTGCCAGATCAGCACCAGAACTATTACTTGGTCTACAGTACAACTCTACGACTGGCCATTTGTCTGTTGAGGTAATTAATACGCTTTTATTATTAACTTCAGACGTATGTATGTATGTAACGGAATCTTTGAACATGATTTTGCCCCCTTCAAAACGTATTAACTTGAAATTTGGTATACTTATTAAGGACAGGTGACAATTCAATATTTAAAAAAAATATTGAAGTCCAACTAAAAAATAGAAAATTATTTTTTATAAATTTGAATTAAAAATACTGTAAGAAAAAATGATTTTATTGTAAAAAAAGCGTGAGGTGCATGGTATCAGTAGTTATAAATATTTTATGAACAGATATGAGTAGAAGGGTTATTTTGATAATATCCTGAAAAGCACCCCACGCTTTTTTACAATAAAATCATTTTTTCTTACACTATTTTTAATTCAAATTTATTAAAATTTATTTTCTATTTTTTTTGTTTTTAGTAGGATTTTCTATAAAAGCTTATTCTGTTAGTTTTTTTAAACTACAATTAACTATTTTACATAACAGGTTGAAACTGACGTAATTAGACAAGCCCCCTAGGAGTGAAACACTTTCATACTTTGTAAATTTTAACTACGTCGTGAAATTGAACATCGAATTTAAGCCGGATGAATCAGCAGAAAATCCTCAGTAGTAGCGGCTCGCTGAGGCTGGTATTGTTGACGTTCCATGGTGATAAACGACGGTAACCACTCACTGTCAAGTGGGCCGTTTTCTCGTCGTTTCTATCATAATCGTCACTTCTCAGAATTATTCTAAAGTTCCCGCTATTTTAGACTTTGAATAACATGGCTTTTGGTTTCAATAAATAAGGCGAAAGAGAAATATTCCCAATATTCTTACAGATAGTTAGGCTGGTTTAATCTATAATGACTTAGCTGTAGAAATAGCGAGATACTAGTACCAAGAAAGGTTCCCGACGGTTCTATCGTCGTCAAATTGTTCTGTGAACGATGGTTTTATAGTTTTTAATAATTAAAACTTTTTCTGTTAGATAATTAAAGGGACACATTTCCGAAAGCTCTCTCCGAACAAGGCCCCCGATACATACGTGAAGCTCTGCCTCATCAGCTCTCTCGGTATGGAGATGGGACGCTGTAAGTCCACCACACGACGGGCACAATCCAATCCGCTGTATAAGGAGCTGTTTATATTTCAGGTAAGAAATCATTTTTTTTTTCCTATTGGATAGGCCGTATTCGATCCATTTCCGAAAACGTGAAACACAGTACTGAAAATTCCAGACACGAATAAGATTAAAATTTGCAATCGATAACTTAAAATTTCTGTTGTTTTTACATTAAACGTAATGTAATGATATTAAAAGTTACTTAACGTACCAAATTTCCACCTTCATCTTACATTGCTCGCTCAAATATAGCCATTATTAATAAACTCTGTAATGTATTTTGGCCTGAGTCGGTAAATCATTGATTTGTAATTACGTTAGGATAGTTATTTGGAAATCGAGTCCGGCCCCCTCGGTAATCTTTTTATATTTAGCATTGTTTAGCATACATTTAAATGGAAAAAGTTTATGAAAACGATAAAATATCCGAATTAGATAGACCTTGAACAGCAATAGCTGAGCCACCTCCTTTTGCCTTTTTCTCTTTTTTTTTCTTTTCTTTTATTTGTATTTCATTTTATTTTATTTGATGTGAAAGGCAATAAATGATTTTTATTATTATTATTATTATTAGATATAATAGGATATAAAACGTATTCTTCACGTTTAATTAAATTGATCGATGAAACAATTTTTAATGCAATGTAAATTGCAAATTAAAAAACATAAAACAAAATGTAAATACAGCTTTGATACAAAAATTGAACATTTTTTGCTCTCACGATCCCTGTTTATATAACTTGAGCTATACAAATCTTTCTTAGAAATCTTTTGTCAACTTTAGGAACCGACACATTCTAATTTGGAACTTTATATTTAAGACAGATATTGTAATTAGAATTTAGAGGCGAAATGATCGCAAATTAACTTAGCTCTTAAAATAAAGATTAAACAATTACTTTAATCTAAATCTAAAATTAACGAAAGATATATTAGCTTAGGTTTAAGTTAAGGTAACACATTGATTTTTACTAATTCTAATTTGTAGCGATTCGTGTATTTATATGGCAAATACTTTCACATTGTATATTTTTTTTATTTTTTTTTATTGCTTAGATGGGTGGACGAGCTCACAGCCCAGCTGGTGTTAAGTGGTTACTGAAGCCCATAGACATCTACAACGTAAAAGCCAACCCACCTTGAGATATAAGTTCTAAGGTCTCAGTATAGTTACAACGGCTACCCCAGCCTTCGAACCGAAACGCATTACTGCTTCACGGCGGAAATAGGCGGGGTGGTGGTACCTACCCGTGCGAACTCCCAAGAGGTCCTACCACCAGTGATTACGCAAATTATAATTTTGCGGGTTTGATTTTTATTACACGATGTTATTCCTTCACCGTGGAAGTCAATCGTGAACATTTGTTGAGTACGTATTTCATTAGAAAAATTGGTACCCGCCTGCGGGATTCGAACACCGGTGCATCGCTACACACGAATGCACCGGACGTCTTATCCTTTAGGCCACGACGACTTCACGACAACTTTCATATTTGGCAACTATGAAAATACTTGGTTTTATTTAGAATTCTGAGGATTATTCAATCATTTCTAAAGTATTTACATATTACAGGTGGCTCTTTTCCAACTAAGCGAGGTGACATTGATGGTGTCCGTCTGGTGGCGTCGCAGTGTCAAACGAAACGAGATGGTTGGCTGGTTCTCTTTAGGACACAGTTCTTCGGGACGTGAAGAAGAACGACACTGGAGGGAGTTATGTGACCGACAAGGGGAGCAGGTATGTTCATAAAGGATTAAAAGTCTACTAATATCGGATATCCATGTTGATTTTCCACGCACAGATAGACTTGATGTATTTTTCTTTAGCCTCATAACTTTAAATAAAAAATACGTCATAGCTGTGATTTTTTGTTTGCTCTTTGTTCTGAGTATATAAATATAAATACATTAATTTTTTTTATTTTTATTGCTTAGATGGGTGAACGAGCTCACAGCCCACCTGGTGTTAAGTGGTTACTGGAGCCCATAGACATCTACAACGTAAATGCGCCACCCACCTTGAGATATAAGTTCTAAGGTCTCAGTATAGTTACAACGGCTGCCCCACCCTTCAAACCGAAACGCATTACTGCTTCACGGCAGAAATAGGCAGGGTGGTGGTACCTACCCGCGCGGACTCACAAGAGGTCCTACCACCAGTAATTACGCAAATTATAATTTTGCGGGTTTGATTTTTATTACACGATGTTATTCCTTCACCCTGGAAGTCAATCGTTAACATTTGTTGAGTACGTATTTCATTAGAAAAATTGGTACCCGCCTGCGGGATTGGAACACCGGTGCATCGCTACACACGAATGCACCGGACGTCTTATCCTTTAGGCCACGACGACTTCACGACAACTTTCATATTTGGCAACTATGAAAATACTTGGTTTTATTTAGAATTCTGAGGATTATTCAATCATTTCTAAAGTATTTACATATTACAGGTGGCTCTTTTCCAACTAAGCGAGGTGACATTGATGGTGTCCGTCTGGTGGCGTCGCAGTGTCAAACGAAACGAGATGGTTGGCTGGTTCTCTTTAGGACACAGTTCTTCGGGACGTGAAGAAGAACGACACTGGAGGGAGTTATGTGACCGACAAGGGGAGCAGGTATGTTCATAAAGGATTAAAAGTCTACTAATATCGGATATCCATGTTGATTTTCCACGCACAGATAGACTTGATGTATTTTTCTTTAGCCTCATAACTTTAAATAAAAAATACGTCATAGCTGTGATTTTTTGTTTGCTCTTTGTTCTGAGTATATAAATATAAATACATTAATTTTTTTTATTTTTATTGCTTAGATGGGTGAACGAGCTCACAGCCCACCTGGTGTTAAGTTGTTACTGGAGCCCATAGACATCTATCACCTTGAGATATAAGTTCTAAGGTCCCAAGAATAGTTACAACGGCGGCCCCACCCTTCAAACCGAAACGCATTACTGCTTCACGGCAGAATAGGCAGGGTGGTGGTACCTACCCGCGCGGACTCACAAAAGGTCCTACCACCAGTAATTACGTAAATTATAATTTTCCTAATATAAGTTTCCTTCAGTTTAAAAAATTCTTGAACTAGATGTTTTACTATCAGGTACAACGGTGGCACGTTCTGTTGGATTCCTGACGATCGCCGACTTAGCGCACGGAAGCGCTCGCCTGAATTGTCTACGCCACGGCTCGGTTTCCCCTTCGGTCCCAAGTCGTGAGCAGGCCGTTTCCCGACCATTCTATATCGGGGAACCATGCATCCACGATTTCACTGGTTCAATCACTTTCCACGTGACTTCGTTTTTGATGACCACACTCGTGGTTCGCTTTTTTAATAAAAGCAGCGATGTTTTTTCGCGTAATCCGTTTTTCTTGTGCGGGCCGCATAGTTGAACTCGTGTGAGATTTTTTCATAACGTCACAGTTAAATCAATCCGAATCCTTGCGAACAGTACGTGTATGGAAATGAAGGAAAAAAATTGTTGAAAAGGTTGAAATTATGGAATGAAAACAGTAACATTTAATACACTTTTTTTTTCAATTACATTTATGTACATATACCTAAGCACCAGTTTCAGCTGCGGCCTGAAATTTTTTGATGATCGCACAATATTGTATCGCGTGAGCACGCTCTTAATGTTTCGATGTTGTTAATATTATTAATGAAACGATTGTTATTATAAATTTGAAATTTATTACATTGTAATATGTACGTGCTTTTCGCATTGAATGCATTAGGAATTGTAACGTTCCGATTTTTATTAAATTTTGTAAAGGTTACTTACTAATTTGCTCGTATGTAAATTGGTATATAGGTCGTATATTGTATAAAACTTGAAGCCTTTTGTTCAAAAATTGAAATCAGCGTGCAGATTTGATTTTTAACATATCACCAGATAAAAGGAGGTGTATTTTACTTTCATTACAGACAGGCTCTTTAGATTTCTAAGAAAATAGTCACATGTTTTTTTTATTTATTGGTGCCCGTGTAGGCAGACGAGCATACGGCCCTCCTGATGATCAGTGGTTACCGTCACCCATGAACTTCATCAATGTCAGGGGCAGAGCCAAGCTGCTGCCTACATGTTCAAAACAAGTAAATTGTTTTGGATTAGTCAAAAAGTATGCATTATCTAACTTATAGTTTTAGTAGCTGTTGTTGACTCTTAGGTACTCGAGTGAAAACGGTGCACTTGATGTATCAATTAATAATAATAAAAGCTGATTTCATGTACTTACATACTTAAAAGATCGAAAAAGTTTCAAGTTTTAAGTTTTGAAACGAAAAAGATTTTGATGATAACCTTTTTATAATATAATATATTTAATATAAAGACTTGCAGCGCACAACACTTGTGAGATAGTTATAATGTACTAGAATTGATATTTATTGAATACTCATATTATACACAGAATTTAGGACGGCCCAAATAAATTAAATACCTACCTATTATATTTACAATTTAAGAAAATTATGCTATTCATTTCCCAATTAACGACACTAGGTCAAACAACTTTAAAATTTATAATTAATATATCTACGTACCTAAAATCAATTGCTATATTAAATGATGAGTTATGTAAATATTCAGTAAAACATTTCTTAAAATAAAACTCAGGCTAAAAATTACTATTTATAAAATTGCATGTTTTTATTAAATTTTCGTTATTAGTTGCGTAAGATTCTTAGTAGGTTATTATATTCGATTACGAATTTTCGTGTAGCGCTAACTTCATCTCCATGCCTCCAATGAACACTACTCTAACTCCAAATTCGTAGGTTTACAGGAGGAGAGTTTAAAAGAAAAAACTTGATAGGTGTCAAGGGACACCCGGATGGAACGAAGTTCCTTTCGATTAATTAGTGAAGGAATTGTATTTTTTTTTTTAAGTTATAATAATAAATTACGGCATTATGAAGAAGAAAAAAACAATACTATGAACTAAATTACTATTGTTGAAACGCTATCTCGAGAAACTGTACTCATTACGCGGACCAATCGGATACGAGCAATATCACGCGATAAGCGCCTACACGTTGATTGGTCAGAATGACGGACCTAAAAAGTGTCGTGACAACTTTTCGTAAGATTTTTTTCCGTCTAGCCCCCTTTCACAACGCGCGATAAGGAACTTCGTTCCAAAAGTTGGTAAAATCTTTATTATTGCAGATATATTTATGGTTTTTTCTTGTGTAACTAGCTGATTTACTCTTGCTTCGAACCCCATCAATAGGTAATGAATTTGTAATACTTTGAAAATAGTGAAGCGATTTGCGTGAAAAACGAGAATTTCAAAATTTTAAGTTAGAGTAGTGTTCATTGGAGGCATCGATCTTACCTTAAGAAGTAATATGAAAACAGTTACACAATTTAAAATAGGGATTAAAATTATGACGAATTATGACGAATACTCGAGAAAATTAAAACATTAAAAAGATCATTTTATAAATGAATAGATAGTGATATTATAATTTTTACAGCTTTGTTCTTGGAAATACTACTTGTTTTAATCCAAGAGGCATAGACAAAAACACTATGTCGTAATATTTATATTTTAAAGAGCTTTAACCCTTCATAATAAAATGCGGTATATAAAAAAAAAGATTAGATTACGAGACAGTGTTTTACTAAAAACAACACAAAGAGAAATTTTTAGAAAACGTCAAACGTCTCGTTAACGAGTTTATTTTATGGACAGCGTCTAATAAAAGTTATTAAATAGAAACAAGCATAATACATCTAAGCGCCAAGACTGTAATTAATCAAACGGTTATTGTCTACGTTGTTCCCGCCTTTTGGCAGGAACGCAAGATGGCAAGTCATGTGAATTGTTTTATTTTATTAATTTACTCTTGCTTCAAGTTTGGGCGAGTAATAATAGTGGATTTTTTATTTTGCTTGGAATCTGTGAATAAGTGTGGAGAAAAGCAAACAAATTGGTAGACATAGCGCTCACCTTCTTTAGTTCAATTTGATTCCAAAACCAGTTTTTTTTTCCTCAAAAATTATGGCCTATGGCCTCAGCCTTTGTTATTAAAGATTTTTCTGCAAGGGCTACGTTCCAATGGTCGTGTACAACACTTTGTCCTATGGACGAACCAATAATAAAATTCCTGTCTGGTCGTTTTTATATAGATAGATGGATAATGTCAGGGCCCACCTTGTTGAAGGCTCTTTTATATTATACATAACTGCTTTTTATCAAATTACATACCCACCCAGACGGCAGGGCAATGCAAAGTCACCGTCGCGGCGTCGCCCTGAGCACATCCTATCCTGCCGATCCACTCTCAGTGCTTTTAGCCAGTGAGTCGCGATTCCGATCCGGGGGCACATTCAGCGAAGCACTACTCTTGCTAAGGCTAGCAAGTCCTCCCAGGTTGAGCCCGTTAGAGTACCTATCAATCGGGGCGTAGTTTGAATACCCCTTAGGCTACCAGGGAAATAACCTGTTGTGCTTCTTTATTTTGACGGATCATCTGCTTTTCAGTGGTTACCAGCTCACAATATGCTTCTACATGTATTTAAGCAGTTTGTAAATTTGGATTTTTATTAAGCTTGATGTTACTCTTTCATCGTAAAAATCGTTCGTAAACACGATGTTGCTACGTGCTTATAAAGAAAAGTATGTATCTGCCGTACGATTTGAGTCACTTTATACACTCGACATCTTACCCTTTAACCAAATAATGTTTATAAAATATTTTAATTATGCTTTAAAAATTTTAAATAGACATCAAATATATCTAATCCCAATATTATTTGAATTGTCGATGTGAGTGCGTTAGGTACCTACCCACTAACAGTGGAATTATTCAGTTAAATTCTATTTCGTTTTCACTATGTAGGTACCTATAATTTGACCTATGTATATTGTAGGTGTGCGAGAAAGAGAAATATGTATTATTAGTCGGTCGTGTAGTTTTTATAATCCAATCGTTTTTTAGATTTACCATTGACCAATGTTCGTATGAGACTTGTTACTTCAGTTTTCAAAAACGAAAGAATTATTTAAATAATATGTATATGAATAGTATTGTCCAAATGACATTAATATAATTCTCTACATATGGAGGTGCTTGTAATGTGTATTAAATGTTCTAATACAATAGTGTTTTAGTAGTATTTTGAATAATAAAAAAAAATGTAAACGAACCAAATTGTATTATGTAGTTTGGCGTTGGAAAATAATAGCTTTTTATGGATGAGCATCAGATTATTTACATATATTACGATTATATGTATTATATTATTATAAATATATATATTATATTACCTTATGCTAAGTGCAAGGTTCCCGAACTTTTGGTAGCCTTATGGTTTCCGGTGTGATAACGTTACTAAACTAGGCAGCGGCTTGGCTCGGCCCCTGGCATTGCTGAAGTCCATGGGCGACGGTTACCACTCACCGTATTCTCGTCTGCCTACAAGGGCAATAAAAAAAAAACTCGCCTGAAATTTTCGCGCTTATTTGTCTGGGTCAGTGACCCGAAGTCAATTTTGAATTTCGAAACGAGACCCCTCCGTAATTCTCAATCCAACGCCCTCTTTTGACCGGCTCAAATTTGCGAAGGTCAACCTGTACCGCATCATACCAACGATATCGAATAAACTTCACTAACAGACAGTCCTACTCTCAATAGACAAACTAGATTTAAATAAATTTACTCAAATAATAATAAAAAGTAACATGCTTTCTGTTTCTTATACCTACAAGTTGTCCACTTTTTCCCGAATCGATACATATATACACGAAATATTATAATTAAAACAATATGACGTTACGCTTAGCCTGGAAAATAATAGTTTCGTTTGAGAAAATTATTCGATATTAATTTTTGCTTCGGGAATCGCTGTTTGCACTTTGTATAGTGTAGGTGGATATCCTAATGGAAGGAAATCTTCACGAGTTTATATGATAAATTGTCAAATGCGTTTATGATGTTGATGCGTTTTTAAAGAATATCGTTAGTCAATAATGATTTTTGTAGAGTCTAGGACTCTGGGGGCTCTGAGGAAAACAGTATAAGTCATTTTATAGATTTTAGTCACATTTACTTATTAATCTTTGTTTATACGTGTAACGTTAGCTTTCTATAAAACATTATTTTAATAGGTTAAGTTCTTTCTAATACTAAATAATATATTCATTAAGTTAATTACACTACCACATTTGAAAGAAAAAGAATATGTCAATCAAATCAGAAAAAGGTTATTGTTGTGATTTACATATTGATTATTAATCTTTTTTTACAATAACTATTTGTGCCATTCACTTACTTACTTTTGATTACAATTTAATTTTATGCAAATATTTACACAAACATATACGGAGTTCCTTAGATTAATATTATTTTCACTAGTTTTAGTTTACCATTTTGACCCGCGCAGAAGCCAACCACTACATAGAGTGAAAGTATTTATATCAACCGATAAAAATTATTTGATCCTGAAACTAAATTGCGTGAGTCAATTAAACGCGAATCTCAAACTCTAGTATAGCGTACTGTCCCGCTTGATGTCCAAATAATTGTATCTAGTGTTTTTGAATGTTATCGTATGTTATGTATATCACGGCTGTGTAATTAATTGAATTTGTACACATTTTCTTAAACATTCCCCGCTAATCTTTACGTTGCTCCAATACTGATTATTTATTATAAACTTATGTTATCGAATATATAAAATAGTAAGATTAAGGAAATTGGTTGATAAATAACTAAGTTTTTAATCTGAATAGCGAAGTGCTCCGACTACCCGAACACTGTTCATATTATTTAACATGGATGCCTTTACATTATTTTTGAACTAATTGCGGGGTTGGTCTCGCATTTGTTTGTGTGCGATTGCGAGGGGTGAGCAACCTTTTCAATCAATGGGCAAATTTAAATTTAATTTTTTTTTTGGCGGGCCGCCCATCCTTTATCTCTTATTAATAATTTACGAAACTTTATTTAAAATAAATATTCAAATTCAATTTTAGAAATGATCGGCGAGCCGCGTGTTGCTCATCCTTGCACGGTAGTATCACGCACTAAACACAGATAAATGGTGAATGTTAAGCCAAGTTTATATAAATCTTAAATATACTTTACAAAGATTTTATTCTTCGTGCATTCTTTCACCGCAGAATCAATCTTCTATATTAGTGTTGCCAACAACAGCTTATTATAGTATCCACTCCCTAAATAAAATCACATGTAAATGCAATGCTAACTCACCAAGTTGGCGTAAGTACCTACAATTATCAAATTAAACAAAAAACCAACTATTCGCCAAGATTATTAAAATAACTGAAAGGCTATTTAAGTACGTTTGAATTGATATTTATGGCTGTCGTTTTTTTTTTTATTACCATGTAGGCACTGATTGTGTGTACCTACTAACCAAACGTTGCAATGCAAATTTTTTTAAACTCACTGCATAAAATATTTGAAGTTGTTAACATTTTTGAAAACGTGTAATGACTATTTCTCAATAAATCACTTTATACATTTTTCCTAAATGTTGTTTTATTACAAAAATGAAGAATCGCTGCTCAATATTTATTTATGACAATGTAAAATGAAAATCCCATTTAAATAATCAAATTTTTAGAGTTCCGTATCTTCAAAGGGAAATACGAAATCCTTTGTGGATCGTTGTGCTTGTTTTTCATTGTAATTCATCGAAAGTGTATAGCGTAATTTAAATTTTACTATCAAAATATGTTTTGGAGAAGCATGAAATGTAGTACAACAATCATTAATTTACAATCAACTAACCAACCTAATTACATTTACATGTGTTGTACTGCTACCTTGTTGAAGATACCTTGTATTTTGCTGTCGAAGCACATCCACAGACAGAAAAGTGTGAAACATTATGAAGAACGTAAATAATGATTCTCGAAATGTATCTCGCGATGTATATAAACAAGCGATGTACGCAACCGCATCTGTTCTCACCGTTTGAGTGCGCAAACTAAGCGTGATTGAGGACCGTCAGCCGCGCCGCCCGTCGCCCTGTCTGATCCCTGCCGTTAGAAGCATATATACCTATCCTAACTGTTTTGCAGTAATCTACGAATTAAGCCATTCCTTTATGTCTGTATGTGAGTGAAATTGCTGACCAGCCATGTGCCATCGAACAGAACAAATACTAAATCGGATGGTGCAATATCTGGGGAATATGGCGGGTGGGGTAGGACTTTCGATTTGAGCATTTCCAAATGGGTATTAAGGGGTTTGACAACGTGAGTCCAAGCGTTGCAGGATAATCACTTTATCGTGGGTCTGGTCGCATCATGGCTGTTTTTCGTTCGACTTAATTGCATTAATTGAGTTCGATACCGTTCCCTAGCTATGGTTTCATTCGGTTCCAACAGCTCATAATATATAATGCTGACCTGGACAGTTGTTTGGGTAGCATTACTTCCGTAGGGCATATATTTGGACGAGCCAACAAAGTAGCAGCGTCGCGTCGTCATAGACTCTCAACGCGTTTCAGCCGCTGGTTTCTTCGAATGACAAAAGAAACGCAGCACTTCCCGCAAATGTTGCTTAGTTAGTACAAAATCAGACATTTTCACACGATCAAAAATCGACCAGCATTTAATGCTGCAGTTATATATTGAAAAACAGGGAGAACTTTTTTGCGCACCTTATATTTAGAACTTACGGCACTAACGAAAGGCGGGTCTCGTCCAAAGCTTCGAACGATAATAGCCTATGGTACACCGTAGCTTTGCACGAATTCCTGTATCCTTCAGCATCACCGTCAGTCCAAATTCAGACCTGTTTCTGCCGTGAAGCAGTAATGCGTTTCTATTTGAAGGGTGGCGCAGTCGTTGTAACTATACTGAGACCTTAGAACTTATATCTCAAGGTGGGTGGCGCATTTACATTGTAGATGTCTATGGGCTCCAGTAACAACTTAACACCAGGTGGGCTGTGAGCTCGTCCACCCATCTAAACAATTAAAAAAAACCTGCGTTGCGCCTTTCGGTGCGCGATCACAATTCAACGAGTTCTCGGTTTCAGCGGTGATCAATATGCTCATCTTACTGTCACTTTAATACATTTATTTAGAAATAAATGATGATTTATATACGGAGCCCTACAAATATTGGTCAAACTCACCTATATTTAATATGGGCGATATCAGTCCCAGCCAGCTGTGACTTCATTATTTATTTACGACACTAGAATGACATGCTTGCATTTATGAATATCGAAATAATGAATATTTGTTATTTTAAAACTTACGTACTCTGAAAAATTCTTTGTTTAAAACAAAAGTACGATAATTTATGCAGACGAGCTCTCAGCCCACCTGGTGTTAAATGGTCACTGGAGCCCGTAGACATCTACAACGTAAATGCGCCACCCACTTTGAGATATAAGTTCTAAGGTCTCAGTATAGTTTGGCTGACGTTTACGATTTCACCAAGATATGCGGGCGAGCTCGAGGGCTCAGTTTGATTATTAGTAATAGTAGTTACCGGTCACCGTCCTCGTTGAACCCGTCGCTTGCGACGAAGGGCTCGACGAGCGAATTAACCCATAGACACAGCCCACTAAGTTTCTCGCCGGATCTTCTCAGTGGGTCGCGTTTCCGATTCGGTGGTAGAGTGTTAGCAACTCTCCGGTTTGAGCCCCGTGAACTCGCCTACAAACGTTAGGGCGAAGCTGAAGTAGGCTCTCAAGGCTATCAGCATAGGTAGAAAAAAAATAGTAGCAGCTCAGTAGTACTATTAACTATATTTATTTTGTGGTGTCCGCTAATCGCTTGACGCAAAGTGAGCTCTAAATGTCTATTAGCTCAATCAATAAAATTCAACATAAAGTCACTTGTATAAATGTCAATTATTTGAACTATGAATTCGCGATAAGTTTAAATTTATGGTGTCTTTTCACCACGTGGTGGTATATGTAGATCTGAATGGACTTGTATTAGCTTAGCATAGAAAAAAACAAACATTCAAACAAAAACTATGTTGATTTCGCGATCTTTAACTTCATCATATCAGACATTCGTCGTCGTCACGAACTAATCGATCGAATCAAATTAATACAATAAAATTTAATTAGAAATCACCAAAAACGATCTAAATTGATTACTTATATTTCACCCAGATATATTGATAGATTGAAAGTCATTTCTGTTTATACATAATTAATTATTTAAGCTCGTTAATTACCGTGAATATATCGTGACTGATTAACGTTGTTTTAACTCACTGAAAGCCTTCAGTATCATTTAGTTAACAGAAACAGTTAGCCGCAATGAACAATAATCGTAAAACGTTATTTCGAAAGTTTTGTTTAAAAGGGACCATTACAAGTCTCAAATATTTTTATTTGTATCCTGATGGGATATCACGGTAAGGGTAATTCATTTCTTCTATAAGAGACGCATTAGCATATAAAAGCTCTTATAATAGACAAAACTATACTGGAATGATAAAAAAAAAACGGAAAAAATACCCCGTCTACATTACAAATACCTATTAACTTGAATGATAGTAAATTCGTCAACGGGGACACTTAAATTACACAGATAAGCTATAGTTATTTGCTTGGTCTCTCTCTCTCTCCCTCTTCATAATGTTTTTGTTTGACTGAGTCGGTGGTGCTGTAGTTAGCGCCTCTAGCTGTTGCGCCGAGGGTCGTGGGTTCGATTCCCCCGTCGAGCAAACATTGTGTAATCAACAGGCCGATTTGCTCTTTGTCTAGGTGTTTTTTCAACTATATATGTATATAATTAAACATATATAATAAGTAAGTTTATCAGTCTCTGGTACCGATAACACAATTGGGGCCGGATGATCGTGCGTGATTTTTTCCCAGCTATAGTTATTAACTGACTTTGATTTAACATCTTAAGGTACAACAGCATTCAGGTAAGGGTGTATTTGAGAATGGCAAATAACATCTAAACTTTATTGTTTTTATTAAGACTTAAGAATATGGACATCAAAGAAAGGCGAAAAAAATTGCGAAAGGCATAGCAGTGCTATTTTAAAGGGAAAACTCAACACGTATTTCCTCCCGTTCTCTCTCTCTTCGATCGGTTCGTCACTGCTGAGGATCGTGACTCCGTCCGATTTCGTCAACCAACTGTCTCCATCGATCCCGCCCTGCAGCCCGGTGGAGTGCGTCGCTGATAGGTATCCCCAGTTCCTCCGCTATTTGGTCCGACCATCGTTTGGGACCTCTACCCCTAGGCCTTTTTCCCTCTATTTTACCGGTCACCACGAGGCGTTCCAAATTGCTGGTATCCCTACGTGCAACATGAAGTCGTCGTGGCCTAAAGGTTAAGACGTCCGGTGCATTCGTATCGAGCGATGCACTGGTGTTCGAATCTCGCTGGTGGGTACCAATTTTTCTAATGAAATACGTACTCAACAAATGTTCACGATTGACTTCCACGATGAAGGAATAACATCGTGCAATAAAAATCAAACCCGCTAAATTATCATTTGCGTAATTACTGGTGGTAGGACCTCTTGTGAGTCCGCACGGGTAGGTACCACCGCCCCGCTTATTACTGCCGTGAAGCAGTAATGCGTTTCGGTTTGAAGGGTGGGGCAGCCGTTGTGACTATACTGAGACCTTAGAACTATATCTCAAGGTGTGTGGCGCATTTACGTTGTAGATGTCTATGGGCTCCAGTAACCACTTAACATCAGGTGGGCTGTGAGCTCGTCCACACATCTAAGCAATAAAAAAAATAAAAAAAAAACAAGACCAAAATACCGCAATATTCTTTGTAGGCAGATTGTGGATAGACGTTGAATCTTTTCTATTTTTAACTGCCTGAGAATAGATATGTTGGTGCGGCGGGCCGGCCATGGTATTCGTAGCATACGTCGCCAGCACCACATCTCAAAAGCGTTGATTCTCTACCTATCTGTGGCTTTGAGTGTCCACGTCTCTGCACTATATAGAGCAATGGAGAAGACAAGGGACTAGGGGCGGACCAGATGTATTTTAGTTCGGTGGGTAATATTACGGTCTCTCCAGATTTTGCTCAGTTGGGTTATTGCAGATTTTGCCATGCCAGTCCGTCTCCGTATTTCCGGTTCGCTACTTATTTATACTTATTTCCCCGCATTAGGGGAGAAATATTACACCCCCGATCACCCTCTTCGGCCAACCTATACCCTATGCCAGAAAGGTCAAGTACCTGGGAGTCACCCTGGATGGATCCATGACATTCCGCCTGCATATAAAATCAGTCCGCGACCGTGCCGTGTTTATTCTCGGCAGACTCTACCCCATGATTACAGTTCAGCAGAGTAAAATGTCCCTTCGGAACAAGGTGATACTTTACAAAACTTGCACAATGCCCATCGTGACTTACGCGAGTGTGGGGTTCGCTCACGCGGCCTGCACACACATAGATACCTACTCTCCAATGCCTACAATCCCGCTTTTACAGGTTAGCCAACGGAGCTCCGTAGTTCGTGAGGAATGTTGACCTACACGACGACCTGGGCCTCGAATCAACCCAGAAATACATGAAGTCAGCGTCGGAGCGGTACTTCGATAAGGCTATGCGTCATGACAATCGCTTTATCGTTGCTGGCGCTGACTACTCCCCGATTCCTGATCACGCAGGAGCCAGTCACCGTCGACGCCCTAGACACGTCCTTACGGATCCATCAACCAATAACAATAACTCGGCAAACCGTTCGACGTGCAACCTATCCTAAGCATCAGCCTGCTGAGTTTCACGCCGGATCTTCTCAGCGGGTCACGATTCCGATCCGGTAGTAGATGCATTCGCGAAGCAGCTACTCTTGAGTCGTTAAGTCCCTTTGGAGGCGCTTGGGTAGCTATTAGCAAATCCCGCCCCTCCTGGCTCCTACCACGCCCTTGCTCGCCCAACTGTCCTGGTGAAAGTGGAAAAGCCTCCGGGCAACCAGTAATCATAACAATCATTAAAAATTTTTAAGAGTAATTAGAATTATGTACGGTCGTGATTAAAAAAGACTTAACGTAAAATTATTATAAAAAATCTTTTTGACGCAGATGTTTTTGGGCGCTAAACTTGGCGATGGTTCTCTCACTAGCCTGCACTTTAACTTGGCTTCTCTATAATCGTTTCAACGAGATACCAACCCGTATTACAATAGAGAACCAGTACGAGCCGGTGCAGAACCTTCCTCATCCCGCAATAACCATTTGTTCACCTAACCAGATAACTGCGAGTGGCCTGAAACATCTCAACAAAACTCTAGTGTAAGTCATTAAAGGGTTTTAGTTTCTTAAAGAAAATACAAGTCAAAAGGAGGCTTGTAAATTTTGCTCAACTAACACGGTTTGGTTGATTTATTTTGCTAATTGTGGTCTAAATGCACAGCGAACTTTGAATTGAAAGGTAAGTCATCCTAAAATTTACGGTCATGTTGGATTTGATTTAATCATGAAAGATAATTTTAGCTTGGGGCTGCTGAATCTGGAACATTTGTTAATTGCCGGAGCGACATCATTGGTTTTAATTAATAGGGTACAGGTAAACGCTAATGCTCCAATGGAAGGGAGAGGAAGGAATAGGGACCCACTCCTTAGTTCCCATTTTTCCAGAAGAGCTATACGTACTATTTGATTTGACTTATTTCAGGCAAAACAGATACATTTAAAATAAACGGCAATCTAGTATTAATTACTTTATTATCAACAAACGACACGGAAAACTATATAGCAATTATAAGTATGAGGAAAGTAAATATAAACTTCGGGGCCGTTAGTGATAGCAATTTTATTATCAATACAAAATACTTCAAACTATTTATCTACTAGGAACTTCGTATTACTTAATACTCCAAATACTTTGAGTGTTTCTACATTGGTAATCACTTATACAATTATACGCATCAAGTCTGCCCCTTCCAACACTACATGTCGATCACCACCACTCTGTCAAGAGTGACACGACTGAGAAGAAGAAAAAATCACTTATACAATTCACAGTTAGTTTTTTCAAAATCTTTGCTATCATCGATTCGAAACTTAGAAACAACTTCAAAATAAAACCTACAAGAGTATTGCAAAATAGAAGCATCAACATTATGATAATTAATTAATATGCCATAGTAAGGGAAAACAAACCTTACATGCTAAAAAAAAATCTGTTTAATATTATTCAATTAATTATCCTGTTCTAAATAATAACAATGAATAAATTGATTGTTTTAGTGACGGCAATTTAACAATTAATTTAGAAGAAACCATTCCCAAGCTTCTAGGTTTCTATACAATATTGAAAAATGCAAACATCACTCTACTAGCCCATCTACAATCGCTTTTGGATGATAATCGGTATGATGTAAGTTAAATTACAACACAGTTATTATTTAAAGGTTTGTTAACGATTCTAAAACACGATTTAGACAAAGAGGTCTCTCTCCCATCCATTCTTGTATAAGGCATTGCAAAATCTGGTGATAGGACCTCTTGTGTGTCCGCGCGGGTATCTACCACTACCCTGCCTATTTCTGCTGTGAAGCAGTAATGCGTTTCGGTTTGAAGGGTGGGGCAGCCGTTGTAACTATACTCGAGATCTTAGAAATTATATCTCAAGGTGGGTGGCGCATTTACGTTGTTGATGTCTATGGGCTCCAGTAACCACTTAACACCAGGTGGGATGTGAGCACCCATCTAAGCAACAAAAAATAAAAAATCGTGTTAAAAGAAATTTTATACCTATTTGAAAAACCCCTGAACATAGTTTAATGATTTGATCTGATATGACGTCTATTTTTGATGCATAATTTATTCTCCAGGCACCTGAAGTGATGGGAGCGCTGCCCCAAAAATGTGACAACTTCCTCAAATTGTGTTATTTAGAACGTCGTAAATATCCGAAATGCAATAAACTGTTCCGTCCGATCATAACTGCATACGGCATTTGTTGTTCTTTCAACAGTTTTTACGAATTTAAAGAGAAAAGGTAATCTTTAAAATGAGTCTAGTAATCATACACAACTCTATTAGTTTTTAATACTTAATAAGCATGTTATGTTATGTATTGAAATAGATGACAGTAGACATAAAACTGTCTTCTAGTGTTAGGAGACAGTTAAGGAACGAAAAATCGGGTTCCTAAATTTATGGAGCCTTTTAAGAACTTAGGAGATACCTAAAGGTTGGTGAAAACGAATTTTTAATTTGAGGCTCCTTAAATGCAGTTAAGGGATCCCTAAATGTCGGTGAAAATGGCCATTAGATCTCATGTTTTAAGGAGGGTCTATCGTCAAACGCTGTGATTTTTATGCATTTGGCAACCATTTGTGTATTACATGGGCTCTGTCATTACTGCAATAAGAAACAATCAGAAAGTAGAATCAATATAGAAGCGTAAAACGAAATTTGTTTTTCAAGTTTTTTTTTTTTAAACAAAAGAATGTATTGTTTTACTAACATAACTTACTAGCAATTCTCTCATTAGTTTGTCTTTCAGGAATGTTCCTATTAACAATTTTAAACCTTTCATGATACGTGGATCTGAGTTTCACGACGGACTGACAGTTGTCGTCGATTCTGATCCTGAGAATTCGGTTCCACACACAGTACTCTACGCCGGCGCGATTAAGGTACTTAATAACAATAATGTTACCGGTGTTTAAAAACGGAGTAAATCACATAAGGAACCCCAAATCGTTGTAGCCTTTACTTTGAAGGTTACCCTACGTCAAACAACAAAAGCGTACCTATAGACCGGTACTTTTTAGAACTGTTGCTGAAATTGAAGACTGTTCGTAAATTAACGAAAAATTTATTCGAAAAAATAACTAATTTATATATATTGCACGTTATTTTGAGGGCAGCAGCGATCAAAGCACATATCGCCATACTCATCGTCGGTGCTTACGGTGTCGAAGAATTCAACATGACTTTTCATAGCCCATAGCATCAGCTCACTGAGCTATTTACCGGGTTTCTAACCAGTGCATCGCGATTTAGATCCGGCAGTAGATGTAATTGCAAAGGTGCTGCCCTTAAATTGTTAAGCCTTCCTCGGAGGCACTCCAAGAGTTGTTAGCAAGCCCTTGAACTTACTCACCCTCCTGGTAATGTTGCTAATATAGAATCTACAGATGAAACGCGCGGTCATCCCTATAAGTCATTAAAAATATTACTCCTAACATCCCTCCAAGCTAAAATCCCGCTATTTAGGAGACCAATGAAACTTTTTCCTGTACTTGGCTGTTTTGTGATCTGTCTTTCAATTTCCGTTCTATTCTTTATCTGTGAACTGTGTCTAACTGCCTATAACTTTCTCCTTCTAATAAACTTAAGTGAATAATGTAAACTTTGGTAAGCTTTGTATTCTTTCTACGCCTACCATATTCGGTTTAGCAGTAATAATACAATATTATGTTCAACAAACTCTAGGTTATGTATTCAGACTGGACAGAATTTCCAGTGGACCACGAATCAATCCTCGTCGAGCCTGGTACAGAGACTTACCACCTGATACATGCGACATACACTTACTGTTCAGATGATGTAAAAGCTCTGCCTTCATGGAGGTAAACCAATCAAATATCTACCAGTTTTATAGCGCAAGTATCTGAAATTAGATTAGATGCTTGCTGTATTGTGTACTGCGATTTCGAAACATTAACGTAACAATGTTATATATGAATCAACCAGATTATTAAGACTATAGCAATTTTATACTTTAAATATTAATTAAACAAGTTAATAAATTCAATCATATATTAAATATGTCTGTAATCAAAATATAGTTCAAATGCGGAAAAGGCCCACTTCGATACAGCGGCACGACACGAGAACCATAGCCGCCGGTCACTACATTCCTGATCCTGCGGACAGAATGGAAAGCAGTCGACGTCGCCCCAAACACGTCATTTCGGATCCTCCCGATCCACTAACGGTACTTTTAGGTACCTCAAGCACCGGTCATCGTTCTCGTCGAACCCGTCGCTTGCGACGAAGGGCTCGACGAGTAAATCAACCCTCAGACACAGCCCACTGAGTTTCTCGCCGGATCTTCTCAGTGAGTCGCGTTTCCGATCCGGTGGTAGATTCTGCGAAGCACGGCTCTTGCTAGGGTTCGTGTTAGCAACGTCGTCAGGTTTGAGCCCCGCGAGCTCACCTACTAGTTAAGGTTTCGCTGAAATAGCCTCACAAGGCTCTCAGCTTAGATAGGGAAAAAAAGTGGAAAAGGAAGGAGGAAAAAGATCAAATATCGATAACTGTTTTCAGTTAGGTATCGAATGGAACACAAAGACTTTCCTTTTAATCTTTTATCCTAAATCTAAAATATTATGTAGGTACATGTTTCTCTCTTTTTACAGGCGCTTTTTCGTTTATTACTGCTTAGATGGGTGAACGAGCTCACTGCCTACATAGTGTTAAGTGGTTGAGCAAATCGACGTCAACAACGTACCTAAATGCCGCCACTCACCTTCAGATATGAGTCCTAAGTATCGTTATAACCGAAACGCATTACTGCTTACGAGCAGAAATAGGCAGGGCGGTGGTACCTTTCTACCCTACCCGTGGGGGCTCACAAGACGCCCGCACAACTAATCTAGTTTCAAATCTCAGCCGTGCTAAATACCTAAATTGTCACTTAAAAAAGATTACACTAACTTATTGTATTTAAAATACAGTCGTAAGTGCTACTTCGCCGATGAACAACACCTGCCTTACTTCAAAAAATACCGACACTCCGATTGTGACCTCGTGTGTTTGGTAGAAGCTGTCGAGAAATCATGTCATTGCTTAATATTCACCGTACCGAATTTACACATGACTGCGGCTTGTAACATTACTAGCATCCCTTGCATCATCAAAGTGAAAAGTGAGTTTTTCGTAACGTTATTCAATTTTAAACCAGTTAAAAAAGTAACCAGAAATATTTTTTAACTAGCTACTTTCGTGAGATGTTATTATTATCAGAATGTTATCAGAATGTTTTTGATTTAATTTTCAGACTAACACTTTTTTTCTTTTAGAGAACGCGAATATATGGATGCGATCAGCCGCTTGCAACTGTCCAAGAGATTGTGAGTCACGCCAGTACAAAGTTGACATTAGCACTGGGAATTTGAACGCTCTGCCGTACATTCCGAACAATCCCTTGTAGGTATTTTTATGGTTAATTCACTAGTGGCGCTATTAGTCGACACTGGATGGTACAAAACTCATTAGCAATTTGCGCCTGGCTAATCAGATTTTCTGATGTCCTAGATATGTCCTAACGGATGGAAACTACCGGTATCCAATCCAATATTCAGTATCCAATGCACAGATCACCGTATTAGTCGAACTAGTCAAGGAGAGAGAGAGAATACACTTTATTGCACACCAAAACACAATTTACATTCAAAAACAATCAAAAAAAGCAGATACATTTGTACAACAGGCGACATGAAGGACGTAATTGATACATTTGTACAACAACAAGGAGTTCGAGATGAAGCCTATAACATCCCTATAACATACTAAGATTCTCTCAGTAGATCGCTATTACGATACAGTAATAGATTCATTCGCGAGGCAGCTACCCTTGAGTAATTAAGCTTCTCTAGATGGCGCTTGGGAGGGTGTCAGCTAATCCCACCCCTGCTGGCTGAGCCTGTGCTCGCCCGAATGATCCCGATTAAGCTTTGAAGTGTAGCTCTTATTACAGTAATATAAATACTGAAACCTCAAATCTCAGACTGTAATATTTTTTCTCGTAGCTAGAAAGATATACTTACTTACCTATAGTTATTATACTTCAATGATTTCCATGTAAATGTAGTGCAAGAATGTTTTTTTTTTTTTATTGCTTAGATGTTTGGACGAGCTCACAGCCCACCTGGTGTTAAGTTATTATTATGAAGTCGAAGTCGCGTAGCATTAAAATAGCTGCTAGCTAGCTTTTTACTGGTGGTAGGACCTCTAGTGAGTCCGCGCGGGTAGATACCACCGCCCTGCCTATTTCTGCCGTGAAGCAGTAGTGCGTTTCGGTTTGAAGGGTGGGGCAGCCGTTGTAACTATACTGAGACCTTAAAACTTATATCTCAAGGTGGGTGGCGCATTTACGTTGTAGATGTCTAAGGGCTCCAGTAACCACTTGACATCAGGTGAGCTGTGAGCTCGTCCACCCATCTAAGCAATAATAATAAAAAAGCAACCTGTATTCTAACAATGCAGTTATTGAATTCCCGTTTTACCCCAGATAACCCTAAGCATGTCTACAATTTACGTGCCTTTTGCTCGCCCGCCTGTCCTGACGAAGCTGGAAAGGGCTTCAGGCCACCAGTAATACTACATTTAAAAAAAACTTAGTAATCGGTCAATCATTTAACAGTGCAGATGTAACCTTCAAGCGTAGTACATCAATCATGCGTTTCATTTTTCCAAACTCCGTGTACGTCAAACAGAAGCAAGAAACTGTCGTGCCTTTGATCAGCCTCGTCTGTGAGTGTAATATTTATTAATTATAATATGGCGTATTTATACTTACTTTTCTTTTATTACATATAGTGGTCGGGACATACGAAATGATACACCTGTGTGCTTAGTGCGAGTTTTTTAACGTTCTCGATAGCGTAAAAGTTAACCCAATTTTGTATGCAGTGGGAACAGCGCCCCTAACGGCAAAGGAAGGCAAACGATCCCATTCCATACAAATGTGAGCTAACTTTTACGTTATCGAGAACGTTAAAATACTCGCACTAAACACACTGCTGGACTCTCTAAGCCAGGGCTGTCCAGACAATGGCACGTGGCTTGTTGTCATAAGGCCCACGACACATGTTTTAATCGAAAATAATTTTAAATATACATACTTACATAGTTTGGATAATAAAATTCTTTGTCAAAACATGTAATCTATATTTCGTATAATTTATCCTTTATTCTTGTAACATTCCATTCCCATGACATTATTTAAAAGTGCAGTTTAGTTTTAGTATTATTGGGCGAAATCGCGAAAAGTATTTTGTTTTTCGAATATATTTTTCTGCGGCCCTCCAGCTTTAGTAGTAACATTAATTAGCCCGCAAAGGTATGTTGCTCGGACAGCCCTGCTCTAAGCGATTGATCTGACCCTCCAGGCCGAGTCCAAGCTGACATGGCAGCTACCAACTTTGTACGGAAATCCCTAATAGGCGTTCCTACTGACTTCCAGGATTAAGAAATAAAATATAATAGAATAAAAATGATAATGATAATGACAAGTATTTGCACGATATACTTCATTTTCTCAGCACTTACTATAACAAAGGTGCTGTAACTTCTAGGAAGCCAGCTAGCTAACCAGCTTCGGCATGCGTCATGGTTGTGAGCATTATGTGCTCCAGTTTATCTTCATAAATATTGATACGTGGTACTTGGAGATAAGATATATGGCTCTAAATATTTAGATACCACTTGTTCCTAGTATAAGAACGCAAGCACGGTAAAAAAAAATTAAATTGCTTGTAAAGTTTGTTTTGTCTACTAAAACGCTTTTTTTTTTCAGCTAATCTCGGAGGCGTTTTCGGTCTATGTTTGGGTTGTAGCTGCATCAGCGTGCTCGAAATATTATTCTTTTCATATCTGTATATTAAGAGAAAAATTCGTAAGCACCTTATTAACCCACGTAAGTGAGTTGCCACTAACACCTAATCGGTCCTATATAGCAAGCTTGTATAGGTAGGTATAAAATGAAACCCAAAAAATAAGGTGTGTGTAAACATTTTATATTTCCCTTTATATATAATATATACTTTTATTTCACTACTTCTCGCTTTCAAATTCAATAATATATTCAAAAATGCTTTGCTAATTTTTCTTGAAAAAATACAAAAAGTTACACTAAGATTGCTTTATCAAAAAATGTTCTAGAAAAAAATTACATCTCATAATTTATTTATCAACTACAATGTTCATATTATGCATAAAATACTTTAATAATTGAGTTTTAAATTTATAAATATACTTAAAATTTATAAAACCACGGGTAAATTGCCTAGGTAAATAATAATATTAATTATTGCACTGTACATTCTTTTTTTAAATGATCAGCGTTTTGTCTCATATTATACAAAATAAATACTTTCCGCCATCTTTGCCGCCAACGCAATAATACTTTAAAGGAAATGGCTAAAACTAAAAACTAACGACATAAAATCAATATTTGGCTTAGATTTTAATTTAAACTATAATAAAGCACATAAAATAATAATTTGGTCTAAGTTATGCATATTACAATTAAAATGTTAAGTGATCTTAAGCTAACGCCCTAAAACTAATTATATTCCAGTGGTCATCACCAATAATCATATAATCTAGTCTCATGCCAAAATTGTGTAAATTTTTTTTTCTTCCTACGTTTTTTTTTCCACAATTTTCTTGTCATTTAATTAATACTATTAAGATTGTTAATACATATTTGTTTCAAATGCAGTTCATTATTAAGGCATGTACAGTATACATAATTATTATAAATGTAATGAGTAATGGCATGAGTAGTATGTAGGGAGCGAGGCCGCGGATATTGGACCGCGACACGAACACTGGACGTATCACAAAGGTTTAACATTATAATATAACGTTACTATACCAATACCTTATCCAATGGAACGGTAAAACATTACACATCAACATTGAGCTAACTTACAATCAATATATTATCAATATAATCTTTAAGTAATATTGCTGTTAGTTCGGTTAACTACACGTATGTATTTATGTTTATAATTGAATAAAATTCTGACTGCAGAAACGGTAATGGCACGAGGTTTTTATTATGACGAGACATTTCGAGGACAAAACGATAAAACTGTGCCGAGAAATTCAACAGTAACAGAGATCCTTACTGACTTATATAAATAAACGCACCGAACGAATCCAGCCTCGCCGGACTAGCACAACACGAAAACGCATCCCTGAAACGCTTCAAATAAAACTCTGTTTTATTATCGACATCACAATTATTATTACAATTACTACTGCAGCGATACAACTTCTTCATATAAAAAATATATATATATACTATATTCGCTTCGGTACACGGGTCGCGGGTCGACGCGTGCGCCGCCCTAGTCAGAAACACAAAGCACACGATGAGCGAGGACGTCCTCTAGAGTTCGATAAGCAGGGTCGGGGGTCACAGCGACACCAGCTCGGGGGGGTCGGCGGCGCCGGGCGGGGCGGGGCGCGGGGGGACCACGTACGCGTGCGCGTGTCCCAGCGGGTGGGGAAGCACTGGGGTCAACCCCGTGCCCCCGTCCATGAGGCTTTCGTAGTTAAACATGCCGTTGCTGGGCGTGCTGATCTCGATGCCGGCTATTTTGCTGTTCCCGAGTACTTTGTTGTTGTGTATCTGTAAAGAAAGGCCTCGTTAAATTTGCTCACATAACGGGCTGATATTTTATCCTATTCTTTTAACGAAATGTATCTTTACAAATAATCCGTGTCTAAATTGCGAATAAAGCCAAAGATATTATGATGAGCTCGTTTTTTTTTCGTACCTATGCTAAGGTTGACAAGCCTTGAGAAGCTATTTCACCCTCACCTTACGTGTAGGTGAGCTCACAGGGCTCAAACCGGAGTGTTGCTAACACTGACCCTAGCAAGAGAAGATCCGGCGAGAAACTCAGTGGGCTGTGTCTGTGGGTTAATTTACTTGTCGAGCCCTTCGTCGCAAGCGACGGGTTCGGCAAGGACGGTGACCGGTGCTTGAGGTACCTAAAAGCACCGCTAGTGGATCGGAAGGATCCGTAATGGCGCATTTAGGGCGATGTCGATTGTTTACCATTCGGTCCACAGGATTGGGTAAGAATTTGCTCTATTGTGTCCCTAACATATGTAATATAATAGACGATCTGTCAATATCCTCTTTAGTCTGCTTACCGCGCTATTAATAGCCGATAGATAATATAATCATTTCGTCTATGCATTTCGAATAAATAAAATATTAAGTTACGTCATTTACCTGTGCAGGTGTGAGACTGAGCGGTACTTGTAGTGAATTAGGCCTATTGGGTCGAGAAATAGCGGGCGGGGTATCCAACGTGACCGTATCCCCACTCGTCACCACGCCAGGGTTGGCCGAAGACAGCATTATCCTGAGAAAAAAAAGAGAAAACAAACGTTTAGTTAGATTTAAAAATGTACTATTCTTATTAAAGTCTCAGGTTTTCACTAAAAACGAATGTTTAAAATATTAATTGTTTGTTGTTTCCGACAAAACTTCTGTTTAACAACATTTATTTTGCACATAGTTACAAATACAGAAACAGGGAAAACGTATATTGCTCTGCTAGGTACTTTATTTGTTTTGAAAACTTTTATCAACTATTTAATTGACATGTCTGAACCGCTTTTGACGGCTTGCAGTAATAAATATGCCTTTTTTATTATCATACGTTGACATACTGCAGACGAGCAAACACAAATGTCGCCCATGTCATTAACAATGTACACTTGACTGTGTCATTAAGATCTTTCGTTATGATATTTACTAGGGAAACTAGCGGGTCCGTATTTGTATGTGAAATCCTCAATTTGTTGATGCTCTAAAGAAAATTGCTCCTACTTGGGTCAAATATATTCATGAATAGTATAAGATGAGCGTAAACAATAGTCAGAACGTGTTGGCAGTCACTGGAGGAGAAGACGCAATAAATAAGCAACACAGGAAGTGCTGAACGAAATATACTCATGATAAATACAATGATTAATGGCCACATTAATCCGAAACTCTGCGAAAAAAATATAAATTCGAAATTATACAAGAGCCTGTATGCTTCTAGACTGGACAGACTTTGAAGATGGATAAAAAAAACTTCTGGAAGGAATTGTTTGATAATCTTCGTCGAACCTCTAAATAAAGTTTTCAATGAATGCGTTCGTTATTTGAGATTTAATTTTCGGAGTCATGGTATGGAGACTCAAGATACCCCTTCCACCAATTCAATGTTGCACTTTCTAGAAAATCACGCACTTTGGAAAAAACCTTGCTCGGCAAATTCCTTCTTTTCAGACAGAGAATTTTAGTGGCCGATATAGCTAATTGAATTTTGGAGTTTAAGTGCCTCTGCTTATCACGTTCAGTTCATAATCGCTGAAGCAGCAAAATCATGGTGGTACCCTAAACTATCCAGGCAGCCCCAATAAGATGCAGTGAAGACTTACAAAAGGCCTCCAAGTGGGGGATCGATAAGGTAACGAATGGCGTCCAAGACTTAAATTACATATTTGTAATAAGTTGCTTTTATGTTAAAAAAAACTGTACAATATGAGAAGGTCCCCACCCAATGATCAAGGGCGGATCCAGCTTTGGCGCCAGGAGGGGGTCACATAGTCAAATTTTCGATGCGCTCGTTCCCAAACGCTTGCCATCATACAAAGTTATTATATTATATTAAATTAATTAAATATTGAAGGTATGTAGTTACATAAAATCTGTATAATGACAAAATATATAAATAAAATCATTATGTTCAATTAGTGGTTCACCTAAGACCTGGAACCAGCTCAGGGGGGGGTCATGACCCCATGAGAGAGTCTCTCACTCTTGGCAGAGTTGCCAAGAGTGAGTTGCCAAGACTGAGAAGAATACTGATAAAAGCTTAGTTATAAGTAAATCGCAAATTACCTTTTTTCGGTCGACGGTGTTGTGAAAATGTTATCCAACCCCAGCATTACTGGGTCGACTGTGGGGTCTATGACTTCGGTTTTGACTCGAACTCCGTCCTCCGGGTCCGGATACGTGTAAACTTCCTGGAGGGGCTTCACGTCCGGCGGACTCGAAGAGCGGTCGCTGAGCCGGCACGTTATCATATGGTTCTGCAATATCGTTTGAAGGTGCTCCCGGTCCGCGTTTAATTTTCTTATTTCCTCTTGGAGCGACTGTCTCTTTTGCTCCAATCTATCGGTCTCGTCTTGCAGTTCGTTAGTGTGATCGAGTCTGCGTTTGCGACACCGCGCAGCCGCCATCTTGTTCCTTTCGCGGCGTATCTTTCTTCGTTCTTCCTCTTCGGGCGATAGTTCCTGCGGTGCTTTGTTCGGTCTACGACCGCCCATGTTGCGTCGTTTCGGCGCCGGGAGACCAGGGCTGCTGCTGCTGTCGCCGCTAGCGGAGAGCGGGCCCGGCGACACGTGCAGCGCGGTCGTCGGGCCCGAATCACAGTATCCCACCGAATTTAGAATACCTGTAATTTATCAAACAATTCCATTGATTTACAAAATATTATTAAAAATATATACAGTATTTTGATATTTACTTTTTTATTCTTTTTTGTTTATTGCTTAGATGGGTGGACGAGCTCACAGCCCACCTGGTGTTAAGTGCTTACTGGAGCCCATAGAAATCCACAACGTAAATGCGCCACCCACCTTGAGATATAAGTTCTAAGGTCTCAAGTATAATTACAACGGCTGGCCCACCCTTCAAACCGAAACGCATTACTGCTTCACGGCAGAAATAGGCGGGGTGGTGTTACCTACCCGTGCGGACTCACAAGACTTCCTTAGTTATTCCTTCACGTTGGAAGTCAATCCTGAAGATTTCTTAAGTACGTATTTCATTAGAAAAATTGGTACCCGCCTGAGATTCGAACACCGGTGCATCGCTCAACACGAATGCACCGGACGTCTTATCCGTTAGTCCACGACGACTAACAAATGGCGACTAACTAACAAGTGGCGGTTGCTCGTGAGTATCGCGCATAAAATCTGCCCACAGCAATGATACCGAATGACGACCACGACCGCTCTGACAAGAGTGAATGAAACGACAAATAAAAAAGAAATTACAATTACAATATCTATGTACTCACCGTAATTGTTGGCGTGCGTGACTGAAGGTGGTACGAAGCCGACGTGAGTGGTTGGTTCGCTTCGGCAGTTGGTCAGCTCGATGTACGTCTGCTCGAAGTTCCGCAACTGAGTGGGGGTGATGGTCGCCGTCGTGCGGGTCGGGACTCCTGACTGGAGTCCTTCGAGGTTTGCCAACTGAAAACAAAAATAACACAATACCTTAGTAAAAAAAAATACTTTAAAATAGGTCAGATATTTTCAACTATAACACTAACACTGACTTTCTTAACTGTATTCTATTCTAGTATGATTAAATTTTGAAGCTATTGATTTTTTTTTCCAACAGCAAATTTGATTTTTTCCAACAGCAATCTAATGAAGGTTATATACACCAGATATGAATACGAAAACATCGATTAAACCAGTCAATGCAAAATAAAAAACCGTGGAAAAATAAAATATCGTTGCAAAATTGCACACAACTTATTTGTGAAATGTTTCACAATGTTATTATTTTACTCCTTCCACATTCCGGTCTTCGTTTATCAGCATAATATTTATTTATAATTCAGTAAACATTTAACGATACCTATATACAATTGTTAATCGCTTATTTATTCAATTTATTTTATATATACATCTTGTATAATTTTTCGGTTACAGGTGGGATGGTTTTGTAACAGATATAATTTGGTTTAAGCACATTTTTTTCAGTTCGAGTACGTTGAAGCCACGTGCGATGAAAGCGCACTCATAAATCTGTCACCTCTGGCAACTTTACGCAGACAAAATTATATCTACGCTAACGTTCCAATAACTCTGTGCTACGGTGCAAATTAAATTCGACAGTGATAATAAACTAGAGATTAATTGTTATCGCTTCTTGTAAAGTATTAGGAGCAACCCGAATAGATTCGTCTGGCGTCTCGGGCGTCGCGACGTCTGCTTGAATCGAATGATCACGTTCGAACTAGTAAGAGTTTAATGAGAGATAGTGCTGTGCAGGTGTTGTATCACTCGATCGGTTAGCATGGTGATGCATACCTGCTGACACCAGAGCTCGGTAGCGAGGATGTTCGCGATCTCCAAAGGATCGATATTCTGCATATCGGCGATATTAACTCAACCACGTTTATAATTAGACGCTTGCTCTATTGTGTTGCGCTTTTTGCGGCGCGACACCTTCGTGCGGTTCGAATTTGTTAGTCGATTTGTTCGTTGTATTCCGCCCTCGCAAAGTGCAATGGGTACTGTATTCGTTGAGTCGGTTCACCGTGTTCGTCTTCGGTTTGTATCGAATATTTATGTTTATTAGGGTCGGTGTGAGGAGGTATGCGGTGTAGGGCGGATCGTCGGTCGTAACTCGCGATAGTTCACGTAAAGTATCGCGTGTGCGGGTGTGCGGGTCGTTCGTTCGTTGCGCGCGCGCGTACGGCGGGCGGCCGCGGCGGATCGCGCGCTACTGCCGCGCCGCGCCCGCGCTCTCTCGCCCGAAATCTTCGCCCACGAGCGACGTCGAATCATTTATTAATAGAATACTACTCTAACTCCGGAAATATTTCGCATCATTTCGCATCGCACGCCGTGCCCGTTAGTATCTGAGGTAATGGCTTCATTCTGACAACAAAGCAGAATCCGTCCCTAGGAAACGGCAAAAACATTATGTGCGGTAATACTACGTAAATGTTACACATTGATTTCAAAACAAATACTTGAGGAAAATGAGAAACATCCATAAGGATACCTTGTGTTTGGCGCGATTTATGACAAGACGAATATGATCAGTATATATTTTGTGAGTGTCGTAGTGGGCGGGAGGCTTGGCCGGTCCTTGCGACAAGGACGCGCCGCCGATCTGTGGGCGACGCTCATTGCGGCCCAGACGCTCTTATACTACCTTATTTAGTAAATCGAATGACTTTAACAAGTAAGAATTTACAGCCAAAAATAGTAATAAGTGAACTCCTGGCATTACAGTAATTCGCATCATTGTAGATCGAGATTGGGGCAATTGTTCGAAATTTCACAAATCATTTGTTTTTTTTTTAACATTCACAATGCTTCAAAAGAATTAAAAACTTAATTTGTTATCAAAAGGGGTTTGCCAAATAGGGAGGGGCGCAGAGGACAACGGCGCGACATCACCTCCGGATGGCGATGTAGCCGGTCAATTACTACAATTGCTTAAATGAAATTCGTCTCAAATGCGCGCGCGCGTCGAGTCAACATGGACGAAGTTAATTGGTCACGGTGCTTTACCTAACAATTAACCGACACTTTGTGTATTATCCCCCGCATTCTTTCTCGTTAGTTCTAGATTAAAACGCTGATAATTTTGTCTATGGTAGTTTTTTTTTTTACCTAACCGTATGTACTAATTAGGCAAATGATTTACCAAGCTACCTTTCTCCTAGTGTGCTAAGCAATCGACAAAATTTAATATATTCCATAGAGTATAGCAATCCGAGAGCGAATTCAACTAGAATAATTTTCAGCGCATATAACCTATTAAGCCTCTAAGTGCATTACATTTGCAGTACATTAAATCGAAGCCCTCGATCGTACAGAGGAGTTGTAGTACAGCGCTGTTATCGCACCGTGCTCATAATGAGATCACCACTATATCTAGTTCTGACGTATTGCTTCATGTAGCGACCACAGACGACGGACACTCTTCGTGAATCTTTCATAGTGTAACAAGATTACGCGTGACGTCACTGTTAACAGGAGGCTTTACACAATATTACTGAGATTGCGCAAAAAACTCAAATGAGCCCATTATTACAATAAGAATGAAAATTGGTATTCCTCACCGCTCGGAACGTTTCGACTGAGTATTGGAGTCTGTTGATTATACATTGCTTGAAATGTTTTTCAGTTCGCATTACCTCGCATAGGTGCGTTCACCTCTATTTTCGCGTACCTACATATATTTATTTCATTTCGTACTCTCGGTAGTACAAACAAGTATCGCCGATAAGGCAAACCGTTATCCGCACGTGTGTTCGCCTACGTACGTTCGCTGTAAGTATCTTCTAATGGTCTATACTGTATCAACAATTTATAAATATATACATACAGACTTTATTATCCGACATGGATCGCACAGAGAATGCTAATCGCAAGATTTATAGTTGCGACAGGATAATAAGACGAATTACTCGTTTTTTATGTAAATAGTTTCGAATTTGAAAAGAAAGTCACGTGGATGCTGTGCATAATTGTTTTACTTCACTCTTAGCACTTGTTTTTTTTTTTCAATTTACGTTTTCTTTCGATTAGGTTACGGGGCTATGAAATTCATTTTACACTGCATCGATATGCAACATTTGTTTTTGTTTCTTGTTTATTGTTGAAATAAGACTTCACCTTCTCTCGGTACCTTTGAAGGAACCTGTGATCGTTGTAGTAAAATGTGCACACTCGCAATTTAATTACAATTTGGTAGGCAGCGGCTTGGGTCTGCCCCTGGCATTGCTGAAATCCATGGGCGACGGTAACCACTCACCATCAGGTGGGCCGTATGCTCGTCTGCCTACAAGGGCAATAAAAAAAAATATCCAAATTAACGCGCGTTGAACAACCAAAATACGTACCATTTTACACTGGCGTATAATTTAAACGACACACTAAGTCGTGCCGTGTATTCCCGTATGTTCCAGGACAACGCGTCACTGCTTTACTGAGCTTCTAATAAGAATCCCGCTCGACTTTCCAAGAACGTTAGCAACAGTTGCATCACTTAACAAATCAACTTTAAACAAGTATTCAAATTTTTGCTCATATCCCGATTCCTAAAACTAATAATAGTATTGCAAGTACTATAATCCAGAAAACTCTAGATTGAAAACAAAAAAAAAAGCAATCGTAACGCATACGAAGAACAATACGAGTATATTACACAATTTGGCGAAACGAAACGCCAATAAAAAAAAAACATCCAATGACAGCGCGGGAAAACTATGATGAAATTTTTAAAGTTCTTTGACACTGTACCGCTGTGCCGTTAACCCCTATCAGTTGCTCCAATCCTTCCAAGGATAACTTCCTATTTATTATTCTACAAGTCTTATCGGACACAATGGTAATATTGACAAAACTCTTTGGGATCAGTTGAATGTCCCTTTAGGTAGTTGTTTGCGATTTGACCTCTTCATAAACATACCTACTACTGCGTCATATCTCGCATTAAAACTATATAATCTCAAAACTTACTAATTTTACATGAGAGTGTTTAACATATCATATTTGCAACATTTTTTTTTACCACTTATACATATACATTATCTGTCTTTTAAAGTAAGATAAAATTATGTATTAATATTGTTAACAGTAGTCAAAACATACCTATGTTAGTTTACCTAAACTAAAAAAAAAAAAACTAAAACTAAACTACGCTCTTTTGACAGTATTTATGAGAAAAGTAGTGATGATACATACCAAACATTTACACATATTAACTCAATTTCGAATATTTTTGGTAATCGTACACTTTTAATGCGAAAAGGCGATATGTCTCAATAAATTACCGTCATTTAACAAATCTTTTAATACACAGAAGACTTTACTGAATGTGCAGGTTCATGCAGTAAGAGTATTGGTGATTTTTTTTCTCGTCTCGTGCGTGTATTTTTCTGGCATTCATGTTTATTAGTTTATTAGTGTATCTATAAGAGACTTGCACACTGTATTTGTATATATTGAAGCAACCGACAAATGAATAATGTTATTAAATTGACAAATTCTCGAAGTTTATACAATCGTTTTGCGATACTACAAAATGTGGGTAATAGAATGCTTGTGTACTTGTTTTTTTGTATCATAATGCGCATCGCGTCTTGTATTATGTTGGGTGTGCGCACGTGGACGCCTCGTGAGCCAATACCTGAGTTATTCCCACCCCGATGTCACTATAAAACTAATTTCGTTACTAAGCGATCGATATAAATGAAATTTATCTTTCCATGTGAAAAACATATTTTTATTGATTTTGTTATAGAAGTGAATTTATAACAGTAATGTCAATAAGGCTTTCATAAGATTTTAACAATAAAATATGTATGCTTATTGGGATTGATAATTATTGTTAACTAAGTAATCATAAGATTATTATTTAGCGTAACTAGTTACTCAGCGTTCAAAATCAAATCAACATACCCCTCAATGTCACAAATAGAGTAGTGTAAAATTCCTTTCCAGTTCAATCTACCCACATAGGTCAATACTTCACAGTAAGAATTTACTCAAATACTAACCTAAATTCCTTTGAAATACGGAGTTTATTCACACAACATAAAAAGGGCCCCTTAAAACAGTCCAATCAACATAGCACCATCAATACTAAATTATAATTTTACAGTGGCGTTGTGTTTGAACGATGGTCGTTCTGTATCTTGTCGGTTGTCTGGGAGCTCATTAACGTAACGCTAATTACAGGCACTAATGTGGCCTGCGTACACTTCAAAAATTCCTTGAACGGTTTCTAGCATCATAAAGGTCCGTTTGTTGTTGGTTTATTTCATAGTTATTACATTATAAAGGGAAGTTAAATAGAAGTTACTGTGAAGGTGAGATAAAAACCTTCACAAGAACTATACCCTTGAAATGCAAAACAATCACTGTTGTCTCGCACGTAACATTTGTTTTATACAGACTTTTACAATTTGAAATATTTGAAGACTGCATTCATCGAAACGTTGAATTAAATTACGTTTTATAAAAGTATCGCACCACCGGCACACATGTTCATAAATAATGAGTGCAATTAAAAATGCAAAAAGTATTGGGGGCAGCATGCATGCATCGCATGGCGCCGTTCTCTGCGCCGTCGCGACATTGACCGTCACTAAACGAATACCTAATAAAACAAATCGAAGCTTGGCACCGAGCCAGCGTCCCTTCACTACAGCTTACTTACTGCATGAAAACATCGCACCGCCTGCATATAAACCGACCCAAACGATTCACGCAAAAGTGAACTTAAAAATTCATGACAGTGAAACCGTTTTTAAAACATGCCAAATCCATGGATCGATGCGACTGTCGCTTTCTACTACACTCACCCTGATATCGTTTAGGGCTTAAATTTTCCAAGAAAGTCACCCCGTTTTTGTATGTTTTCACGGAAAACATTAATAATGAAAATCGTTTTTCATAATAACGTGGAGAAGGCGGCTTGTGACCGGAGCCGACCTTCATTTTCACGAAAACTATATTACCATTCGTCGTTTCTCGGAAAACCCGCGTGAGTCACCGCGAGTCGCTCTCCACCGCGGGTCACTACAATCGCGTATTTACATTCGTAGTCGGCTCAATTCAAAAACTCGATTACGTTGAATGATTCATTCCAACTATGATTCAGCGTGCGACATTGGAGAAAATTTCGCTACTGAATTATTTAAAAGGTTCCTCCGCCTAGCGAAGAAAGTGTATTGAAATATGACCTACTTATTTCTTTGTTTTGAATGATAACGGAATATAATATTTTTTAGACTAATTGGTTAGTTCTTAAGTTAAAATAATAAATTGTAATCTTTATTAATGTTCAATTTAATGAATGCACATAAAAATATTGATAAAGACTAGCGAGATAGCAACTTGTCGAATATTGCTTTAAGATAAGGTTTATCTATAGACATTATTGTATGGCGCCGAATCGTGGACCGGATATCGTCCGGAAATGGCGAGCATACCGCGCGGCGCCGATGCCAACCGCAGAGTTCAACAAAAAAAAAAAAAACAACGCTTTATGTTTTAAAAATGCGCAACCAAACTTTTTACCTGGTATTTTAGCCGCTTGTATTAAATCTTAAATCTACATCTGAACATAATAACCTTGAATTATTACCTCGAGTTCGATTTCTTTTTCCTCGAACCAAACGTGTTTGTATTAAATTTTAGAATCGAATTGGAACCAATTAAGATTGATCGCAATAGGAGCATAACGGTTATCTGTATGGCGAAGTTTATTAAATCAGTACTTATTGTTCCGCAACGATAAGACAGCAGCTGCATAACGCGGTAAAACAAAGAGTATAATACTGTAAATTGAAAAAGTATGTATAAATAAATTATCGTCTTACTTTACATTATAAGATTTAGTGCTCTTATGACGATTTATTTTGAACGAATGATAATTGAAAGCGTCATCTATGTAAAAACAACACATTTAGCATTGTCATTATATCAAAATATTATGAACATTTTCAAATAATCGAAATATTATTTGCAACAATGTATTTATGATTTACCATTGAGCCGTCAAGGTCTAAAGTTCGACGCCCACTCGTCTTGGTTAACGCTTGTTTATTCAGTGTTTTTAATTATGTCGCCCACATAGACATTACCCGAGTTTGAAAATGATCACAGGGCCTAAAGTCGTTCTAACAAAAAAAATAGAACATGTCTAATGTACCTGAGTTGCAGGCAGCTTCATGTGTCAATTTGAAGTTTACTTCGTTTACGCATAAACAAGATAAAGACACATAGAAATGGTAATAAACAACTTTAAAAAAAAAAGGCATTGTAGACGAAGAAAACTGAATGCAGACGGTCACGACCCTCACACATGAAGAGCAAAACTGGAGGATAAGAGTAGATGCTTAAAAATTAAACAATTACCGCCCGGAACGCGCAACACGATAGATGGACAAAGCCATTGTCTCAACGGCCGCTGTGTTTGGCGGTACTTATGCTAATTTCTTTTGAACAACACTCGTCTTCCTTTCCGGGCTAACAAATACTTCTTTTTCTTTTAACAAAGGACAATTTTATATATCCGTGCCCCACAATAGCCGATAGGGTTTTATTAAAGTTATTCAGACTGAACATTTCGAAATGTTCACGTAATTAAATAATTATGATCGTTACAAAATTACATTGTCGACAATACAATTTGAGCACATTAACAAGAATAATCCGCTCAATTGGACAACGCTGGCGTCTGCGGTTTATGGATTCGGTCAATTCGTAATTCAACTTTAGGGCTCGTGTCGCGTCCGCACACGATTTCTCATATTTAAAACTTGATTTTTTTAATAACGGGTAAATGTGAAATTTCGGGTAATCATTCTGATGACCTCGGTAGCGCGAGCGCAGTCGAAAGCATTTCAGTTTATCGCTCGAACACGGAAAGGCCCTGTTCATTGCGGCCCTGGCACCGCCTAGTACCACAGAGATAAAGTACGCCCATCATGTTAATGTCAACACGCTTTGTTTCATGATTGTTGGAGGCAAATGCAGTACTTGCGAAAGTTTGGATAATCTTATTATGGAATAGAATATTCCAGGTCTCTTGTGGGTTCATCTTGTTATATTGTATTAAGCAATTAAAACTACTTTTACTGTTCAATATCGCGACTTTTACATAATTTCGGATAATTCGAATACTTTACACCTGTTGCCAGACCTCAAATATACGATTAGTTCGTTTGGTAGTGTTAGAGATAGATAATGTTAGGCGTGACGGTGATACGTGAGCTTACAGCTGGTCACGACTCGTCATCATGGTAGAACTTACGAGAAGGGGACATTAATTAGGAAAGTAAATAAGCTAACCAATACTACGAATGAAAGATGAGATATAGAAATCGTTTGACGTTTATGCCACACAAGTACCTTCCCAGCCATACAGCCTATAGCCGTGTAAAATTGTTTCGCATATGATATTGTCCTTTTGACCGGCTTATCCCGAACAGGACACCGGGCGGTCCCACGTTATCTGGGACAGATAACGCCCGCGTACCTACAACGGCGCACGGCTTATCATATTTCCACGAATACTTATTCAAACACTTGCACTTATCGCGAAATGTTTCAAAATCAATTTTCTACTTAACAACGTTTTAAATAAGCTCCGTTTAAATGTTCTCATGTGTTATTTATTTTCCATTTGCGTTGATGAAATTTTGGGATAGTGCTTTTTTTTATTAAATCGCTGTCTTATTACATACTGTCTGTGCGTTGTCGGACTATCGTTTTGAGTTTTACAAAATTTTACTTTATTCGTGGAATGCGATTAAATCAATAAATAAAAACTTCAGGATTAACAAAACTCCGGGCGTACCGTCATATATGCGATTTTCAACCTTAAAGCAGACGGTGATTGAGCGCAAAACTCATTTAAAATCGCGATTAAACAGCGCTTCAAGGCAATGATTTAAGACGAAAAACCGTCTTGAAAAGGAACGGCTACATACCCTTTGTTATTTACGTAAGTACGTCAAAACTTCATCGCATCAACTCGAGTAGAACGTTAAATAATATTGAGTGAGAGTGCGTAGACTTTTTGTGTATTTTGGATCGAATCCAACATGTATACGCACCGTGTAGGTCACACATGACTTATTATCTTCATTGAAATGTATTTTTCTTTTTTTATTTATTACATAGCTTTCTTATGCTCACGAGAGCGTGACAATATTTTCGAAAAATTTTAAACTTTTACATAAAATAACAATTTCAGCGTTGAGACATACATACATCGTACAAAAATTATGGAATAATATTATTTTTTTCACTCACTTAATTCAACACAAGAAGTGCTCATGATAATAACGAAATACCACTATGTTAATAATTAATTGTAATACACTCGCACGTAAATAAATAATAATTTTATTTTCTAAATACTATTATTATTGTGCCCGTCATTTTCTTGGCCCGTATATCTGGACTACAGATACGAAATGGCCCGCGATGATTTCATTAAAATACAGTCTAGTTTATTTTTATTTTATTTATTTATTTATGGACACACAAAAATGAAGACATAGTACAGAGTAATAGGAAAATTATGTGCAAAGGCACTGCTTATTTCTTTAAGAAATCTGTAGTTTCTTAGTTGTTCCCCTAATAATTATCTCAATCTTTAACATACAATACTCTGAAACCAAAAATACATTTACAACCGCGAAAATGTTTGTCGCGCAGCTGTAAGTAATACTTATAGATTCATCTTAGATATAACAAGTTATAGTGGTTTCCATCAAAGCCATACTTCTACGGGTGATGGCCGTGACCACGAAAACTGTAAACTATTCGATATTTCGGTAATAAAATAATCACAATAAAAAAGCACGAAAAGAAACCGTCAAAGTAGTTTTATTTATGTCTACGATTCGCTGAAACCGAATAAGATAATTGGCCAAATCCGAATTAAGATAGAATGAAACTAAGTGGTTTTGCACTTTACATACGCTTAGAAGTCACATGTGCCCATTAGTGTCAATAATTTTTTGGGTATTCTTTAGCAGCGTCTTTCCCTTTAACCGGGAAAATCGATGACCCAGGATTCCTTCCTACATTAGAACTACTCGTCTTTGTTTATCTTGCATCGCTTAATATAAAAATATATCAAACTTAAGAGATTCATAATTACGAAAGTTATTCTTCCGAAAATCTACCCAATGTTCGAATGATCTAGAAGCATAAAATCTACAAAATCAATACCGCACCAAAATTCATAACATTTTTTAATCATAACATTATATGTACTTATTAAACATCAGCAATAAGCACCTAAATACAATGCTTTATTTTCCCTTATCTTGAACTCACTACTAAAGTTATTGACAACATAAGCCTTTAAACAATGAAACATACCAATCATTATCAAATTGTGGATCCATTTAAAAACATTTTACGATTTGCATCGAAACAGATGAGTACCTACGTCCTTCTAATGTTATACGTTGGGTCTTTGTATTCAGATTTCTGCATTTAACAACAGGATGTTAATGTCTACAGTAAGTTTACATAAAAATAAAGCATGCCTGCATAATACAGTATACGTCTCGTGTCTCGGATGCGAGGAAATGTTAAATGATTAAAGAATAAACCCGCATTGATGAAAAGACTTGCTTCAATGTGGAAGACAGTTTATTTGTCAAAAATGTTTACGGTATTGAGCTTTTTAAATAAATAGCCATCAGTCGAACAAATCGATACATTAGAATAATAGTGTCTGAATAGTGAGATATCAATGCATTTTTTTATTCTTCAGAATTATAATATAATTATTATTAATTTCATTTAGCAACATGTCCAAAATCACATTTGGAATCTTTTAAAATTTTATTAATTTCCAAACGATTTTAAAATAAGATACAGATAGCTCTTTGAAACCGATATTGAAATTTTGACTTATGACAGTTTTGTTCTTTTATATCGAAATAGTTAACAGCTTTAAAGTAACCATAATCGATACACGTACTTCAATACAAGTTTATTGTACAAAATGCCTTAATACAATAATAAATTAAGAACTTATATTTAATAAAAGAGGAGGAGGTTATTTGAGAATTAACATACAGGAAAACAATTATTCACGTAATCGAACAAAATATATTCAGTCGTGCGTTTTTATCGTGACTGGGTTTTTTTCAGAAGCATTTTTAAAAGCGATATTTCGAAATCCCCTAAATAGTTTTGTCAATTTGCAGATTTACTTCGAAGGTACCTACAAAGCTTACTGTTTTGTTTATTTATTGTTTCGTAAGGCCCCTCTGCCTTATCGAAACTAAGTGTTATTATCGTTCTCGAAATACCAATAGTTTTGTGGCAGGTAAACTATCGACAGTATTTGTTCTTTGCCTTCATTGTTATCTTATCAATCGAGGTATCCAAAGACATTAGAAGGAAAACCATGAATTTCTGGTTCGACCTTACCTTTTATCTAATACGAAACTATTTGTTTAAGATTATTCTCCGAAATGCGATAGTCCTAAACTTAAGGTAAAGAAGGTATTTACTCTCAATTAAGTTATTAGTTGTGGCAGCAAGTATGCGCTAAAGCACACTCGAGCTATAAAAGAAATATGCAGTAGCTATATTTATTGTAATAAACAACCAATAACCTGTTTTTTTTTTAAATAATTTCTAACTACCCAAAGTTTGAAATCAACTAAACGAATCGTACGAGGGAAAGAGACAATTAGAGGCACGTCAAGAGGCATCAACGTATACAATGGCGATGCAAATAATCGCGATTATGGCAAGGTTGACGTCGGTCGGCGGAGGGTTCGTTCAACTGACCGCGAGCGATGACACGATGCGCGCGCGGCGTCGCGGCGTCACATGCGCGCCCCCGAACGCATCCCTGAGATAGATCACCACTCGCTGATAACACGCCTCACGAACTTTGCAATGCGTACGTTCACGTTCCTAACGTACGCAACACCGGCCTATGTACCCCTCGATAGACGCGATGACGCAATTAGATGTAATCACAAACAAAATCATTCGATCAGACTATGGACCTTTTAAATACAAACTCGTATCGTTAGTATTTATCGACGACCTTTGAACATCTCTATTGAACCGTGACTGTTAGACGATACTTACAAAAATCCCAAAACTGCAATCCGTACAAAGCGCACTTCACCAAAATTATGAACCATTAAAAACTTAGTGACTTGTCGAAACTTGTTTATAAAACACGCGCGTGCGCACAATGAAAACAGCCGCGTGACAATTGACTGTCTGCGTCGGAAAACCCCTCAGAAACTACGCGGCACAGAAAGGCACAGTGTAAATATTATGACTTCGACTGGACAAAGGTTTTGTTATCTAAAACCGGTGTCAGTGATCGTGCACAACGCGAGTTGCACGGCCAGCGGTAGAACATGGAGTGAGGCTCGCGCGCCAGCCCCGCTACCGTCTGATAAGCCTGGCGCGACGCCCCCCGTCGACGCCTACGCCCCACTCGGCGCCGTCGCACCGGTGCATCGTAAACACCACCGGCCGCCCCTAGGCACCCGACCGCCGCCGGCCAGACGGACCCCCGTATTATGCACCACACCTACGCACAATTTCACAATAATACTGTACCTTGACATATTGCAGAAAACCGACAACTTTCCACTCCTTAAAAAGAGTAGGAAACGGAGACCCGTGCTTGCGAAACTGGCCTCAGCCCAGATACCAACGAGAACAATGAAGCGCAAACAGAACCTTTTTAGTAACTTCCTAATTGGAGCGTCGATCGGGCTGAAATTCAATATTCAACGCGATCGGCCCGCTACATAAATAGAATACCTAATTTAATGAGTAATTGAATATCAAACACGCACAAAAACTAATATTATAATTTGGTACTTAGGTGTGTTGAAGAAAACGGTTAAAATTACAGTGAAAATATACGACATATTCAAGCGGATACTAAACATATTTTTTTCTAAACTAAATTTATATCTATGCTAATAATATTGGTATTTGATACATAGATACGAAAATTTATAATCAATCACCCAAGAATGGCGGAGCGGTTTGAAATGAAACTTTGTAAAAAAAATATATTGAATCTAAGTGAAATTTAGAATAATTTTATAATGGAAAATGACATGTCCCGGGCAAGAAGACTATAATAAATAATAATTACGATGGTTTACCTTCTGGTTTTATGTAAGAGCTGTATTAGAAATCAACTAGTAGTTGACAATGCGACGTCTTTCGAGCTCCTTTTGAGTAAAATAAAACAAACCTCCTGGTATTTCTAGTTATTTAAATAAACATTGATCTAGTCAGTGCACAATATAATATCATAACACTATAATAAAAAAAATATTTAATTAGATACTATGCTGAAATTTCAGGCGGCTGTAATAATCTAAGCTGAATTTCAATTGAATGCAAGATATTAAAACGAAAGTAGTGCATCAGGCCACTGCATAATTGTGCAAAAGCGTGCAATGAAATTAACGAATCGAAAACTGAAGAGAGAAACATTGAGGAAAATACGATTTACGGTTGGGTAATGATAAAAGCTGAAGGGAAAAAATTATGGCAAATGAATTGTTATATTATGTGATTCGATTGAAATTCCAACAAAACAAATAGTCGTTAAGAGTATTTTTCCAAACTATCCTTTTCGGGCATTCCCTATTTCTAATGACGGTCAGTTGTCTATTCCTAGTAACGATGCTTAATGATTAATTACCATTTGAATTTTTAACATTACGTGCAATCGAAGCAATATAATTTGAATGAACAGCACATATTCAAAGAGAAGCGGATAAAGTAATAAACCCAACCTTTGTAACATGAAAAAGAATAAAGATTTGCGTAGGTGCCGCTTAAATGCAAAATTTAATTCCAAGAATTGCGGCAAACGAGCGACCATTTGGATCCATTTATTTCGTATTAGGATGGGTCGTTGGCAATTATTTCTTTATCACAAATAGTTCAAAGTACCATCTAAAGATCGAACGTGAATTGTTAATGTTGGAACTTAATAATGCAGAAGTTTATGGTTTACAGGCATCGCTCACGTTGTTAAGATCAGATAAGCTGTCGTAAAAGATATTGAACCTCAATATAAAATGCGCATTAAAGAAATATGTAAGTGGAAAAAAAATATGATTTAAATAACATTGAAGCTAAAACGCAGTCAGAGTCGTAAACATTTACGAGTGCATTACTCTCGCTAAAGTGTTGAGCAAATTATATTCTCGACGATTTATAACGTACTGAAAAATCGTGAATTTTGATTACTATAAGCGTACTTTGTGAACGACGACGTGAGTATAGTAACAATAAGCAATCATTATATTAAAAAACGCGTAAAAGTGTTTTTGTAACCAAAACGAGTTGATAAAAAAACGAAGCTGACGTTTCATTGTGTTACATAAATACAATGTCATATAACTCAGTCCGTCAAGCGAGAAATCCTGGGAGACTCTTTAGGCCCACATAAATTACGAGATTAATCTTTTCAAATAATTTGACCTTTTCATCTGACGAGGGTTCATTAAATAATAGCTTCGGTATTGGGTAGTGCGGTTATTGTGCCGTCTATCAGAAAGATGTTGTGGGCGATCGCTTTGTTGTGTACACAATAATATTTTTCTACGGTTTAATTTCTGAAGAATCCTCACGTAAATCATTATCATATTAGAGCTCATTTAATTTTACTATCCATGTATTGTTCTATTAGATTTCGATTGGAAGTTATTACACCATCATTGCGTTCACAATTAGATAGGTATATCATATCGTGAGCTTTTATATTTAGCTTAGCTTAGCTAGTATTATAGCTAAATATCTTGTAATCCTCGGGAGATATTAAGATTTACACGTCATTTGTACTAATCGTAATATTCTTGAGTACGGATTTATAAAAAAAACAGTAATTATGTTACGCGGGACATGTATTAATATAGCATCCAAAGCGGAAACGTGGAAAATGTCAGCAATCTAAGCGGTTGCAGGCACGATTCTTGCCCATAACCGGAACAAGGACTATGCAGCTGTTGTAAATATCAGCTCCATGATTGTAATTGCGACGTTATTATTATCGTTTTAAGAACAAAGAAAATTAAAGCTCGCTATGCCATACGCTAACGGCTTTGTTTAATAAACTATGAATCGTTTTATGATATCGATTGAAAATTATATAAGGAAAATGAAATGGAAAATGTTCCAAAAGGAGATATCGGTTCGAGATCGGTATTGAAAGAATGTCCGACGGAATGCGAGGCGATCCTGAGATATGACTCATTCTGTACCCACATCGGGCTCAACCTACAGGGATCTTAACAGTTTTAACGGGCCGCCGTTCCGTAATTTCTAAAGAAGCAATTATTTACAATGCCGCTCTGTCGTAACGTAAGAAGTCTGCGGGATATTTGGCACGAATTTATGACTTCATTGTAATCTGTCATCTTTGTTATTTTCAAGTGTTCCCGTTAAATATGATAGTAAAAGTTTAAAAATATAAATCCCACAGATATATCATCTCTAAACTAAGCACTTGCCACTGAATGGCTGTTTGATATTGATATGTGTATAAATATAAAATTGAAATTTTAGACTTCCACCCATCTATGCAATTAAAAAATAAATAATTAAACTACCAAATTGGTAAAAAGTTTGTATGCACAACGTTATTTCTGGATTCGTTCAAAACTAGGCAATCATAAAAACTTGTTTGTACAAAAAACGAAGTATCAAAAGCAGAATTTTCCAATATTATCCCTTAAAATTTGCGTGGAGAAAGTTTTTTTTTACCTAAGATTAACCAAGGACTTTATATGAATTTTCCTAAAATTGAAATATTTCAAATGTACCATTTATAAAATACAATAAGGTATTAAATTTTTACAGTGAATACATGGGAAGCTTATATCAATTTACTCAGTAGATGTCAGAGAATCAACTTTTTTAATTACGCTATAATCGCGGCGACGATATTGGTTCAATCTATATATTAATACGTGAAGCAAAAACTTTGTATCCCTTTTTACGAAAATTGCGCGGACGGAGGAGTATGAAATGTTCCACACTTATAGAGAATATAGAGAAGAAGTGCACAATGCTAATATTTTTTTAAAATAATGCATAAAAGATACATTAAATCAATAAAGAAAAACTTACACACACTACATACCATTTATTTGACGCACACACGCATGCATACTATAATACTATTTATTGTCAAACTTTTGTTCTTGGCGTCTGTTGTCAAATTGAGAATAGATTAAATATTGTTTGCCTTTGTTAATATTTTTTATAGTGTAGTCTTGGCGAAATTTGTGATTATAGAAGTATAAAATACAATCATAATAGTGTACAAACTCACAATTCCAATTAATTATAGTCGAATTTCGACTACTGCGGGACCTCTAGTACAATAAATTATCTGACTTAACTATATTTTCGGACAATTGTCGAACAGACACAGAAATTAGTACACTATCTACATTTTTTCAGTACAATAGGCAAGGACAAAACAGTTCTGTGCCTTTTTCTCCATTTTTTGTCATTTTACTTTGTTTATTGGCAATCGACGAATGCTATTATTTAACTTTCATCTTTAGAAAAAAAAAATGTTCTAGACAAAACAAAAGAGAAAATGTAATACACGATATGAAACTAAATCTTTTGTTGTCACGCACTAGAATTTAAGTATTAAGATCTTTATGATACTTGCCTATACATATATGTTAGTGTCCACGACGGCTGGAAAATCCTTTTACAATATATTTTTGGTGATGTATTTTAATTTAGCTTGGACGAGCATTTGATACCTATAGGTTGCATTTCAATGGGTTGAGAAATAATAAAGGCTAAATAATAAAAAAGTCAGTGAAACGCAAGACATAGTAAACAAAAAACAACAGAAGGTATTCTAATTTTTTTTTAAATTTTAACCATTTTAAACAAACAGGAAGCTATTAGAGGATAATTTGCTTTATTCACCGTTCTGTCGGTTGGCTTAAACAGGACATCAAACCAACAAATATATTTAGCAATCTATGATTTTCCCGCTTCACTATTTTGGTTTTAAATAAAAAAAGAGATTTTATTTTTCTTAATCTTCTTAAAACAAATATAATCATTATGCAAGACGACTTATTCGTAAATAACACCATTCGCTTTTTTTTTAACACAGAGAGACAAAACGTTTATTGGTTTATAACTAACTAGTGAAAGTGCAATCCGAGAATATTGTAATATATTGATATTAGAAGTATAATATTATTGGTGTTTATGGCGTCGTTTGAGGCTACGTGGGTGGTAGAGCTATGGAGTGAGAAACGTGCGCGGGCGCAGTGACTTACTACCAGTGACAGCTTACAACGCCTGACAAAGTGCCCTGACAAACTTATTACGTGACCGCTCCTCTTTAAATGGGGTTAAAGTGGCCCGTCAAATTTGATGGATACACGAAAAGAGGCCGGAGAAATACGTTTCAAATTTTCGAATGTGGAATAAATATATAATGAATTGCTGTTCGTTAGTCTCGCTAAAACTCTAGAACGGCTGGACCGATTTGGCTAATTTTGGTCTTGAATTATTTGTGGAAGTCCAGAGAAGGTTTAAAAGGTAGATAAATATGAAAATGCTCGGAATTAAATAAAAATAACAATTTTGTTTTTACTTTTATGTGTCCCCCGTCGGAAGGATTCTTTTTGTTTGTTTTAAGTTTATTTTATACAAAAGTTTAGGTCTTTTGTTTATCGATTGAGGCACCACAAAGTCTGCTGGGTCAGCTAGTTTTTAATAAAATATTGACGATTTGATATTGTTGTGACGGGTATTTTATTAGATCGCAAGGGTAGGCGACCTTGTATAATATATCTGCTGTGAAGCAGCCGTTGAATTATAAAACTAACATTTAGAACTAATATTAGTGTCATTTACGTTGTTGATGTCCATGGGCTCTGGGTAAACATTTAACACCAGGTGGGCCGTGAGTTCATGCAGCCATCTAAACAATAAAACTGTCATGTGATTTGTATTTCTTTCCCATACTTTAGTAAAGACGTTAAGTATTATCAACATTACTTTTCAATTACATTAGGCCTACATAATCACCCTGTGCTGTGACTATAAATAGCTACACGAAAAAAAAAACCTATATGTTTAAACTACACGCATGCACCTATCGTAAACTTATGGTATTATAACTATAATATATAACTATAAGTGTATATAGTGCACGCAATGAATGGACATATTTTGATTATATCATTCCGATGAACAGCACAAACATTTTACATACACAATGCTTCAAGCTTTTGTCAATAACAAATAATTCTAGTTTAAAATCAACACACTTTGATCCCGTTCAAAATGATTTGCGACGGACCTAGTAGTCGATACAAAGATGATAATTATTAAATTATTTTATTATCATCGTTTATTAGTACGTCTGGCCCATACAAGACACCACCAACTCTCAGTGAGTCGCGTTTTCGATCCGCTGTTAGATTCAGCGAAACACTGCTGCACAAAACCCTAATATTCAATATAAATGAAAATGCGAATTTAAAAGTTTTTATTTATTTTTTAAACTGTCGTAAAGCATAGGTATGTTACGTTTTATCCGAAGACCACTCAAACTATACGGAGGCACAAAAGAAAAACACTTTACAGTAATTGCCGAGAATGACCGTCGGTTATCTCATGTAGACAATTGTCTACTTTTGTCTTCACTGACGCCACTCGAGGGTAAGACTAACAAGTTTATTACTTTCTATGGCTACCTTTAATGATCAGTGTTTTATGACAGGCCCTGGAAAAAAAGAACAACAAAAAAACGGCCCTGCTGACAAATTTTCGTGTTCAGATAAATGTTTACTTATAATTAATTAAGTACATAGTTGTATTTTGAAAAGATTTATGGTATATCTTTTTTATACAGCCAAACGTTTTGATAGGCAATTACTTTACTAATTCTAATATGGACATACCAATTCAATCGAAACAAGACGCAGAAAAACCGGTTGAAGTGAATACAAAACAAAGTCTATATATTTTTATAATAAACTAGCTGACCCGGCAGACTTCGTAGTGCCTCAATCGATAAATAAAAGACCTAAACTTTATTTAATTCGGAGAATTTTCATATTTATTTACCTTTTAAACCTTCTCTGGACTTCGACAAATAATTCAAGACCAAAATTAGACAAATCGGTTCACTCGTTCTAGAGTTTTAGCGAGACTAACGAACAGCAATTCATTTTTATATATATAGATAGATAAAAAAGTTAATTAATTACCTAATCCAAGCAACTCTTTTTAATGCAAATTTTCCGTCAATTCCCAGCAACATTTCATGGTTAATAATATATAAAAAAAACAGTAAATAAATAAAGCACAGCTGTTTTACTTGGGCCACGAACATTAGTAAAATACATGGAACAAGAAATTTCACAAACGGCAGCCGAAGCGTTCTTTGTAAATGACGTCACGTTTTAACCACGCAGGTGTTCGAGACGTGATTTTTCTACCTATATTGCACAACAGCAACTCAGACGACGATCAGGTATTAAAGTGTAAAAGGGAAAATATATCTCAAGAAGATAAAAATAAGACACGTAACAAAACGTGTCGGGGTATTTTCGATTGATTTGCAATCTCTGCATTGAAAATATACATATCAAAACAGCTAAGGTCATCTTTAAAGAAAACTGTACAGATAAAATTTTTTGGACAATGATTGGTAAATCAGAAAAACGAATTATTGACTTTGTATTCCATTGGCAGTCACAAAACTCTTCGGAACGACATCTTAGATAAATAACAGGTTAACTATTAACCTTTATTTAATGCAGGTTTTGAACCGTATTCTTTGAAGGAGACGATTATATTCAAATAAATCTGTATTGACATATCAATAAAAAATTTTTGTCCAAATGTACAGATTGCCGCCTTTGATAATAGACGACTCATATATTAAGAATGTACGAAAATTGTTTTACTTCCGATTTGCAAGTAGGCAAAGAGACTCCGATGAGTCACACTATTCTCGGAAAACATCGTCAAGAACTGAGAGTTACCCTAATCGATGTTTAGTTACTTTATCAATCAATACGTTACTATTAATTTTACTATGATCCATATTTAGTCACCTTGAATGGGTCAAGGGAATATCTTAACGGCATCTTGTGGCGATTACGCGATCACAATTAAAACAAATTGCCTGCGTCCGGCCTGAATTGTACACGAGGCGACGTGGCTCGTCTATAAGCATCAATAAGCCCCATCTGTCAGAGTCAACAAGGTCAATCATTACTTGAATTCGACGCTGCATAAAGTACGCGTTTAAATAAAACGCAGTTTACCTGACAATGTGTTACGCATTGTTCCGCTTATTCAAATCAACGTCATCAATTCATTGTTTCGTTTTAAACTACAGAATTGTTGTTGCGAAAAATTCGTGAACCAGGTAAAGAGGCGAGGTTACGTTTGTTGAGGCGGCGTGCGGGGATTCCCTAAATGTACCTATGTACGTGCGTTCTTGGAAGTAGTCGGGTCGGAGAAATTTCACAAGCACACGATGTAGGTCAAGTCGGCCGGACTTGACGTTTTCGCCTCGGAAAGGTTACCAACAACGCCGCGGCTGCAGCCTGGCAAATCCGGTTACTTACGCAACTGACATACACGTTTATCAGATCCTTTGAGATTTGTTTTGCCTCTAGAATGTTCCATGATCGTAATATAGTTGTTACTGATATCCAATTTATTATATTATTTCGTTTAGTTAGTTAAATTAGTAGTAGTAGGCGTATGTCGTGTGTGGTGAGCACATGTCAGTGCGGCTGGGAAAATCCAAGGTTTTCATTCATGCATGGTATTAGTAACACGTCTTTGAAAGCAAACATGTTTTGTGGTTTGTGACGTTAATCGAACTAGTAATGATAATTCCCAAACCTCAGTAACGTGACAACGTGACAATTACTTACAAATTATTTATTATTATTATTATTCGAATAACCAGTGGACTTAATGATTTAAAATCATTTTTAGAGCTTGATATTATGCGGTTACCAAATCCCGAATCACGTTGAGACATTGAAGATTTAAGGGCAGCTTATGTGGGAGCGGTTTACCTTATGTACCAAAATTGAGTGAAGGCAATTAATATATACGATTAGTACCAATGTACAATGTGGATGTACTGGCAATAACTCGAAGAACTAAGCATTGCGTTAAATAATTTTATTATTTAAGATTTGGATTGGAATCTTGGCATAAATACTTCATTTAAGCTACTCGAAAAAATGCATTGTACAATAAATATACTTTAGTTGTAAATCTAAATAAGTACAATATTTATTTCACTATAAATAAACTTTTTTGAAGTGGGATGAATCGGGCGAGTCGTCAATACCTTTGACTTCGACTATTGTATTTAATAAGTTTTACCTACTCAATTATTCAGCTAAAATTTTTGACATACAATTCGGGGGGTTATTAACAGTGACCGGGCAATTTTAATGAAATTCACGATAACAACACGTAACTGGGTCGGTACTCGGACGCTATTTTCAAATACTTGAAAGAAAAAAAATGATTTGCAAAAACAAGTAGGTAGCTGAATAGGCGGAGAATTAATTATATTAGTGACGTCATGACATCACGCATCGCACGTAATTCGGATAAAAGTACAGATATCATACTGGAACTGCCAATAGTAAACCCGATTCAAACGTATGACAAAAAAATACTTATCGGCTGCTATCTCTAATCTGATGTAATTTATCGGTTGATTACGAGCGATTTACTTTTTGTAAAACACTTAACGCCATCTACCGGTGTACCAATGAGAAACTAACAAAATAATATTTCATGTACTCAAGCATTCCTTTCGAACAAAACGTTATTTAAACACGTGAGATCATTCACTATTTATAGTTAATAAAATACTTTACAACTTAGTTATTGAAACTGGAATAAATTAAATATTTTTTTTATCGTATCTAAAATATTCGATGTTGAATCTGCATAGTTCTATAACTTAGAAAACTATCTACGAATAAATAAGGAAACTTTCTTTGAAAATCAATAACTAATTAATAATCTAACATATCTTCTGTCCTTATTGCACATTAACGAACTGTTTAATACCGTGAAGTGACAGGAAACATTTACGTAAAATTAAATAAGGAATAAAATTATAAATTTTCTCTGACAATGCTCAACTAATATTTGTGTTCAAATGATTATTTTAAACATTAAGAAGAGACGCCGTTCATTTACAATTATCCTAATCACGCAAACATTTTCAAAATTATAAATGTTTCATTACGCCAAATACTACGAAATTGGGCTAATAATCGTGAAAGTTGTTAACATTGTTACAAAACTAGTATAAAGATTTTTTTTTTTTGATAAATATTCAACTAAGATTTTGGATGTTGTATAATCCGCGAAACTCACCACCGATTTTGCATAATCTTCTGTTTGGTAATCGAACATGGTTGCGAACATCAGACTGTCGTCTTGCAGCTCGCCGCTGAGGAGATGGTAGGGCACCAACTGCGACATGAAGGCTGCTTTCCACAAAAACTGTCCAAAACTACTACTACCCGCTGAGGGCGCGCGTATATCACAAAACAAATTTCTCTTTCAGGTGCAGCGTGACAATTCACTGTTTGATAAGAGTGTGAGTCATAGCACGAAGTTTGTGTCAACCTAAACGTACGCGTAGCTAGAGTGTTTTATATCAGACTGAGTCGGTTCGCGCGTTTGTGGCCGGTTTTGTATGTCGCGGGCAGCGGGACTGCGCACGCGCGTTATTACACTTCGAAATCGAAACGTCTTATGTTGAACTATTCTAAAAATTTCGGACACCCAGCCAAACGCTTTTACTGTTATTCGAACGAATCCGAGGAATCGCTCTGATTCAATGAATATTTTCACTATGACACCAGAAGTAAATATTTTGTATAATGAGATTGTATCATTTGGCAGAAGTACAAAACTAGAGAAAGTTATTATTTCGCGACGATTTAAATTTTTCCACTTAACAATCGTGTATTCGACGAATGAACTAGTGCTCGATGCAAATAACATTCCATTTCAATAATAGCTCGTAATTGAATACAATGATTGTTTTGTAGACGCAAGTTACCTATAAGGAATTCTGTTTAGTTACTGAAACAAAAGTCGACACAGTTACATAGACAGAAAGGTAAGTGATTCAATCCCTAGAGAGAGGACAATAGGGTAGAAAAACCAGTATGCACTAGATATTAATGTAACAATATTACGAAAACGATTACAAGAATAATGAATCATTCAATGTAACGAAATCAATTATGTGATAATTCTTTGTGACTACTATATTACTTATATGTTTAGATAGCTCGTTTTTTGAAATCCATTTTTGAACACTCTTTGTTATAGGCACGTAACTAAACAAGACTATAAAGGGGACTGTTTAACTCTTGGCCGATAAACAATGATATAGATATCAACACTCACGTTATTCAAACAAAGAGCTCAGCAACATTTTCTTATGTTTAATATAGCACTGTAACCTATTCCAGCTAATGGACACGTAATAAAACATTTTAAACTCTATCTTTATCCATAAAAATTGTGATTCTTGATAAACCCAACAGTTTTGAAAATCTACAGAAAGTCAAGGTTCGGATTGTGACGTCAAAACATTATTCACAGTAACTGTTCTAATAAATTTCTGACCAATTTTTTTTTATTTGGCTCCGACGGCCCTATTTACGCTGGAGCATCTAAGATGCTCACGGACATCACCAATTTCGGGGGCACAGCCAAGCCGCTACATACCATTAAGAAATCTTGAAACTAGTCTGAAGAAGGACAAGTCATAGTTCACGGGAAATGCTGTGGAGGGATTCGGAAAATTTTCCGAAACGCCACTCTGCGAAATGGTTCCAGGAAATAGAGATGAACTCCGTTGCTGTGGCAGGCGATACGATTGAAAAATTGGAAAATTCACAATTCAATTTTAAAAATTTCACACAATAATTTAATTTTCTTATAGCATCGGTTAGTTTGTGAATTGTTAAAACTGCGATCGATCGCTAATAAAAAATACACCAATGCAAAACCCGATGAAAGCACTAAAGATAGTACACATAAGGTCCACTTTGTATCGATCAACGAAAACGCGGACTGAAACTTTCGTACATGAGTAACTACACGCGCGACTCTGGTACCACGCTGTCTGACAAGCTGATTGGTCACCGAACACTCGATTTATAATAAGTAATCAATTTCGAACTACATAATAACATGTCATTGTATATCTTTTTCGTGGAAACTGACCCAAAACAATTTAAGTAGTAAACAATGATTAGAACATATTTTTTCCCTAAAGTCGCAACGACGTTTTCATAACGTTTTCCTTTTGGTTAACTAGTTACCTGTTTGTTCTGGTACAAATTATATTCATAACAATGCAATTAACGGCCGTCTGGTGTAGTGGTAAGTGACATGGTCACTACACAAGGGGGTCGCGGGTTCGAATCCCGCCAAGGGAAGATATTTGTATGATAAATGAGTCGTCTATTATCAAAGGTGGCAATCTGTGCATTTGGACAAAAAAAAATTATTGATATGTCAATACAGATTGATTAGAATATAATCGTCTCCTTCAAAGAATACGGTTCAAAACCTGCATTAAATAAAGGTTAATACTTAACCTGTTATTTATCTAAGATGTCGTTCAGAAGAGTTTTGTGACTGCCAATGGAATACAAAGTCAATAATTCGTTTTTCTGATTTACCAATAATTGTCCAAAAGTCACATTGCCGGCTTTGATAATTATAATAGTCGACTCAAATATAAAAATGTATTTTCCAGGATTATGGATGTACCTATATTAATTAAATGTATGTGTATAATAAAAATCTTAAATTTGTTTCCTTTATCTGGTATCTGTAAAGCCTTGTTCGGACTAGGCGAGTATTTTAGTCGAGTACCGAGTAATTCAGTAGTTAAATATGTCTGAAACCAAAAAATTTGTCGAATAGGTTAGTAAATAATTTAGTCAAGTCAATCCATTTTGTTCTATTTTTATCGGGCGAGTAGCGAGTAGTTTAGCCACTAAATTACTCGGTACTCGACTAAAATACTCGCCTAGTGCGAACAAGACTTAACACAAGTTCTATACGAACTTATCACGGGACCAGTTCACGTGGTGTGATTGTTTCTAAATATTTATTATATAATATTATAAAAAAACCTCTGGCATTTATACCGAAAATCCCCTGTTTTCAGGAGTAATTAAATATTATCTTTTTTATTTGCTTCACAAAATTAGTATTGGATAGAAATTCTAACGCGTAATAGCTTCGGTTCAAGGGTATAAAGCCGAAGCATGTAATCACGCGATCGACGCTTTCCATTCGAAACACTGCTTCTACGAAATGGGGGTTCAAGGGTCGAGTGAATAATTTAAACCAAACATTTTAACACGTGCCCTTTATTAACACGATTTAATTAGTTGCGTATGTAGATATGTTTGTTTTTATGTAACGAAGTCTGAACGTCATTTTCAACAATTTCAAGACGTCCGATTAATTTGAAAATTGCCATACGCATAAAAACATCGATGACAATACAATAATTTTGACAACTTCGCTTTAATATCAAATTTCTTTTTTTAAGATATTACCCAGAAACCAACAGGAATTTTTCTTATCGACGATATTTCTAGCATGACAGAACAGACCGTTAAATATTCTTTAATAGCGTACGTAATCTAACGAGCTCACATCCCGCCTAGTGCTAAAGCCATAGGAGACACATCTTACCAGTTAACACTGGCACATAAGCCAGAGAAATTGCAAGGAGGTCTAATCCTTATCTACAATTTGAAACGCATGATTTATTCTTGGCAACATTAAGCAGAACGATACTCCCTCCTTATACGTAGTGAAGTGACGCAAGAAGAAAAATCGAGCTACTACTAAGGACAGATTGTTGAGAAGTAGTAGTTTCTTTTACTTTGCAATTCAGTGATTGTACCAACTAAAACCAGCAATTGCTGTCATTTTTGAGCATAATACATAAAATATGTATATGTAATTGAAATACAATTTACTAAGAATGTACAAGTACCTACAAGCTACTTTTAATAGCTACCTAAGTAATTAATTTTCTGAATTCAACAGTTCGGTTTCTAGTTTTACTGTTTTACCTGAGAATTGGACAACACAATATAATTATAAAAAAGAAACACTATCACAAGATGTAAGTGTAAATTCTTCATATAAAAAAGAGCCCAGCAATTTTCTTTTTCTTTTTTCATTACAGTCTTGTTATCTTATTTAAGTATTTCATATTAATGAAAAATTATGAAGTTTCTTCAATGCATATCAATAAAATTTAAAAATTATTTATTCTTTAGCTACAATTTTACAATACATTTTATATATGATTGCACTTTATAAATATAAAACAAGCTATAAATCGGTAGCAACACATTACAATGGCGTGGGGTCTGTTTATAGTTTTATATCATGAACGAAATTGACCAATAACCATTAAGAAGGCTAGTAGCTGTTTGCATCAAGTAATAAAATTAAAGGACTTTACGGTTATTTTTATGAGATTATGGAATTTGTAACCATTGCCCACTTTGTTTTTTTTTATACTACAAATTTAATTTACGGCTCTAGGTTACGGCTCGCCAATCTCCTCCACTTAGCCGTAAAAAATCTTGGCTCCAATTGGACTTCCAGTCTCGTAAAGTTTTACTGTCCACCTTTCACAGGAGATGCTAAACCTATGGTACACCAGGACGTGAGCTATTTTACATATCTACTTCTGCTACTACGCTACGCGAAAATAAGAACGCCTTGAAGCTAACAAATTTATTACGTTAAAGGTTTAACGCGCATCTAAGCTATGAAATCTCCTGAAATCTAAAGAGAAACAAGAAGATCCCGACAACTCTGAATGCGAAATCTCTTTAACAAAGATATTGACTACTACGAGTGAATCGGATCGGACAATGATCAGGGTCACTAACAATTACGAGTCTGCGACCGAAGTGAATGTGCCTATTTAGCTATATTTTTATTTTAGTTAACAAAAACAAAACCAACACTGTGATTATGTTACCAATACTTACATGGATTTTGTTAACTATATTACAGATAAATAATTTTATGATTCCAAGCCAAAAGACGATGTTACAAAAGTAATTTATCTGCGAACGTTTTATATTTTAATCTTATAGTTTTGGCTGTACGTTTTCAGTAGGTACCAGGTCGCCTTCAGCCAAGTCGACATGTCACTATTCAAGGTTAGACGATGCGAAATTATTACCTACGTGTTACACGGACACATTTAACGACCAAATCATTAATCTTGGTTTAGATTTTAAAAAAACTCTTCTATTATTTTTAGCTATTAACGTTAAGGAGAAACATTCCGACATTCATATACTGCGATCTGTTTAAAAAATACTTGCAAATACACAGGTATTCTTAATTCAAATATCCTATCGGTTTTGCTACTGGTACAATAAAACTAGCACTAAAGTTAATTTGTGATGTTTATTATGAAATTCAATTTTAGACGCTTTAAATCTGTTTTAACAATTTAATGGCCGCTAATATCAAGTGCGCGTGCGCAGCGCTGTTGTCAGTTCCAGGCTTCGCGAGTTTTCCTCGAATCGCTGACGTCAGCACACGCGGTCATCGCTCGGTTCGATGTTTTCCTTGTTACAAACTTCTTGGTCGCTCAAATGACTAGCTAGTCAATGGGTTATAGCTATATCATTTAAATATAATGGTTTTTGGGGGTATTGAGGTCGCATCTGTTGACTATTAGGTATCTCAAAATGGAGCAGAAAATCAAATATTCGTACTAAAATTATTTTCGTTACCTATATTACAGTAACGTTTCTTATTTGTTGGGTAGGAATTTTCTTCGAAAATTTGAAAATCGAAAATTAAATAACCCATTTGTAATAAAATTATTGAAGACAGAAAAGAAAAAGTTTTAGTACCTTAAACAGCAGGAAAAACTAGTTTTTATAAACACATGAAGTACTATTTATGTACTATACAGTTACTTGTGTATAAGTTACTTACAATTAAATTTAAGAACATAATCTTCAAATAAGCAGGGTATTTTCAATAGCAAATTCTAGAAAAAAAAAAGACACGACAACGCAGCAGTGTCGATGACAAGTAATTTGAATTTAATTTATTCAGAGTAAAATTATGATGGATGTTTGTGTGTGTGTTCAAATTTACAAAAGTGTATGTGTTAGTTAAATAAATATTTAAATACATTATTGATGATTTTGAATAGATATTTAAAATCATACTATTGTAAATTTTATTAATGTTTATTACTATTTTTATATTTGTTTTTAAGATCAATAGATAGCATGTCCATTAGTTTTTGCTTGTTATTACATTTTTTAATGCTTATACATTCGAATTTAAGTCCTAGTTAATTGAATAATTTGTGTCTTTGCACGAATGAAACAGAATTGTTTTTATACGTCATTCGTATTCATGGTTACTTCTCAGTTTTAATGTAATAACAGTAATTAATTCGTATTAAATTCGCTTTCATCACGATCGACCACTCCTACGCCTGGACACCTAATGGACCTGGACACCATGGTTAACGTACAGACATCCAGGACGGGAGGTGAATGCGGCAGAACCACCCGTACCGAGAAGTAGATCTATCTAGAAATAACACCCAAAGAGATACGTCATGTGACTGCTCCATATGCCAAGCATAACCCTTTGGCACAACTTTAAAACCACGAGCGCTATATGAACAAAAGCAACCCTCTGACCATATCGAATCTAGCCAAAATATGAGATATTACTAGCAGAACTACCGGTTTTTTTTTGTTTTTTTTTTTATTGCTTAGATGTGTGGACAAACTCACGGCCCACCTGGTGTTAAGTGGTTACCGGAATTCATAGACATCTACAACGTAAATGCCGCCACCCACCTTGAGACGTGAGTTCTAAGTTCTCACCTTTAAAAGTACATCGGTAATTACGCAAATTATAATTTTACGGGTATCATTTTTATTATACGATGTTACGAGTATTCCTTCACTAAGGAAGTCAATCGTGAACATTTGTTAAGTACGTTTTTCATTGGAAAAATTGATACCTGCCGGCGGGATTCGAACGCCGATGCATCGCTACATACAAATGCACCGGACGTCTTATCCTTTAGGCTACGACGACTAAAATTACAAAGGTACCAATAGGCCCAACAAACAAGACTAACTAAGCAAAAAAAAAACGCCAGCAATACGGTTGTAATAGGTAATTTACCATTTAATTATTGTAATTCACTGAAACTCAATGTCATTAGAATAACAAAACTAACATAAGCTATTTATAAAACTTTATCGTCGCCTTGACTGTGCGTCTTCTGGATTTATAGACCACATCGAGGTCGCAGTCACTTAAATAACATTACAATTAAATACACAATATGCTTGAATACAGTACGCAAAAGGAAACTTAATTTTGATTTTGACAAAGTATTTCTTAAAAAATTAAACATTTTGGTTTGAAAATAGTCTTAAGCGATGGGCAGCCGTTCAGCTGATGTCCATGAGCATAAGGATAAATAAAGGTCAAATGTTACGATGAACAGAGTGATTTAATTAATATTAAATTAGTTATGCCATCCAAGAGCCACAGCTAGGGTTCGGGTTGAAGAGATGGGTTATGGAGTATGGTCTTTAACTTAATCTGGTCTACGAAGGCTTAATCACCTATGCCTTTACGCATCTGTTACTTAGTTGTCCCCTCTCTCTCAGTTCTATCGCACCTTTTCAATTTGAATATTTGTCACGATAGACTTTCGTCCAATCCAATAGAAACATCTATCTGTCTATGAATTTGTACGATAATTTCTCGATATAAATGCGTTGATTAGCGTTACAGTATTCGAAATGCGCGCAAATAAAGATTTTAAGAATGAATTGCGTAAATTTAATTGGATTAAAAAAAAAAGATTAATAATAGACAAAATGACGAGAATCCAAAACTGATTGGAAAAAAATTGTAAAAAAACATGTTATGATTTTAATTGTGCTTGATTTGTGCGTTTTCGTCATTGTGCAAGAATAATTGAACCATTACCTTGTCGGTGTGATACTTACTAGTCTTATCTATTCTGATTTCACAAAAACAATGCTGAAGTTAGTTTAATATAGTAAAAATTGAAATTTATATAGGGAAGATGGTTGGCGCTTAAGCCTTGTTCGGACTAGGCGAGTATTTTAGTCGAGTACCGAGTAATTTAGTAGCTAAATGTGTCTGAACACCAAAATTTTAGTCGAATAGGTTAGTAAATAATTTAGCTAAGTCAATCCATTTTTTTATATTTTTATCGGGCGAGTAGCGAGTAGTTTAGCCACCAAATTACTCGGTACTCGACTAAAATACTCGCCTAGTGCGAACAAGGCTTTATGGCACACTCGTGATCATCCTATCGAAGGATGAGAAGAGGAACAAAATGCTAGATTTCAAGATACTGTTGACTTCTTCTGTGTGTAAAGAAATAAAATATCAACATTGAATATATCACACTCAACGGAACCTGGCTACGATAATTCTCCTGCGTTATGGTACCGGAGACGTATAACAACTTGACGAAAGAAATGAGAGGATGGTGGTACCTACCCGTGCGGACATTTAGTATTCCCCGTGGGCGATCGCAGTATGCCCGTATAATACTCAGAGAACGAGATAATACGCAATCGCTTTTATGGTACTCTCCAGAAGGGATGTTTTTTTGCTATTTAAGGCCAGAACCACGCGTCTAACGACGTATACGATTAATAAATTCCTCAAAAAATCTACTAAAAGCTATACTGTTAACTTTAAAATTAATGTTTAACCTTTTTTGATCCATTTTACATTTCTAAATACCTCTGAGAATTCTACCTAGTATTTATAATCACAACTTGAGTATTAGGATTTACAGACTAGATATTAAATAATTATGTAAAAACGAAAAGGAAAGTTGAGTGACTCAGTTTCACTACATTTGATATGGAACTGAGTTTTATTGATAAGCTTATCAGCAGTATCAAGTAGGTTGATATGATCGGCATCCTTATCAAGTTTACAAGAATCATATCTAGTAATTTCAGGAAGACAGAAAAAACATATTACGTTCTACAATAATTTATAGCCGCTTACGTCAACAAATAAATCTTTTTAGCGCCAAAAAACTATAGCAAAACTGGAAGATTCGACTTGAGGAAATTTTTAGACTCGACTTGAGGAAATTTTTAAGTACTAAAATNACTTCTTCTGTGTGTAAAGAAATAAAATATCAACATTGAATATATCACACTCAACGGAACCTGGCTACGATAATTCTCCTGCGTTATGGTACCGGAGACGTATAACAACTTGACGAAAGAAATGAGAGGATGGTGGTACCTACCCGTGCGGACATTTAGTATTCCCCGTGGGCGATCGCAGTATGCCCGTATAATACTCAGAGAACGAGATAATACGCAATCGCTTTTATGGTACTCTCCAGAAGGGATGTTTTTTTGCTATTTAAGGCCAGAACCACGCGTCTAACGACGTATACGATTAATAAATTCCTCAAAAAATCTACTAAAAGCTATACTGTTAACTTTAAAATTAATGTTTAACCTTTTTTGATCCATTTTACATTTCTAAATACCTCTGAGAATTCTACCTAGTATTTATAATCACAACTTGAGTATTAGGATTTACAGACTAGATATTAAATAATTATGTAAAAACGAAAAGGAAAGTTGAGTGACTCAGTTTCACTACATTTGATATGGAACTGAGTTTTATTGATAAGCTTATCAGCAGTATCAAGTAGGTTGATATGATCGGCATCCTTATCAAGTTTACAAGAATCATATCTAGTAATTTCAGGAAGACAGAAAAAACATATTACGTTCTACAATAATTTATAGCCGCTTACGTCAACAAATAAATCTTTTTAGCGCCAAAAAACTATAGCAAAACTGGAAGATTCGACTTGAGGAAATTTTTAGACTCGACTTGAGGAAATTTTTAAGTACTAAAATCGTAGTGTCTATGGATTAACAGTGCGGATGCCAAAACATTATGTTTTAGAGAGAGAATAAGAAGCGGTGCTGAGCTTGGACCCCAATGTAGATCAAGAAGTCTTGATCGAACAGCGCTCACCTTTACGTAATTACTGGCGTGGGGAATACCCTACAATCTCTCGCGCAATAATTAACACGCCTGGTACTGTCGCAAAGTGGCCATGCGTTTCTATTTGAAGGTTCATAAGAATAAAGTCAGCGTAAACAAAAAGAAAAACCTCAGGGAGACCATTGTATCTTGTTTAATGCTATCATTCACGGTCATGGTACTGGAAGCCATACCGCCGATCGCTGCTATTAGCTAGTACTTCCTAAAGCTACACCAAAAGCTGAACATTCATTACTTGTTCCATATTTAAAGCAAGAAATGCTAAGATTTGATAAATTCGACATTTTTTTTTTATTGCCCTTGTAGGCAGACGAGCATACGGCCCACCTGATGGTGAGTGGTTACCGTCGCCCATGGACTTCAGCAATGCCAGGGGCAGAGCCAAGCCGCTGCCTACCATTCATTCTTTTTCCAAGCATTAGTAGCATTGAATATGATTTTTATTTATTTATTTTTATTGCTTAGCTTAGATGGATGAAAGAGCTCACAGCCCACCTGGTGTTAAATGGTTGCTGGAGCCCATAGACATCTACAACGTTAATGCGCCACCCACCTTGAGATATAAGTTCTAAGGTCTCAAGTATAGTCACAACGGCTGCCCCACCCTTCAAACCGAAACGCATTACTGCTTCATGGCTGAAATAGGCAGGGTGGTGGTACCTACCCGGGCAGACTTACAAGAGGTCCTACCACCAGTAAATGCTATGGTACAAAATACTAAGGTACAAAAGGTAATACACACAAACGCTCACCGCTGCAGTAAACTCATGTACGAGCATTATCCTATAATAACCTTACAGACTCTGGTTTACGGTTACAGATTATGAGTTTATTGATAATATCAATGCTTAAGTTAGATTTTCTATATTACCATTCACTAGTAAAAAAAAATAATGGAAAAATTTGATTCGGGCTCTACACCCCAGCAGAGGGTAATAGGAAAGCATGATGATGATGATGACCATTCACTAGAAACCGATTGTAGATATACTCAATTAATATCATACAAATTTTTTTTTCTCAATTTAATAAATGTGAATTGTGTGTACAATTGCAACCAACAACAATTGTAAAGTTAATACCATCGTGCAATAAACTATATCTAATATACTGTATAATTATTAATAATAATCCCCAGACAAGTCACACACAGTCATCTGGTCCCAAAGGTGGATTCCCTGTACATGTATGTTTAAATAGATACATACATATATATTTACTAAACAACCAGGAAATGAGCAAATAAAAAATATTGTAAGCATACATAGGTAGATTACACTATCCTGATACATTTTACTAACTGTAACTACCGAATTGAAATCAGTATATATTGCTAGGACAACAGTAGTCATGAGGTGGCCTATTTGTTAATCTGCCAGTTAATATAGAAGTAATATTAAACTATTGTATTATTATTGTGCTATGATTTGTGAACTAAGTAATTATATAAAGCCCTATAAAGGCATATTGCATGTATATTAGTAAAAAATATTTTTACAATCTTGTATCTTATAAGTACATACAAATTTGTTTTTATGTAAAGCTAACAGCACAAAGTTAAATGCTTGATTTGAATTAAATTAAACACAAATAATTGCCAAAATACAATATTATTAATTTGATATGCTAGTGCCAATTTTCCTACACCTTTTATCGATTGGTAAGTATACTATATTAGTAAATATATTATTTGTATACACTTACAGTTTGTGACAGACTCTCAAAATTATTTCTTGATCAAATACTCAACTTCCTGCAGAACCAGAGCAGCTGACTTTTAAAGATTACCAACTTAAACATCTTATACTCACCATAAGAAGCGATCTTGATGTTGGGATCGAGGAAATGTAGTCATTTGTAGAAGATCCTTGTGACGATTGACTATCACAGGAAAAGTCTGATTGATTTGAGGGACTATCACTTATTTCTAGCTTCATCGTCATCAGTTCGTACACAAAATCCAATAAACAAACAATTCACAGCAATTTACGTAGTTCCACAACTGTTTGTTGACGTTATGAAATCTTCATAGATTACCAAATAATCATATGATATTACACACGATGTATCCCAAACGAATAATTCATTATTTTCTTAGAGAACGAATGTGAACGCGAAATTTTGGTTTGACAGATTGTGTATCATGTGTTGTGTATGTGACAAAAGTCAAGTCAAGAAAATCAAATATAGCGCCTCAAAAAAGATTAGCCACAAACTCGATCACAACAATGATGACTCATCATTTGCAGTTCGCACGACACATTATTGTGTTGAGGTGACGTCGTCATCGCTTTGGACTTTGGGGATGCCCTTCTCTCTCTGAATTTTTCGAGAAGTGTTTCGAAAAGGTGTAACCGCCTAACTTTATCAAGTTTTTTGTTACTGTTTGGACGTATCGTTCAACGTTCAACATTGTACAATCACAGAATTGAAGGATGATCTCATCGTACAAATATAGGCATGGCGTGATATCCAGCCAATCAGAATCAGTCGTTTTTGTGACGTTCCAGCATTTTGCTTTACCTGGAATTACAATGTTACCTACCACAAGAACTCAAAAAGTATAACCTATGTGACTTTTTTAATCTGTGCCTAAACAAATTGAAATATTTAGATGGACTTTTTGGCGGGAACGCGAGGAGTGAAGTGGTGTGATTTGTTTTATTTTGTCTATTTAGTGTTTCTTCAGGTTTAAATGTGTAATAACGGTGGTTTATTAACTGTTTAATATCTGTAAAAGTGCACAAAAGTGGGAAAATGAAACAAAGCTGCTGGACGTAACTTCTCGGGTTCCTCCAAAAAGTCTACTGAAAAAATCTCAGTAAATGACCACCATTTTACTGAGATTATATTTCATCCCATATCACCACATTTCATTTAATTTCATCTCAGTTGATTAATTTCATTTCTCAAATTAATCATCTTCATTTCATTTCATTTATCTCCATATTATCATTTTTCATAAAAATAAGAATATAAATTAAAATAAGACATGACTTAAAGGTCTTAGTTACCAGGTCATAAAATCTCTTAAAAATATATATATATATTTAGATGGACTTTTTGGCGGGAACGCGTGTGTGATTTGTTTTATATTGTCTATTTAGTGTTTCTTCAAGTTTAAATGTGTAATAACGGTAGTTTATTACCTGTTTAATATCTGTGAAAGTGCACAAATGTGGGAAAACGAAACAAAGCCGCTGGACGTAACTTCTCGGGATCCTCCTAAAAGCCCACTGAAAAAATCTTAGTAAATGACCACCATTTTACTGAGATTATATTTCATCGCATACCTATCATCTGTTATCATTTCATTTAATTTCATCCCAGTTGATTAATGTCTCAAATTAATCATCTTCATTTCATTTCATTTCACTCCATATTATCATTTTCATAAAAATAAGAATATAAATTAATATAAGACACGACTTAAGGATCTTAGTTACCAGGTCATAAAATCCCTCAAAAAAAATAATTTAGATGGACTTTTTAGCAGGAATGCGAGGAGTGTTTTTTTTTTTTATTGCTTAGATGGGTGGACGAGCTCACAGCCCACCTGGTGTTAAGTGGTTGCTGGAGCCCATAGACATCTACAACGTAAATGCGCCACCCATCTTGAGATATAAGTTCTAAGGTCTCAGTATAGTTACAACGGCTGCCCCACCATTCAAACCGAAACGCATTACTGCTTCACGGCAGAAATAGGCCGTGTGGTGGTACGTACCCGTGCGGACTCTCAAGAGGTCCTACCACCAGTAATTATGCAAATTATAATTTTGCGGCTTTCACTTTTATTACACGATGTTATTCCTTCACCGTGGAAGTCAATCATGAACATTTGTTGAGTACGTATTTCATTAGAAAAATTGGTACCCGCCCGCGGGATTCGAACACCGGTGCATCATTTCAACACGAATGCACCGGACGTCTTATCGTTTAGGTCACGACGATTTCAAACGACGGCGGCTTTGTTTCATTTTCCCACATTTGTGCACTTTCACAGATATTAAACAGTTAATAAACTACCGTTATTACACATTTTAACTTGAAGAAACACTAAATAGACAAAATTAAACAAATGTCACTCACTGGTCCAATAACTATCAGTTGCTTTTTAAATGTCTTGCTTGGTATTTAAAATTACAGGCTCTCGAAGACACTATCTATTTTTTCGTTTAATACACGTAATTTTTGTACTATGTAATATATAATGCAAAGAAGCAAAAAGTTTTTGCTTCTTGGTATAAATTATTTAGCATTAAATATCAGAATTGTTTAACTTTAAAGACTTATTTAGCAGGAACACGATGAGTGAAGTTCTGATTAATTTTATTCTGATTCAATTTAAATGTTCTTCAATTTGAATATTTAATAACAATGCAGTTAATAATTAGTTTAGCATCTGCTAGACACTACTTCTTGTGTTCTTCAAAAAGTTGACAAAAATCTCAGTACCTAGACAATATTTTCCTGAACTTTATTTCGTCACATCACGTTTCTATCTATCACTATTGGGTTTCACCTTAATTAATAACAGTTTTAAATAAATCAACTTCCCTTCAATTCATCCATTTAATTTTTCATTTAAAATAAATAGTAATAATTAGACCTTTTGGTGTGAAGCTTTCGTCTGTCCTGTTTGAAAAATGGAACCTGTACATACATGACTTTCGACTGTCATATGAAAATGTCAAGATATTGTTCATAATTTCCTACATAGAATTTCGAGCCGATAGTTTGAAAAGAAATTTTAATAGATTCTATAGACATCGCCCTATCACACACTATTAACTCATTTAGTGTTTTAATGCCCTTTATTGGCTTAGAATAAACAAGAAAATAATAACATGTTCTAAAAGAGAACAATCGTAAAATATTTTAAATGTCATATTAGTTCTATCATAGTAAAGATAAATAGAAAGATACCTAAATGTTGAAGTTTCAAAATAGAAAAACAGTTATTATTTCTATTTTATGAAGCTTTAATTAATCATTGAAACATTTGCACCCTGGTAAGGAAACTTACAATGTCACACAGCCCCCAACTTAACCTTATTACTAATAAAAAACATAATTTTAGAAATATGTCAGGGAAAAAATGTAAACACTGCGGTTCATCGGAGATAGAGGTAGATCCCGCACGTGGCGATGCAGTCTGTACAAGTTGTGGTACTGTACTTGAAGATAACATTATCGTTTCTGAGGTAGAGTTTCAAGAAAATGCTCATGGAGGAGCCTCTGCAATTGGACAGTTTGTATCTGCGGATACTAAGGGAGGAGCTACAGGTTTTGGTAGAGGTAAATAATTTAATTTCTTTCCAATTCATCAGTTAGATTATTATTTTTAATAATAATAGAAAAATTCATAATTAGCATGATAATAAAATGTTGACAAATAAGACCTTAGTCTTCTATTACTGAGCAAACTGAAAAGTATTCAGAATATTAGAAATAGTCAAATAAAGATCACAAATGCAAGATTATACTATAAAGTAGTTTAGTTTTATTTATGACTTACAAAAACCAAAGAAAATTCTATGATACATTCTTTTCTCAGCCTTCAATGCTGGTATTGGTCAAGAGTCAAAAGAGATCACATTGAGGAAAGCTAGAATTGGTATCACAGCATTATGCCAGCAACTTCGTCTAAACCAACAATGCATTGACATTGCCTGTAATTTTTACAAAATGGCCTTATCCAGACATTTGACTATAGGCAGGCCGGTAACACATACCCAAGCTGCATGTGTTTACATGACCTGTAGGACAGAGGGGACCCCTCGTATCCTTTAAATATCTATCTTGAACTTATTGGTATGAATTGTCTATTACATTCGCAGTTCATCATGTTGCCCATGATAGTTATTGAAAATACTTGTAACATTATTAGTTTTTAATGTAGTGTTGAAAAAGTAAAGTATAAAAATAAACCAGCCAGTGAAGTTACAAGCCTGGATAATTTGCACAGTAAAGTTTGCTATTTATAAAACTTAAATTAAAAATTGTATATTATATTATTATATCATTCAGAAAATTTAAAAATGAATTTACTCTGCAGTCAGAAAATATATCATATATAATTTACTCAGCAGAATTAACTATTTGTAATAAATTTTTGTAATAGCAGATTTTTCACTAAAACAGTTTATTTTCTCAAAATGTTCCCAGAATCATTGTTAAAATCTGTGATATTCCTAGTTTAGTAAATAATTTATCTTCAAGTTTTATTTAAAAACCTACATTCTAAGCCATTTTTTATTTACAATGGATAAATGTCCTATTATATAAAATTAGATCTGCTAATTGATGTAAGTGATGCTGTACCATTGTGCTGCTATCAACTTGGTCGAGCATATTTCAAACTGTCACGGGCTCTGTGCATCAACATACCTCCTACTGGTAAGTTTTTTTAATTTTTTAGCTACTATGCAGGTTTAATGTGCAAATGGTCTTCCACAAAATTAAGAAAAGAATTTCCAAGCTTCATAAATTGTTTTCTTAGTTTGTATAGATAAGCTTCAATTTATTTAAAAGCTGTAATGACAATTATATTCATAGACAGGCAATTAAGAAATAACTCGTTTTGCAACATTAAAATCCTATATTGTTTAAGCTCTATTCTACATTATGCAATTGATGAAATACAATTTCATTTTCTTTTAAAGTTTATCTTTTTAAGTTGTTGTTTTCGTGTAAAAAAAACAAGGACAAAAGTTGAAAATGCAACTTATGGTTTTATAATAAATATTGATTGCAGACACAGCTAAATTAATCAAATAATAACTTCAAAATAAATCGGACAGTAGAGAAAATAATGTTTAATTATTTATTATTCCAAAGAATTTATTGAATAGATCTAATTTCTAATAGCTTAGAGAGCTTTTACAACACCCATATCACATTCTCTTATAACTCTATTAAAGTTCAACAATATACATAAGATCTATCATATTTTCAACAAAACAAATTTTAACACTTTGGGAATGGTTAAGTATGTGTTAACTATACATAATATTTAATTGAATTTTCTCAGCCCTGGTTCATACTGAATAGTAATTGACAGGGTGATTAATAGGCTTTTGTCAGTCTTCATTTGGACTAGAATTCTTAATAGCAGGAGCACATATAGTAGGTCCATAATAAATGAGTTCAGGTATTTGTCCTCCTTGCACTCCAGTACCATTAGTACTCTCAGAAGAACAGTGAAACTGGAATGTCACTGTGCCCATATACACCTCACTCAAGCCTTCTTGTCCAAAATAGCTTAATTCACTCCCATCTAGTATTGCTGATGCAGTGTAGAAATATTCAGGTTCAATTTGAATGGGGTTTTCAAAGTATACATGAAAAGTGTTGCTTGAACCATCAGAGAAGAACTTTGTATTATTCTCTGCTAGAACTCTTCCGAGGCGTTTTAATTCAATTTTAACATTATAATCAGCTGCACCATTTGAAGATCCATAAAGTCCGAATCCAACAACAAATATTCTTTTATCTACACAGAACTGTATAGAGTCACATCGTCCTCTGTACCTCCACTGATTACTCCTGTAGGCACATGATTGAAATCTGTGGCAAATCTGCAAACAAATAAATATTAACTTCACAGCCATTAAATAATTGAAGTAAAGTGAATTTTGACATATATTTACCTGAGCTTTCAATCCAGCTCTGGATTTAATGGGATAAGATAGCATTGGTTTACTGCATGCAGTAAAATGCAAGAATATATCTATGGTTTCTTGCGGGGTTAGTATTCCAAGTTGAGCAGCACTGTTTGCAAATTCTTCTAAAGACATTGTGGGAAATCTGATCAAGTATATGGCATTTCCAAGCATCGCTCTTTTGTTAATCGGTGAAGGATCTATATCTCTACGCATACATTCAGCATGTGCCCATGCTAATGCTGACTCAAATAAGTTAATTTCTTTACAGTTCAGAGTTTCCCTTGCTAACACTGACTCCAATGTCGACATATCAATGTCCACAAACCCTTCTGATGTCAAAGCCATTTCAGCCTGGAATAAAATGGCTATATTACTTATGGTGTAGGAAAAAAACTGCAATACAATTTGTAATATTTATTTTATTTATTAAAAAAAATAAGTAACATAACATTGATATAACAATAGTTACAGTACATCACTTTAGTTAATTAATATCAAATTGTATTGCAGCTAATATAGCTTGATAATAAATTTACCTAAGACTAGAAATACATAAAAATGAGGATAGGAATGTTACATCACAGCAAAAATTAACACTGAAATCAAAACCTAAAAAGTTTAAAATTATTCTTGGCACAAATGTGGTTAAGAGATTCATTGAGTGTATTTTATGTTCAATTACAGTTATAGTTATAATATTTTGGATATATTCTCAATACTGTTGTAACTTTCTGGACTGGATAAGTTTTGGCTTGAAGATTCTGATAGTTCCATAAGCATACTACTGTAGGATGATGAAGGTTCTAGACAAATGGTTGCCAGGTTTTCACTTGATTCACATACCTGGGCATCTATGACCTCCCAGCATCTCTGCATTAGTTCAGGCTCCTCAAAAAGTCGAGACTGACTTAAAAGAAGGCATGCATTTTTTGCTGTGAGACTAGTTTCCAAATAATTGACACATGCCTTAGCCAGATGAGGTACAATATATTTTTTGGCTACATAGAGAGTTGATAATACAGTATCTGCCTCCAGTTGGATTTCATCACAGTAAATATACCTGAAAATTATAAAATGAAATTAAAAACGATCAAAACATAGTATATATTTTAACAAAAATGAAAACAACCTTAAAAAAATTAATAGGAGAACATTGTGAATGTAGTTGAATGTTAAGCATAACTCAAAAACTACTCAGATCTTAATAAAGTTTGAATGGGACGTTAAAAAAAAAAGAATCATTTTGATGATCAGTTCACCTAGAGTAAGCTGTGAGGTAATAAAGAAAATGGTAGAAAATTGTTGACATATTTCTTTTTTGAAGTAAGTTCAAAATAAACTGTTAAAAGACAAATCCTCTTACTTTAGTAAAGCAAGGAACGCAGATGGCTCTACATCTGGAACCTCAATTTCTTGTTTACATTCTGCCAAACCTCCATAAAACATAGCATAGAAGACTGAACTTGCAGTTGCTAACACATATTTGTGTGCTGGTATAATCTTTGTGTGTCCTGTAATGTTAATTAGCAAAAATTACTCGCTTTTACCTATCTCACTAATTTTATTTTATTGATAATAAATTCTATCGTAAATTGTATTACATAACTTCACTTAGATCTTATTTGTACTCACAAAAAAGCTTTTGAAATGTTAATTATGAAAAAAAAAGATTAACCTGGGGCTCCGACAATAAAAGTAATATCAGACATTAGCTGGTTATTGAACATAGCAGCGTTTCTCTCTCGAACTGTAGGCTTTGTCGCTTGCCAGTTGGGATCCAGGGTGGCGGTACCAGGAGGTGCTGGCGAACTCGCTGGCGACGTGGTCGCACTTGATGACCCACAAGGTGAGGGAGGCCCGCTATAGCACTGAGACACCTGTGTACCAGTCTCTCGCTGTGATACAGTGTGTGGTGGAGACAGGGAAAGCCCGCCACCATTGTTAATATTTTCTGCTGTAACAGGATTTGCAAACCTTTAGTGGTGGGTTCCGATGTTAATGACGAACTGAATTAATTCAATGCTATTTAAAAATTATATTGTGGCGGATAATGATATAGAACTTTGTATTATAATTTTATTGTTACACATGATAGCATCTGGATAATGCGGAGCAAATAAAACTATTTTTGTTCAAAATCAATACTACCTATCTTACCATTCATCCAAGTATTGGTTTGCGCTACAGACATGCTATCCCTACTGTCTTGCAATCTTTTTTGAGGTTTCGAAACAATTCTAGAACACAAGTTCGACATTGTGAACGTGAGTCCCGTTTAATTTTATAATAATAAACAACAAATTCCAAACATTAGATCCGCGATTTACTCAGACTTTGACATCGAGTCGTCGGCCATTTTGCTTTGTTTTTGGTTACTTGCTTACGGCTCATGATTACTGGGCTTTTTAGCTTAATTCAGTTGTAATAACCTTTTTTGCTAAATTATTTAGTTATAACTATAGAATTTACTCAGTATACAATTGACATTTAGTGAAAAACTGGGGACCTTCCATTTCCCTAAAGTAGTACCTCAAGTAGTTTCTCAAACTAAATGTCTAAAAATACTCCATTTTTATCTTGTACACTGTGAATAATGGTTTCAATTAGAAAAAATATTTTATCTTCACGTTCTAAATTGGCGGTTTTAATACAAGCAAGCAAGATAGTCCTTACTTCTTCATAGTTTTAAATGATGTTATAGGTGTAGTACTAAACCGGTCACTCAGATGGTAATGAGAGCCAACCAATATTACAGTACCGGTAGGCAGCGGCTTGGCTCTGCCCCTGGCATTGCTGAAGTCCATGGGCGACGGTAACCACTCACCATCAGGTGGGCCGTATGCCCGTCTGCCTACAAAAAAAAAAAAAACCCGGGCAAAACATTAACAGGTAAATTACCCTGCACGTGGGGTCGCTGTCGCTGTCTTTGTCCCCGTTGCGCTGGTTCCTGACAATTATATTCAGCGAAACGCCCGTCTTCGTCGATTAAACTTTCAAAAAAATCCACGCCGCTGTTCATTGAGGATCGGACTTGTAAATGACACGCATACCAAAGAAAACTGAAAAGATAAATGAATAAATTAAAATGTAAATTCCGACATAGTAAGGGTTATCGCCTCGAGTATTGAGAAACAATAGCGAACTATTTGGGTGCTAAATTGTGTCAAAATTGTATAAATAAATTAAAAGAGTTCTGTCGTTGTGCGCGTATTACGCAAAGCTGGATAGATTTCGATCAAACATTTTAGTGCTACTTCTTAATAACAACGAGTTCTTATTTTAAAAAAAGACTACGATGTCAAANCCGACATAGTAAGGGTTATCGCCTCGAGTATTGAGAAACAATAGCGAACTATTTGGGTGCTAAATTGTGTCAAAATTGTATAAATAAATTAAAAGAGTTCTGTCGTTGTGCGCGTATTACGCAAAGCTGGATAGATTTCGATCAAACATTTTAGTGCTACTTCTTAATAACAACGAGTTCTTATTTTAAAAAAAGACTACGATGTCAAATTTTTTAATATTATTTTGGAACTGTGCGCGCTTACGGTACTACTCGATAGATGGCGTTTGTTTTCCAAATTCCGCTATGGTTAAATTATATACATTAAAATACACACATACATAAATATATTTATTTTTACTGGCGTAGACCCGACTTCGCCAAAATTGATACTACTTTTTCTCCAATGTGCATTTTTATCTAAGATTTTTGTAATCATGAATTGAAGTCTTGTTTACTGCGTAGTCTATTAGGGTTGTTTTTTTTTCATTTAATTTTCATTTCTTTTTAACAGAGAGAAGTCTTCTGACTAGTAACCGCATAAGGTCATAAAATATCCTTAAATATCCTTTTATCAATCGGTTTAATGTAATTTCCACTAAATTCAAGAAGAAAAGGGATCGACGGTAATACAATAATTGCATTGCTTGCATAATAATCGTGTTTTTTTTCGTTTTTGCCCGCTTTAACAAAGGAGGACGCCTATGTTCGATTGTATTAATTTGATGTTTTTTTTTATGAATGAGGGATTAGTCGTGGCCCAAAGGCCTTTCTAGTTTCACACAGACAGGTGGGTGAGCAAGGGCTTAGCCAAGAGGGGTGGAATTTGCTAAAAGCTACCCGAGCGCCTCCAAGGGAGACCTAACACCTCAAAGTAGCTGGTTCACGAATGAATCTACTACCGGATCAGTATCGCAAGAAACTCAGTGGGCTGATGTATGGGTTTAGGTTGCACGAGGAGGGTTATCGGGGTCCCTAAGTCTGATCGTAGCGTTGGAGCTGAAGACGTCTAATGCAACATTTGGATCTAATAGATCCGTAAGGACGTGTCTAGGGCGTCGACGTATTGAACGATCAGTTCGTTTATTTGTCGTCTATTTAGGTAATAAGTTGTTATACCTTTTCTTATTCCTTCTTGTTAGTCGTCTTGCCCAGTCTTGAAAAGTCACATTGTCAAATCTCCGTCTGAGTCTATGTCTTTTAGTCATTGTAGGTCGTATATCCTGTCAAAGAGGTTGCACGCCACGAAATTTAACTTTACCGATATCATGTCATTTATGTTTAATTAGAAAATTCTTATTTTTTTAAAGGGTTTTATGTCAAGATGGTCCCATTGTTCAAATTCATTGAACTTGATTTAGAACTGTTGTATATTAAAATTATAAAAATATATGTTAAATATTAAAATCATAAGATTCGTGTTCTTGTTCATGTTTAAGCGTTCGCGCTTCGTTTATCGGATTATTATAATTATACGAATATTGTAACGGTTCCAATTAAGTTTTCTTGTATAGGGTTTATCAGCGTGGAATGCCAGTACCGTGGCGCGCGCTAGATATGCATACTAATAAGTTTAAATAATGGATAATATTCCCAGTGTATTCGTATCGAGCGACTATGTCGATAATTATTGTAATATCGTATATCGTAATCCCTAGAAATTATAATTTGCGTAATTACTATATAATTTAGACATAGGTCTCTTGTCGCAAGATACGTGGCGGTATGTACGTTGATATATCTTTAAGATCCAGTAAACACTAAATACCGGGTAGGTCTTTAGTTCGTCTATATATATTCGCAAAAAAAACTGAATCACTAACCAATCCTGGAAACCCACGTTTAATTAATGTGAGCTAATAGTTAGTATGCAAAACGTAAAAACCTTGTTATGTAACTGTTTTAATACAAATAGAAAGTGCAGAATTAATGTATTTAATTCTTTAATATTCATATCTACTATGTGTATTAGACTAGATCGCGTATTTTTTGGATTTTTTTTGATTGAATCTTAATAATACCATATATACTAAATAGCAACAATCCACCTTAATTGTACATAACATAAATGATTTATCTATTTAGTTATTTTTTATTTATTTTTATATTATAGTTAGTTAGAAAAAAATATATTATTTTATGCCCGCCGTTACAAGGTTACGTTGTTGAATTTTGACGAATTGTCAGATGTTACCTATTAAAATTACCTCACGTTAATATATAATATTTTAACTCGCATAGTGGCATGACGTATTGTGAGACCGCGTTGGAATAAATATTGACTGGAATAATTATCGTTGGAATAATTATGTACTGCCTTTAGTATTTATGCACTTCGTTTCGAATAACAGAAGTGGTGTTATGATAAAAATAATGCGCACACAACCTTACATCTTAAGTGGGGATACCAACATTCTTGCACCTGTGTTCCGTTAAACATTAAATACCAGTTGGACTGTAGACGCGGCTCGGTATTCAAATACCGGAATCAATAATGTGAATGAATACGAAGCGGGAGCTCATTTTATTTGGTCTTATATATTATATGGCTTCATCGTTCTGGACAGATAAAGTATGTATAAATAAAACACAAAACGTTTCATCAAATGCTGGCAAAGGCTCAGATGCTGTTTTCGGTACATGTACATCATCGTTGATAATCCTAATCTCACAAATTTGGTTTTCGTTGTTTTGTACCTGTTCCATGGCGAGGTATCGGAGGATTTTTAAAAATATGTAAATGATTACAAAGAACAATATACTTTGCTGAGTTGTCGAAGATACAGAGAATTATAACGGTCATTTTTTAGCTCTGCAGATTTGCCGATATGATGAATAGAAATGCTTTAGCACGCGTGATAGCGGTACTCTTTTCACGTCATTACGGATCCTCTCGATCCATTAACGGTGTTTTTAGGTATCACAAGCACCGGTCACCGTTCTTGTCGAACCCGTAGCTTGCGACGAAGGGCTCGACGAGCGAATTAACCCACAGACACAGCCCACTGAGTTTCTCGCCGGATCTTCTCAGTGGGTCGCGTTTCCGACATGGTGGTAGATTCTGTGAAGCACTGCTCTTGCTAGGGTCAGTGTTAGCAACACTACGGTTAGAGCCCCGTGAGCTCACCCACATGTTAGGGCGAAGCTGAAATAGCCTCTTAATGCTACCAGCATAGGCAGGAAAAAAAAAGTACTCTTCTTGATTAATATAAGAATGTAAAATGTGTGCTTTGTACGTACGTCGTTCATGCGTCCGTTCGTCGTTTATTTGATTGAGTTAAACCTTTGTACTGTTGTGGTTCGTACTTCGTGGTAGGTTTCTGGCGTTGTACCCACAACGAAATCTAATTGGCGCGTAATTGGTTTCAATAAAACTGTATAAATATCATCACGAATGATCAAATAAAAGACGTACGTTACCAAAGTAAAAAAAAATTTGATTTTCAAAAACACGTTTGTTTGATTCTAAAAATATATTTGCGCCTTCACAGACTTCTCAGATTCAGCCTTCTCGCGAAATCATACTTTATTTTATTGGAGCTAGAGGTCACTTTTGACACCTTTTAGCTGCTAACCGCCATAGATACTTTTGAATGTATAAAAAGGTAAGTTTATATACAAAATACATGGTCGCGGGGAAGGTTATGTTTCGTACAATACTGTTTTAATTGAATCGTTTGAACAGAAAGATAGATTTATGTTTATGGGTGGCGCGCTTAGAAATTGTATTCCCGATCCTGCGGACAGAATGGAAAGCAGTCGACGTCGCCGCAAACACGTCATTTCGGATCCTCCCGATCCACTAACGGTGCTTTTAGGTACCTCAAGCACCGGTCATCGTTCTCGTCGAACCCGTCGCTTGCGACGAAGGGCTCGACGAGTAAATTAACCCTCAGACACAGCCCACAGAGTTTCTCGCCGAATCTTCTCAGTGGGTCGCGTTTCCGATTCGGTGGTAGATTCTGCGAAGCACGGCTTTTGCTAGGGTTCGTGTTAGCAACGTCGTCAGGTTTGAGCCCCGTGAGCTCACCTACTAGTAAAGGTTACGCTGATATAGTCTCTCAAGGCTATCAGATTAGGTAGGAAAAAAAAATTAAAAAAAAAAATTAGAAATTGCACGAGTAGTGTTATCTACTTTACCTATTACCATCCAAAAGTGGTTCTTAAAACCATTAAGCCCGGACCACGTCTTACTGTGAGCAAGGTCACGAGAATAACAAGGCGATCGAATCGTGTTTTAGTATCCTTACATTTAAGGAAGTAGGTGATGATAGATGAACTAATCATCATTTATTTATTCAGTATGCTAGCACTGTATATGACGATTATGTTTAACTACTGTAACCCGGCACGTTCTTCTGGACAATAATATATGATTTGACTTTGATTCGGTCATCATCAAACTTAACAGGATCATCCGCTGAAGATTGTTTGAAAATTTAATCGATATAATTCCCAACGTTTTGGAGTCTATAGTGAACATACATTTAATATAAATGAACATAATATTTTATTAAATCCGCGCTGTGGATATTAATTATTTTATTTCCACAAATTGAATTGATGCGGTCAACGGCACAGCACTATAAGGAAACGATGTTGAATTAATCCTTTCGAAGCGTATAATGGCGATATTACTTTACTGTCATCTGCTCATGCTGCTCAAGGCCTCCGGTTCACCAGCAATCCGTAAAAGATTAGATATAGAGAAACAAAACTAACCGGTAAATAAAGAACACTACATCAGCCTTCGTGAAGAGCCAGTGAAGTAAAATCTTTCCTAGTACCACAGGCAATTTACTAGGAACACAATCAGGCCTTCCCTTCATTTGATTCTTCGGGTCGTACGCCCTTCGATATACATTTCATTTGTCTAATTAAAGATAACACAAATCACATGTCACTTCACTATGTTTTGTTTTTGTTGTTTTTGTTATTCAAAACGGCCGCGACTGTTCCGTCGAACGATTGCGTCCGTTCTCGCTATCGGCGCTGCACGTTCTCCGGCCGGCTCTTGCGCAAGGTTACCCGTAAGCCATAAGGGACACCTGTGTGCTTAGTGCGAGTTTTTTAACGTTCTCGATAGCGTAAAAGTTAACTCATATTTGTACGGTTTCTTTTTTATATTGCTTACATGTGTGGACGAGTTCACAGCCCACCTGGTGTTAAATGGTTACTGGAGCCCAAAGACATCTGCGAAATGCGCCACCCACCTTGAAACATAAGTTCTAAGGTCTCAGTAAAGTTACAACGGCTGCCCCACCCTTCAAACCGAAACGCATTGCTGCTTCACGGCAGAAATAGACGGGGCGGTGGTACCTACCCGTGCGGACTCACAAGAGGTCCTACCACCAGTAATTACGCAAATTATAATTTCGCGGGTTTGATTTTTATTACACGATGTTGTTCCTTTACCGTGAAAGTTAATCGTGAACATTTGTTAAGTACGTATTTCATTAGAATAATTGGGTACGTATTTCATTAGGAAAATTGGGAATGGGATCGTTTGCCTACGTTTGCGGCTAGGGGCGCTGTTCCAACTGCATACAAAGTTGGATTAACTTTTACGTTATCGAGACCGTTAAAAAACTCGCACTAAGCACACTGCCTCTCGCGCGAGACGGAGCGGGGAGTAAACGATGTCATTGTTTATACACAGAGCGAGAGTAATCAGGGCGACATAATTAGGTACATGAAATGACAATTTTTAAGAACCAGTTTCGATGCAACGCAATGGCGCATGACAGGTTCCGTTGCGTGTCTATTATCTAATCGTGCGGTTACGTATCTGTAATAACAAACACAAATTGTTATCATTTCGTTTATTATTTGAACGATAATGTCGTTGCCCTTGTAGAGAGACGAACAAAATAAACATTCCTAAGTTTTTAAGTAATTACTGGTGGTAGGACCTCTTGTGAGTCCGAACGGGTAGGTACCACCGCCCTGCCTATTTCTGCCGTGAAGCAGTAATGCGTTTCGGTTTGAAGGGTGGGGGCAGCCGTTGTAACTATACTGAGACCTTAGAACTTATATCTCAAGGTGGGTGGCGCATTTACGTTGTAGATGTCTATGGGCTCCAGTAACCACTTAACATCAGGTGGGCTGTGAGCTCGTCTACCCATCTAAGCAATAAAAAAAATAAGAAAACAATTACTGTAGAAAATGATACGTATTAACGTTAACGTGTATTACAAATATCTCAATCACATGTTTCATTCCAAAATGAAGTTTAAAATACGGACACTGATATTTATTTTGGGACTAGCTGACCCGGCAGACTTCGTAGTGCCTCAGTCGATAAATAAAAGACCTAAGCTTTTGTATAAAATAAACTTAAAACAAACAAAAGGAACCCATCCGATGGGGGACACATCAAAGGAAAACCAAAATTGTCACTTTTATTTAATTCCGGGCATTTTATATTTATCTACCTTTTAAACCTTCTTTGGACTTTCACAAATAATTTAAGACCAAAATTAGCGAAATCGGTCCTGCCGTTCTCGAGTTTTAGCGAGACTAACAAACAGCAATTAATTTTTATATATATAGATAGATTAAGGTATAACGATATTAAACAATAATACGTTTGATTTCGTATTTTGAAAATATTCGTTGTACAAAAATACTTGAGTGGTCACAATGATATCTAGTTGAATCAATAAATTGAAATTAAATTTAGATTTTCCATACCTAGTCACTAGTAGCCTAAGGGTGAGTCTATTTCAGCTACGTAGATACAATTTGTGAACAAAATCGACGACCTCTTTATGATTACTAGTGGTCCCGTAGTAGTCGAAACTCGACTATAATTAATTGAAATTATAAGTTTGAACATTATTATGGGTCTTTTGTCAAAGACTATTACACTTCTATAATCACAGATTTCGCCAATTTCGAGAAATTATATTAAACATAAACAATATTAACCTATTCTAAATTTGATTACAGATTTTAAGCAATAACAAAATTTTTACAATAAACAAAGAGTATATGTGTGTCAAATACATGGTAGTGTGTTTAATGTTTTCTTTATTGATTTAATGTATTTTTATGCATAATTAAAAAAAAAATATTAGTACTCTGCACTTCTCTATATTCTCTATAAGTGTGGGAAATTTCATACTCCTCCGCGCAATTTTTGTAAAAAGGGGTGGTACAGAGTTATTGCTTCACGTATTAATATATAGATGTGCTGTATCTACCGTTTCTGGAAGTAAACCACCCTGGCTGAGTTCGTGGTTGCCCATATGTTCTAATGAAAATGGAAAGGCTTCCGGGCTACCGATAATGCTACCTTTGTAAAAAAAAGGAAACCAAATTAATTTTGAACAGTAACATCAGATATTTTCTGCTCATAGTCGGAAGTCAGTCATTCAGAGGGAATGACTTAAAAATTAATTAAATGTTCGTTCAGTAGTTCAGTTCTTTGCTAATTAATGGTGATAATAATCATGCTTGCTTTGTCAACTTTCATGAATGTCTAAAGAGTTCGTAGCAATAAACTTTAGAGATTCTTTTAATTACTTGAAAAGAAATTAGGTGAAAAATAATTGAATAGCTATAGCTGAGTTCTTTGTGTACTAAAATCTATATTAGGAAACTCGATAGATTCTTTTAATTACTTGAAAAGAAATTAGGTGAAAAATAATTGAATAGCTATAGCTGAGGTCTTTGTGTACTAAAATCTATATTACATGGCGTCGACACATGATATTGTAGATATATTTGGTTAACAGCTTTACATCGGTCCTGTCTGACGTGGTTGTTTGAGAACGAAATTAGCGGGTGGTGACATTAGTTATTAAAAAAGAGGTGTCAGATTAAGTTAGGCAGCGGCTCGGGATTGCCGTTACGTGACATATCATGACCATAATTGATCCGTGATATTAATAATAAAACTAAGACGTGTAAGATCCTCAGTGGTTCTTTGAATTCAGTTGGAACACCGACGGCAAACGATCCCATTTCCAATTTTTCTAATAAAATACGGACCCAATTTTTCTAATAAAATACGTTTGAATTAACGTTTACGCTATCGAGAACGTTAAAAAACTCGCACTAAGCACATTGAACTAACTATGTCATTCGCGTGTAGATGCTATGTACAATGACTTTTCCGAAAGGATTCGTTTAAAAGCTATATACTATAAAGTTATATATTATATACTGAGTTAGTCAGTTTTTATTTGGTCACGATTTTTTTTTNAACTAACTACGTCATTCGCGTGTAGATGCTATGTACAATGACTTTTCCGAAAGGATTCGTTTAAAAGCTATATACTATAAAGTTATATATTATATACTGAGTTAGTCAGTTTTTATTTGGTCACGATTTTTTTTTGGTCATACGTTAAATACTTTGAAAGCGGAGAGTTTTACAGAAGCGCGTAACGTTAATTCGTGTCACGTACCTCATTTACCTGTACTGGAAGTAAGTCGAGGTCACACGCTATCACCGACTCGGCCTGTAACATATAATCGACACCTTATATTCACAAGGAGCCGGCGTGTGGGTGGCTCACGCAGCAATTGGTATTCGCAACTGAGTTTCGTCGTCAGTGTCGTCACCGACAATTCCATATCGTGCGTTGGATTAGGTCACCTTTGTTTTATTATATCGTTCATTTAGCATCGTAGGATTTCGAGATTCGTGATCTCGCCTGTGGGCAATGCTACTGCCATTGGCTAGGGTGTCACACGGTATTAAGTGCGGTAGACGAAAGGTTATAAAAAATTGTTCAAAGTGTTTAAATTATTTATTACGGCAGTTTTATTGACGATAAAATGATTGTTTATCTTATACATACAGCAGTGGAGCAGTCAGATGTTGTCGTATCCTAAAAAAAACATAAACAACCTAGAACCCTATTGCTATTCCAGAGACCCCTACCGAGTCTAATTGTATATTTAGATTATCTAGGTACCCACTGAAACATACATAAACAGTTTAATCAAAGTCTGTCCAGTCGAATGCACATACAATAATTCAAAATAAGTACATATATGTAACTAGTTCATAAATACTGTTACATAATATCGTTTCTTTTTTTCAACTTTTTAATTATTTTGAATTTGGAACACGTAAGCATATAAGGTACATATTAAGAACATCGTTCGATTTTGCACCATTTCACATATTTGTTTAATATTACATTACTTCATTTAAAAAAAATGTATTTTCATTTGTAACAGAAATTATGGCTGGACTAGGTATATAAAGAGAGAACGTCAGAGAAGAAAGACGATGTTTTGTTGACGATGTAAATTGCGAAGTCGATGTATTGGCACATAAGATGCGATCAATAGCGATCAATACCACAATATCCTTTTCCATAATCGATGATTTGATTTAAAATAAAATTAATGTCTGCTTTTAATAGTTAATGATATTAATATTTCAAAAGAAAATTACATCTGATAGTTTTAAGTTTGAACACAGCTTTAGTTGCTAAATTATTGACATGGCAAGGCCATTCCGATAATGCCGTTCTCTATTTCTAGTTTTTAGTATTAAAAATTATTTGACGGGTATTACGTCGTTAATACCACAATACCGTCACCACCACGGACCACCTTCTGATCCTCAGGTCGAAATCTCGGTTGTATTAAAGTCTGTCGAACCTTTCAAACCGGATCGCATGACTCTTTCGATTGTTTTTTTTTTATGATTGAAGGATTACTGGTGGCCCGGAGGCCTTTCCAGTTTCACCAGGACAGGTGGGCGAGCAAGGCTCAGCCAAGAGGGTTGGGATTTGCTAACAGCTGCCTGAGCGCCTCCGAAGGGGACCTAACAGTTCAAGAGCAGCTGCTTCGCGAATGAATCTACTACCGGATCGGAATCGCAACCTGCTGAGAAGATCCGGCGAGAAACTCAGTATGCTGATTCATGGGTTAGATTACTCGTCGAACTCTTTGTCGAGTTCGACGAGTACGGTTACCGGGGTCCCTAAGCCTGCTCCTAGTGTCAGAACTGAAAGCGTCTAATGCAAAGGTTATTGGATCTGATGGATCCGTAAGGACGTGTAGTTTCGATTGTATGCGGGCTTCCAATACACTGTACCAGTAAATTTAATAACATATCGTCTATTGCAATAGTATATTATGTATTAGCTTATGTAATTAAGGAGCAATTTCTTAAAAAGCAACCTTCGTAGATCGTAACAAATGCTAATGTAATAAATTGCTGAACGTGAGATGAAACCTAAACAATGGGAATACGTTTCTAGGTACGTCTATGCTATGAAATACCGTAACTATCTCACGTAAAATCATTAAAAATAAATTAAATTGTTTACGCAATGTTAATTTGATTTCTGATAAGTCGTCTTTCATGGATGACGATGTTCGGAAAGTTTTAATCGCATTTTTACACGTTCATTCCTAAATTGTTTAATTATTGTGACGTAGGTGCTTAGGTACTGTGTGTTTTTGTGAGTTTACTGGTGGTAGGACCTCTTGTGAGTCCGCATAGGTAGGTACCACCGCCCCGCCTATTTTTGCCGTGAAGCAGTAATGCGTTTCGGTTTGAAGGGTGGGGCAGCCGTTGTGACTATACTAAGACCTTAGAACTATATCTCAAGGTGTGTGGCGCATTTACGTTGTAGATGTCTATGGGCTCCAGTAACCACTTAACATCAGGTGGGCTGTGAACTCGTCCACACATATAAGCAATAAATAAAAAAAAAGGTACTAATTTAACTTGCGATGCGCAACGGACTGCGGCATTATGCCGTCAGTGATGGAATGATGTACTGTCAGTGATGAAAACTAATAATGTATTTTTTTATTGCTTTGGTTGGTGGACGAGCTCTGTCCACCTGATGTTAAGTTGTTACCGGAGGCCATAGACATCTACAACGTAAATGCCGCCACCGTAAGTTATGAGTTCTAAAGTCTCAGTTTTAACAGTACAACGGCTAACCCAGGTTTCAAACTGAAACGCGATACGGCCGAAACAGGCAGGATGGTTGTAGATACCCATGCGGACAAAAATTTTACGGGTTAGGTTTTTATTACACGATGCTATTACTTCATTGTGGAAGTCAATCATGAACATTTGTTAAGTACGTATTTCATTACAAAGATTTGTACTTTCCTGCGGGATCCGAACACCGGTGCATCGCAAGATACGAATACACGGAACGTCTTATCCCCCACGCTTTTTTACAGTAAAATCATTTTTTCTTACACTATTTTTAATTCAAATCTATTAAAATTTATTATCTATTTTTTAGTTGGATTTTCTATAAAAGCGTATTTTGTTAGTTTTTTTAAACAATTTTTTACTCCTTAGAAGTAGCCAGCCATTAATGCGTACAAGTTTTTGTAGCGGATAGGAAAAAAACGAATTTTACCACGATCACACAAAAGTCATACAAACGACCTGAACGACCCAGTAAATTGTTTCGTATTTGGTATCCAATAAGAATGTTTACACGCCGTTATAGTTTGAGCCAATTTAAACTAAGATGATTGAGAATACGAAGATTATCTGATTATCTTTATACTATATAATAATAAATAAATAAATAAATATTTACTAACAATCACGCCACGTTAACTGGTCCCGTGATAAGTTCGTAAAGAACTTGTGTTACAGGTACCAGATAACGGAAATAAATGTAAGATTTTTATTATACACATACATATATTAATATACATCCATAACCCTGGAAAAGACATTTATATTTATCATACAAATATCTTCCCTTGGCGGGATTCGAACCCGCGACCCCCTTGTGTAGTGACCATGTCACTTACCCCTACACCAGACGGCCGTATATGTTCTGAGCCTGTCCAATAATGAGATTACTGTCCAATAAAATCTAATCAGTCGGCTGCAAATCTAGAATGCATGAGACGAATATGGCTTTCCGAGCAGCGACCCTTGCATAACGACTCTTCAACTTTTTAAACTAAAGTTCAGAATGACTTGGCGGCACAATGGTATCCACCCGTGCGGTCATGAGCACACAAACGAAAGCCAGTTGATGATCGCAATATGCTGTTATAAAACTCAAGGAACGCTCCTGCCCATTCTCCAGTGAATCAGTTAGTCGCCTTTTACGACTACCACAAGAAGATTTCTTCATTACTGAGGGTCGTGACACCCATTGATGATGACCTCACTGCGTCATTCTCTCACGTACGATTTCCCTCCATCCGCTGCGATCCTTGGCGTCGTGAAGGGGATCGTGGAACTTGATGTTCAGACAAGATCGAATTTGGTTTGACCATCTCTTGAGATTGCGTCCTCTCTGATATTCTCGCATGCTCTATGCGTGCACTAGATACTCATTGTCAAAATTAGTTAACTCAAGTCGAATTAAATCTTGTTACTTGCAGAACGAAAACAAACAGTATTCACATTTAAAATAATATAATTTTGTTTAATGCTTCCAAAACTGAATACAAATCATTAAACCAGTATTGTTGATTAATATTAAAATATTATTGCGTAATCGAAAAAGCAGAATTAGTTTGAACATTTAAGGTTACAATTAAGGTTAGTCCGTAATGCTAAATTAATTATGATAATTAATTTATTTCTTCATTGTTATCTACAAAATATTTAATTTTTTATTTATATTAATTGACAGTGATATTGTTTATTGTTAAAATACAATGTGCGATTTTATTTTATCGCTAGAAGAGATCTCTCCCGAAGACCCCGGTCAGCTACTTCTACTACTACTACTGAGCTTCTCTGTATTCCCGTGTCTTTAGCTTAGTTACTAACTTAGTGACATGGTTGCATGTTGTACTGTCCCCACATATAGAGATATTGAGCTTTCGTTATAGGTCATGTAAACCATTGCTATATATTGTCCTAACTGTTTGTTTTATATCGACAAATAACCTTAAATTTGGTCAGCATATTTCCATAAATAAAGTAAAATTTTTCGAAGTCCTAAAGGAAGTAGTTCATATTTTGTTTTACAATGACGACCTATGTGCATTTAAAGAAAAATTATTTTGGGGAAAAATAAGATTATTAAAAGTTTTTATTTATTTATTTTGATTGCTTAGATCAGTGATTATCAAACTTATTTCTTTTACCGCCCCCTTTGAAAATCAATTATTTTTCAGCGCCCCCCATTTTTTATACACCCCTAAAACTTTAAAACCACAATTTCATTAATTTAATTAATAAATGGTGTATTAATTTTAGTAAATGTAGTACCACGTAGTACATAATTATGTATTTGTAGATGCTATTATTGTTTCTTCATATTATTATATGTCCGTACATTGCTACAGAGCGTGTATTTACAAATTTGCAAAGTAAAAATGAATTCTTCTCATCAATATGTTTGTTTAAATTCAGAATCACCAAAATAATGACTAGTTCACTGTACTATTACTATGCTAATTTATTAGAACGAAACTATTTTTGTTGAATATCTTTCTCATTAATATAAGATTCTCATCATAAGATAATTAAAAAATTATATTTCGACTAGTAAATAATACTACTAACAATAATAACTTATTAAACTACGAATAAGCTAAACTTGGAAGTCGTAGAGGATTTCATTTATCTGGGCTCCGTCATAGCTAGTAATGGATCCTCCGAAAAGGACCTCAGAAGGCGAATCAGTATGGCGAAGAGAGCTATGTCCCAAATGGACCGTGTTTGGGCAGACAGAAACATCTCGAGGAATACCAAAAAGCAGCTCGTCACCTCCCTCGTCTTTTCCATTTTTCTCTACGGCGCAGAGACTTGAACCCTCAAGAAAGCCGATCGCCAACGCATCGACACGTTTGAGATGTGGTGCTGGAGGAAAATGCTCGGGATTCGTTGGACAGAACACAGAACCAACGAATCCATTCTTACCGAGCTCAACATTCCAATGCACCTCAGCACAACATGCGCGCGGAGAAGTTTCGAGATCTTTGGACATATCGCCAGAAAGAGAGGTGACAATCTGGAAAAGCTGCTGGTAACAGGCAAGGTATGCGGGAGAAGGCACAGAGGCAGAAATCCAATGCGCTGGTCGGACCAAATACGCTCCACTCTCAATATCTCAGTCCACGTTGCTATCCACACAGCCGAGGACAGGCAGGAATNGCGGCGGGGCGCGTGAGAGATGCACAGGCCCGCCCCCGTCGAGCGGGGTCCAGGGAGGCGGATCTCGCCCAAGCCCTGGCCCTCTAAGTGTTTCGGGTCTCCCTCACATGTCGGCCTGGGGACCGGCGAAGGGGGCCTAAGAAGACGACGTGCAAGCTGCTCTGCATACGTTTTACGTATGAGCATCCGGGTGATGGAAGGCCGGGTATCCCCAACCCACCCTGGTTCTGACCCAGCGGGGTATTCCGTAGGATAGACCATTCTAAACGGCGCCATCTAGGCGGGCTTCGGACAGCCTGCCGACCGAGAGGGCTGGTGGTCGTGGCGCCGACGACCGCCAGTCCGGCATCCCGAGGGGGAGGGTGATGGGAGAGATGTGCTCCGCACTAAGCACTTCACTTTCCCCCTTTGCCTTTTCATGAGCTCTGTCTCATGCGACGTTTGGATGCTGGTTGTTGAGCGACAGGAGGCTTTAGTCGGTTCGATTCCGACATGCCCCGCCTTCCATCCCCAGTGAAGGGCGGAAGTCCGGCGATTTCCACCTGACAAAAAAAAAAACGTGTGGCACTCGGGAACTGCGGCGGTAAAGCTATTGCATAGCATTTTTTATCAACGTATGACATTATAATTAGACAATGATAATTTAATATTAAAACAATAATAAAACAAGACCACGCTATATTAAACCTTAATAAAGGCAAAACCTTCACACTCATAAGCTAAACCGTGCGAGAGAGAGATGGGCAGACTTTTCATTATTCGCATGCAGTGTGACATCACGCCACGCGCTTATTCACAAACACTACACAAGCGCAACGTGTGAATGTGTTGAACGCGAGCTACATGGTAGGCGGAGTGAGGGGTGTTAGGTTTTTTTCGTTACGGAATTTCATGATTCGATCGCCGCGCTCAAGGCCCGCGATAAAAGCTATGCAATAGCTTAAAAATGTATGAACTTGTAATAAAATCTCTTTGGCTATACTATTTGTATCTGGCTGGTTTTGGTATCATTAAAAGTTTAAATTCGAAAGAAGATAATTCCAAATTAAAATTAGGAAGATGTGTGATTTTTATTTATTTTAAGAAGATATTCGATATATTTTAAAATTTTACTACAAAAAAGGTTTAAAAAAGCAACGCAAGCCGTGAAAAAAATTTGTGTTTTGCAAATTTGGTTTAAGCGTTTTCAATTCGGAAATTTTGATGTCAAAAACGCACGTTGCTCTGGTCGCTTTATTACGGATAAAATCGATGCCAGTTTTGAAAAAGTGGGGCAAGATCGGCATATCAGTAGTTACAACGTAACTGAAGAACTGGGAATTGATCAGAAAATAGTTATGGCGCATTTGAAAAAAACTGGGTACACAAAAAAGCTCACTGAAAGAAACCTAATGAACCGTGTACTCATTTGTGATTCTTTATTACGACGTAATGAAACCGAACCATTTTTGAAGAAGCTGATAGCTGGTGATGAAAAGTGGATCACGTACGACAAGAACGTACGAGAAAGGTTGTGGTCAAAGGCCGGTCAGGCCTCACAGACTCTGGCGAAACCCGGGTTAACTCGCCACAAGGTGAAGCTGTGTGTGTGGTGGGATTGGAAGGGCATTATACATTATGAGCTGTTACCACAAGGTAGAACCATCGATTCTGAACTCTACTGCGAACAACTGATGAGATTAAAGCAAGAAGCTGAGAGAAAGCGGCCGGAATTAATCAACAGAAGGGGTGTAGTTTTTCATCACGATAACGCTAGACCTCACACATCTTTAGCCACTCAGCAAAAATTAAGAGAGCTTGGCTGGGAGGTGTTAATGCATCCGCCATATAGTTCTGACCTTGCACCTTCAGATTTCTACCTGTTTCGGTCTCTTCAGAATTCCTTTGGCAGTGTCAGGTTAACATCACGAGAGGACTGCCAAAACCAATTGTCGCGGTATTTTGATCAGAAGCCCCAAAATTTCTATAGCAATGGGATCATGTCCCTACCTACAAGATGGCAAAAAGTTATGGAACAAAATGGTACCGACATACTTTAGTTAAATGTGAATAAATTATATTAAAAAATGTTGTGAATTTTCTTAAAAAATGCGAAGAAACTTTTTCCCCAGCCTATTATTATATAGAAATAAAATAGTAAACAATGTTTACAATAAGTTAGCTGTTTAGGCTTACTATACTATTATACTATTTGACATTGGACGGTAATGGGTAAATTGTAAAAAATAATAATCTAAGACAAGTTTTTGAACAATAATTATATACGCATTTCCATTTTATATAAAAATTATGATTCTTACATCAGTAATTTCTTATAAAATGCTAGGCTTTAAAATGCCCTTATGTTAAAAACAAGAAAGAAAGTAAAGAAATCCTCAATTTGTGTTAGTTTACGTATGTGTAATATTTTAAAACTCTGCATGGTAGTTTTTTTTTCTAATGTTTAAAATAATTTCTGGTGCAATGTAATTAAGGTAAAATTGCTCTAATTTTTTAACTATCATCGATCATGTTCCGCAGAAACTTGTTACAACTTGATTGCGTACGGTGTGTGGGCTATCCTACGAAATCTATGTTAATTATTTTAAGTTTTTATAACATCATACCTACAGGGTAGAAATATAAACTAATTATTCGTTATAGTGTAGTAGGTGAGTTTTAATTTTAGTAAAATTTAAAATACTATAAAGTAAATGAAATTACAAATTNGTGCCCATAGACATCTACAACGTAAATGCGCCACTCATCTTGAGATATAAGTTCTAAGATCTCAGTATAGTTACAACGGCTGCCCCACCCTTCAAACCGAAACGCATTACTGCTTCACGGCAGAAATAGGCAGGGTGGTGGTACCTACCCGCGCGGACACACAAGAGGTCCTACCACCAGTTGGACAAGAGGTCCTACCACCAGTTGCACAAGAGGTCCTACCACCAGTTGCACAAGAGGTCCTACCACCAGTTGAAAAACCAAAATATTGCGAAAACTGACGTGGTAGGAATCGTAAAGAGACTTCAATATCCAAAACTCCCAACATTAATGTGCAATTCTTTAGTGACTGCGCAAATAGAATTAATTTTAAAATATCTAACTGATCATTTGCTGTTTTAGTAGCATAGTTAGCATAGTTTTGGTACCTAGACCATAGAGTATCATATAATCGAAATACCGTACTACATTAGGTATATTTCTCACTCAAATGTTTGTTTTTAACAAACACTACCTCAATCGACTACCCAATTATGTCGGCTACAATAACGCCACTACGGAATCATTTTGAAAGAAATATGCCTAAAATTTTGAAATTACTAAAAACAATCACGCCTGACATTCCAGTTTCTTGTTCAACCTTCTAGAGTGTTCGCGATACTTTTAAATGCACATAATTAAGTCTCAAATGATATTGGCCACGGATTTTACAGCGAAGATAATTTAGACTAATTAATAGGAAAAATATAAGACATAACTATTATTTTAACTAGCCAAAAGTCATAAACGTAACTAATATGGAACAGGTATATTGTGTAAATGAATAGAAAAAATACAGGTAAACAGATTAATACAGGTTTTTCCATCGTAATTGAGCGGTTACGTGTCAAAGATCAATATTTTTAAGCCGCAGTGTTAAAAGTTTAATGGAATGGCAGATATTTTGTCTACTAACAATGACGCGACATGATTGGTATAGTTTATTAAATTTCATGTAGTCTGATAGAATATTGATATGGAGCAATATTGCCGACATTGAATCGATTTTAATTGTAAAAAAGAGGGCTGGCTGTTCCTGCGGTTTCTTACAAGCTCTCAAAAGAGTCCCATCTAAATTGTTATTGATCTCTAAATATGATATTATGATCTCTCTATTTTTTTAATAGTGTCCATTTGATTCTAACAATTTATTTGTATCGACATAAGAAATTAGAATATAAAGCTATGTGGTTTTTTTTATTGCTAGAATGATGGACAGGTTCACGGCTCACCTGGTGTTAAGTGGTTACCGGAGCCCATAGACGTAAATCCCGCCACCTATCTTGTGTTACGGGTTCTATGGTTTCAGTATAGTTATAACGGTTGTTACTCCACCCTTAAAACCGAAACGCATTATTACTGCCACACGGCAGAAATAACCTCCCGATCTTGCGGACACAGTGGAAAGCAGTCGACGTCGCACAAAACACGTCATTTCGAATCCTGCCGATCCACTAACGGTGCTTTTAGGTACCTCAAGCACTAGTCATCGTTCTCGTCAAACCCGTCGCTTGCGACGAAGGGCTCGACGAGTAAATTAACCCACAGACACAGCCCAATGAGTTTCTCGCCGGATCTTCACAGTGGGTCGCGTTTCCGATCCGGTGGTAGATTCTCCGAAGCACGGCTCTTGCTAGGGTTCGTGTTAGCAACGTCGTCAGGTTTGAGCCCCGCGAGCTCACCTACTAGTTAAGGTTACGCTGAAATAGCCTCTCAAGGCTATCGCTTAGGTAGGGAAAAAAAGCAGAAATAGTCAGGGTACCTACCCGTGCAGACACACAAGAAGTCCTACCACCAGTAAAATCAATAAAAAGATTATACTACTGAAATTTAATTAAACTATTATATTTTAATTTGTTATTCAATTCTAGGATTTTTTTGTATGATCCATGTGATGTATGTTAACTGGTTTCTCTTAAGTTTTTCCAAATTGTATTTCCGCCTTAAAAATCGTTATTTCGAGATGTATTTAAAACATTGGATAAAAAAAATGAGGACGTTGCGGCCTCCCCCCGGTGAAGGTCAAGGGGCGACCTAAAGGGGCGAGGCCGCGCGGCGCGCTACCAGCACTCTAGCGCGCTGACGTGGAGTGAATAGAGCGACCGGTCGACGGTGTGTCGCGTCCCGACCCGGCAGGCTGGTTCTGGTCCAGCGGGGTATTCCGGGACACCAACGGCACCGTCTGGGCGGCCCGACGGGCTGCCGTACCGAGACGGCCGACGTTTCAGAGCCTTCGATTCGCCTCGAAGGCTCCGTCGGCTGGGCGTCCTTGGGGTGAGCCGCGCAGTCTGGTTGTAGTGTTGACCGCGGTAGCCCCCCTACCTCATCCGGGTTCTGACCTCGGAGGGGATCGGATGTCGGGTGTAAGAGTGCAGGGGAGTCGTTTAGTGGGTGGGTCCTAAAATCCTTGGGCCCGCGGTCTGCTCACAACACCATGCAGATCGTTGAGTCTCACATACCCCGCGCGCCCCTTTTGCCCGGGGACCTCGTAGGAGGATCGGCCCTCTACCCGAAAAAAAAAAAAAAAGGTTAATAATCCTGATTATTTTCGTTTAGGAAAAAAAACACGAACATTGTTGAGTAGAATACTACTAATATATTGAAATATAAAGAATGTAGGGTTATATTTTCATGCTCAATTTCCTAACGTCCTAAAGTTGTTGAACCATTCAAACCTATACTTTGGATACACACCCCTCTTATTAGAATTTCAAAATTGTATTCGTTTGCAGAATGTACCTGATAGATATATATTACCTACGTTTAGATATAGTAAGTTTTTACTCACACTGTATCACTACAGAAAGTGATCAGTGGCCGTCACAAAGCTAGCTTAAAAATAGCTAATAAATTTGCATGTATGATAATTCTTTGAATAGCAGAGTTGCTTTGAATGGGTTAGCGTGTTTTAAGGTAAAGGTCAGTTGTGTTGGAAGGTGATCTAGACCGAATCACAGGTCTTATACAATGCACATCTAACACGTGAAAGCAGTTGTCCAATTAGTGGTGTAAGGAAATTTAAATCATGTGTCGGAATAAATAAATTTTAAAGAGAGATCCGAAGACTGGGCTCGGTGGTGTAAATTGGGAGAGGCTTGTGTCCGGTAGCTGAAAATTGGAATGGGCAAAACAGCTATGATTGAGACTTCGACATCTTGGACGCGTGAGGTTTTAAATCCACAAAGTAGGTAAATTCAATCCAAAATAAAATTTGGGAAGGAAATTGGGAAGTAGGTAAATCCAATCCAAAATAAAATTTGTCACCTTTGCCTGCAATACAAAATGGACACCTTTTAAAAAATTACCAGCTAGAGTTAATTACGAGGCGACCTAAGGGGGCGAGGCCGCGAGGCACGCTACACTTTTTACCTACATATTCCTAGGAACTTTCAGGGGTTATCAGGGGCTAGCTTCACCGAAACTGTAGGCGAGCTCACGGGGCTCAGTCTGGGAGAATCTGCTAACATCTACCCTTTGAATGAGCAGTGTTCGCTGAATATACCACCGGATCGGAATCAGGACCCAATGAGAAGATCTAGGGAGAAAGTCAGTGGGCTGTCTCTGTGGGTTAATTGGTAGGACAAACCCTTCGACGAGTTCGCCGGGAACGGCGTGTGGTGCTTGGAATGACTAAAAGAACCGATATTAGATCGTTCCGATCGGAAATGTCGTGCTTAGAACGACGGCGACTGTTTACCGTTTGGTCGTTTAGATGGAGTATGTAGTTTCCGGTGGTCAAGATAAAAGGGTTATCGTGTCGCGCTGCTTTTATGAAGAAGCTGTTTTCAGATACTTACGGATTGAATCTAGTTCTAGGTCGTCATGAAGATCTACATTCCTCACGTACCGCGGTGCTCCGACGTTTATCCTGCAAATACCGGGAATCCTAGGTGATCGTTTGTGATTTGTCCCGGTTTATTTAATTATTCTTTGATCGTGGAAGAAATCATTGAACACCTGCCAACGGAATTTGAACAGCGGCATAGTTATGTCGCTTGATAGGAGTACACTTAGCGTCTTATTCTTTAAGCTATGACTTCGTAACTCTTCAAGCCACCCTATAATATTTAGTTTATATTTTTGATTAATTATTAAATCAACCTGTGAATACGTCACACACACACTAACATTCAATAGTAAAATATTACCAAATGATTGTATTGTACATATTATAATGAAAATTTTGAAACATGGCCTTGTCTGAAATACATACCTACTGGAAATACCAAACATAAACAACCCGCTCCGCTGATAATGGACTATTGTAAATATTTACGCTCTTTCGTAATTCGTGTATTTCACACTTTTTTTTCAACACAATGGCGCGTTAAGGTTACCTGTTATCAGATACAGCTGCACAACCTATTTAATTATTATTTTTTGCTTCCCATGACTTTCTTGGTCAGTCAAAATACAGAACTTCATTTATACGTACATAATTCTAATATGATTCATCTGTACATGAGCCTGTCATTGATCTAGAGGTTTCGATTTATTGAATAGGATCAGGTGAACGACACTGCAGGTCCTAGGATATTTTTAGAATTACAGAAGTTTCATAGAATGACATAAGAAGATTTTTGTCGAATACTGCCTACACTAGAATACCACTTAGTAATCATCATTATCCTGCCCTTCTCCCAGTCACTTGGGATCGGCGCAACATGTTTTCTCCTTCCATACTCTTCTATCATATTCCATTTCTTCGCTCACTCCCCTCTTACCCATATCGTCTTTCACACAATCCATCCATTTCTTCTTAGGTCTACCTCTTCCTCTATATCCTTCCACATTCATAGTTAACACTCTCTTACCATCCTCATTTTCATTTCGTCTCATCACATGTCCATACCATCCCAAACGCGCACTCCTCAGCTTCTCTGTCACAGGTGCCACTTTCAGACTTCCTCTAACATATTCATTCCGTATTCTATCCATTCTCGTTACTCCACACATCCATCGCAACATTCGCACCTCTGCTGCATGCAATTGCCTTTCATCCGCCACTTTTGTTGTCCAACAAGCTGATCCATACAAGACGGCAGGCCTTATTAAGGTCTTATATATCTTCCCTTTTAGGGGAAGAGGAATATGTGAGTCACATATGGTGCCCGTGACCTGCCGCCATTTCATCCATCCTGCGTCAATTCTGTGCCTCACAGTACGATCCAGTTCACCGTCGCTTTGGATATACCACTTAGTAATATTCTTACTTAATGTCAACAAACATTAATTTCGCCACTCAAGGGCTAGAGTCACCCGCATTATATATTTTTGTTCACCCGATTGATTTCATAACTTTGTATCGGCCTTTACGAGATATTGGCTCTTAAGTGAAAGTTTTAGTATAGTTGTCCTAGCACAATACAGATTACATAGTGTTTGGAAAACGTTCCAGAAGGGTTTTATGTTTTTATCATTATATCTTGGTAAACTTACTACTTTCCCGATGTTCAGTGATCACAGACACTTAGGTTATAATGTAGTAAGTACGAAAGTAATGCCACCTTAAAAGATTAGATCGAAATCTCAATTATTGCATTAGATAAAGGCGGTCCTACTTATCAAACCCTAATTGAGAACTGCTTCAGCGCAGATACAGGCAGAGTGGNATTTTATGTTTTTATCATTATATCTTGGTAAACTTACTACTTTCCCGATGTTCAGTGATCACAGACACTTAGGTTATAATGTAGTAAGTACGAAAGTAATGCCACCTTAAAAGATTAGATCGAAATCTCAATTATTGCATTAGATAAAGGCGGTCCTACTTATCAAACCCTAATTGAGAACTGCTTCAGCGCAGATACAGGCAGAGTGGTGATACCTACCCCCTACCCCGCATCTATCCCGTTCGAACTTACCATATGCTTTGGCACCCGTGATCTAAGAATTTAGCGGTTTAAATTTTGGTGTGATGTATTCTACGTGAAAGTCGTTCGAGATGTATGCTCTTTATGCCGATTGCTCAACGCACGTTTTCGATACATGCGTGTTTAATTGACAAACACAATGCCGCATAAAGTTCAACTGAAGACTGTGATCTTCACCTACTTTGAAAAGAAAGGTACGGATACGACGTAACGACCCATAAGGCGGTCAAATTAAAAAAAAAACGCCTTTTCGCAATAAATGTAACGGCAGAATACAAGTCGTTTGATTTTTATATTATAGTTAAATCAAATGTTGTTGCATTGTGCATGCTTAAGTTTTTCGAATACTAACCGTTTTAGGATACGATAGATCAGATGGGATTTCATAGTGTCTATTTTTGTTTAAACATGTTTCGTTTGCGTTTTTAAATTATAAATAATTCTCACGGGCATCTCGATCGTGTTTGTCTGCTATCAGTTCCGTCTTATTTGAATAAAAAAATGCACTTAATGTCGCAATCTGGTTTTGATTTCATTCCGAATTCGTGTTGAACAATCAGTTTTTAGATAGAAGGGGAAATCTTAAATACGATTTATGCGAGTTTAAATGTCATCTTTAAATTAATACGTGAATACGTACGTCGTGGCCTAACGGATAAGACGTCCGGTGCATTCATATCGAGCGATGCAACGGTGTTCGAATCCCGCAGGCGGGTACCAATTTTTCTAATGAAATATGTACTTAACAAATGTTCACGATTGGCTTCCACGGTGAAGGAATAACATCGTGTAATAAAAATGAAACCCGCAAAATTATGATTTGCGTAATTACTGGTAGTAGGACCTCTTGTGAGTCCGCGCGGGTGGGTACCACCACCCTGCCTATTTCTGCCGTGAAGCAGTAATGCGTTTCGGTTTGAAGGGTGGGGCAGCCGTTGTAACTATACTTGAGACCTTAGAACTTATATCTCAAGGTGGGTGGCGCATTTACGTTGTGGATGTCTATGGGCTCCAGTAACCACTTCACACCAGGTGGGCTGTGAGCTCGCACCCATCAAAGCAATAAAAAAAAAAAAGAAGCAAAATGTATTAAAGTACAAAGTACTTTGTATGCTTTTTTTCGAAAATTGCGCGGATGGAGGAGTATAAAATTTCCCACACTTATAGAGAATATAGAGAAGGAGTGACCAATGCTAATATTTTTTTTTTAAATTATGCCTAAAATACATTAAATCAATAAATAAAACATTACACACACTACAATGTATTTGACGCACACACGCATTCATACTATTTATTTATTGTCAAACCTTTGTTGACGTCTGTGGTCAAATTGAGAATAGATTAAATATTGTTTGTCTTTATTAATATTTTTCTATAGTGTAGTCTTGGCGAAATTTGTGATTATAGAAATATAATAGTCTATGAAAATAGAATCATAATAGTGTACAAACTTACAATTTCAATGAATTATAGTCGAATTTCGACTATAATTCATTGAACGACTACTGCGGGACCACTAGTGCGAGTTTTAACGTCATTTAAGTAAATGGCTACACTTTGTGTTTCTTTGAATGTTATTATGCGCCGTGTTTTTAAACGGTTCCTAAATAAAATAAGAGATTCTCAATTCGACTGCATTTCATTTATGTACGTTTTTAACTGAAAAGATTTGACTTTGATCATAATTTTTATTTGAAAGCTGACCTTTCTCGTGTGGTCTCATTGAAATTTTATTAAAATCTGATCGGTGATTTTTTTTAGTTATCCTTTAGAATGCCAATTTAATTAACTTCGAGTATATTGATGATATTCACATTTTATTTAAATGAAGTCGATTTTCTTCTTTGTTAATTTTTGTTTTACATTATTGTGTACGGATGACCGAGCTCACGGCCATCTAGTGTTGTGAGTACCGGAGTCACATATAGATATGACCGAATACTGCAACCCACCTTAAGACACGATATCGAGGTCTCGTATGTATTTTTTTTTTCTAACGAAGCTCATAGCCTTGAGATGCCATTTCAGTGTAACCCTAACATGTAGGTTTTTGAACCTTGATCCTTTGATGATTGAATCCCAAATTTTGATGGAATTATTTTACGATTGTGACTTAAGATTAATTAGAGCATATATTATACTGTCTAACTTACACTTTTTTGAAAGTATTAATTCTTTTTCAAATTAGGAATTATATTAGACATTCTTTTTTTTTTTTACTTATGCTGATAGCCTTGAGAGGCTATATCAGCGTTACCTTAGGGTGTAGGTGAGCTCTTGGGGCTCAAACCTGACGACTTTGCTAACACTAACTCTAGCAAGAGCAGTGCTTCGCAGAATCTACCACCGGATCTGGAACGCGACCCACTGAGAAGATCCGGCGAGAAACTCAGTGGGCTGTGTCTGTGGGCTAATTTACTCGCCGAGCCCTTCATCGCAAGCGACGGATTCGACGGGAACGATGACCGGAACGAATGTAATGTTAAACGGAGACCCCTTCAACACGAATCGCGTGGCTGGTTCGGCAGAGTGGTGGTAGTTTACAGATATTATATTATTTTTTAAATGTGAACTAGATCCAGTGATCCCGATAAAATGCAATATAACTATTAAAAACTTAATTGACCCGTGCGAATTGCGGTCTCGATGAAAGATAGGCCTATTCGCCTGCTGTCTCTGCAAAGGTCCACGATATATGAATATAAAAAAAACTACAGGCGCCCTTCTACTTAGGGAACGAATAGCATTTTCTTTTCATGTTGCAGTAGTAGTATATTGTTGTATTGGCTTCAGATATTTAGACAAAGACTTTTGCTTTATAAAGCACAAGTCCGGCCTCGCGTGGAGTACTGCTCCCATCTCTGAGCCGGGGCTTCCAAATACCAGCTTCTTCCATTTGACTCCATACAGAAGAGAGCCGTTCGAATCGTCGATAATCCCATTCTCACGGATCGTTTGGAACCTTTGGGTCTGCGGAGGGACTTCGGTTCCCTCTGTATTTTGTACCGTATGTTCCATGGGGAGTGCTCTGAGGAATTATTCGAGATGATACCGGCATCTCGCTTTTACCATCGCACCGCCCGCCACCGGAGTAGAGTTCATCCATACTACCTGGAGCCACTGCGGTCATCGACAGTTCGTTTCCAGAGGTCTTTTTGCCACGTACCATCCGGCTATGGAATGAGCTCCCCTCCACGGTGTTTCCTGAGCGCTATGACATGTCCTTCTTTAAAAGAGGCTTGTGGAGAGTATTAAGCGGTAGGCAGCGGCTTGGCTCTGCCCCTGGCATTGCTGATGCTCATGGGCGACGGTAACCACTCACCATCAGGTGGGCCGTATGCTCGTCTGCCTACAAGGGCAATGAAAAAAATAAAAAAAGATACAATTTTAAAATTGGTCTTAGTGTGAAATCCTTGCAAGAACCGAATAATAAGTGAACGCCGTCTCAACCCTTGAGATAAGACATACGAACTAGCCTTGTCTGATAATGTGGGAAGCGTTAGGATACTTGGATACCTAATCCTCGCGTGTTACTTCTGATCGGGGATTCAAAACCGTATATTTGTTAACTACCAATGATATATTACGCCGTGTTGTTAAATTTATGTTTAGTATTTAAATATATAATTGTGACACTTTATTATTATTGAATGCGAAAATATTGATCAAGGCAAATTAAACCGAATAATGAATAGGAAATTTGAATGACCTCGTGAACGCAGTCAAGTGTTCAATACAAAATGAATACCGTATCGAATATGTAACTAATGTTTTAAAGATAAAATGTAAATAAAAATACTTAATAATTTAGTATTGCTGTTGGTTCGTATGTTTCTCTGCGTATTTGTTTGTAGTATCTTCCAGCTTATTTTCTCTATGAAATAGTCAAGAAGGTTAATACAAAGAGACTTCAACTACATGAAGGTGGGTGACGCCTAATGCCGTCACCCGCAATGTTTTTTTGTTTATTGCTTAGATGGTTGGACGAGCTCACAGCCCACCTGGTGTTAAGTGGTTACTGGAGCCCATAGACATCTACGACGTAAATGCGCCGCCCACCTTGAGATATAGTTCTAAGGTCTCAGTATAGTCACAACGGCTGCCCCACCCTTTAAACCGAAACGCATTACTGCTTCACGGCAGAAATAGGCGGGGCGGTGGTACCTACCCGTGCGGACTCACAAGAGGTCCTACCACCAGTAAAGTGTCTATATCAATATATATGTGTCTATATCAAAGTGTCTGTATAATTTTTATTAAATATTATTGTCAAAAGAACAAGGTTGGATGTGTTTTTTAGATCACTGGTTTGCAAAAGTGCTCGTCAAAAGATCGTTAACCGTTCATAATCACTTTGAGATTGAGATTCGTTTTATCTATTAAATTTTTTTCGATTATTGCAAAGCAAAATCACACGGCTTGCCGCCTCTTGATGAGAGCTCGTCGTGGCAGTGTCTAAGGAGACTGATAACATTAGTTATTAATAAACGAGTAAGAAATACTGGTGGTAGGACCTCTTGTGAGTCCGGGTGAATAGGTACCACCACCCCGCCTATTTCTGCCGTGAAGCAGTAATGCGTTTCAGTTTGAAGGGTGGGGCAGCCGTTGTAACTATACTTGAGACCTTAATCATGGGTGACCCATTTACGTTGTAGATGTCTATGGGCTCCAGTAACCACTTAACACCAGGTGGACTTCACAGCCCACACAGACGAGCTCACGCTCGTCTACCCATCTAAGCAATAAGAAAATAAAGAAAAAACGATCTAAATGTGTTTATTTTCATCTGTAAGTCGTTATAAAACTACAAAAAATTACGTTCTGTTGTAAATAAAGATTTTATTTTTTATAATAACCTGCTCTTACTCTGAAAACTGGGACATATTTATACGAACACCATTTCCTCGTTACATGTTTAGAATTAACGTAGACCATCAACGTGTCCAGAATCAAGATGACCGATAATTAGCTGGATAACAAAGGCATTACTTTTTTTTTAAAAGTCAAAAACCTTAATTACTTGATAAAGTTTACTGTTTTTAGAAAACTAGATGCATATTTTGCTTGACATTTAGTAGACTGTTATCTTTAATTGTTTTAATGTTAACGGTTTAGAATAGGCTTTTTTTTTCCTACCTAAGCTGGTAGCCTAGAGAGGCTATTCCAGCGTAACCATAACTAGTAGGTGAGCTCACGGGGCTCAAACCTGACGACGATGCTAACACGAACCCTAGCAAGAGTCGTGGTTCGCAGAATCTACCACCGGATCGGAAATGCGACCCACTGAGAAGATCCGGCGAGAAACTCAGTGGGCTGTGTCTGAGAGTTAATTTACTCGTCGAGCCCTTCGTCGCAAGCGACGGGTTCGACGAGAACGATGACCGGTGCTTGAAGTACCTAGAAGCACCGTTAGTGGATCGGGAGGATGTTCCATAATGCCAGCAAACTGTTTACGCGTGTAGCATAGTGAAGTCTTCGACATTGCGTACGCGGAATTTCTTAAAACGCGTTATCGCCATGCTATGTTTAAAAAAATGCTGTAAATATCGTTTTATGTTTCCGGTTTTGAGCAAGTGTTCCGTCTTAAAGGCACGCGTTGCCCACAGGAACAATATGTTTAGCCCATTGAGTTTCTCGCCGGATCTTCTCAGTGGGTCGCGTTTCCGATCCGCTGGTAGATTCTGCGAAGCACTGCTCTTGCTAGGGCCAGTGTTAGCAACACTCCGGCTTGAGCCCCGTGAGCTCACCTACTAGAAGGTTACGCTGAAATAGCCTCTCAAGACTATCAGCTTAAGTAGGAAAAAAAAAACTTGTAAGTTCGTTGCTGTACATTGTTCGTATGAAATCTTCTTTTTCGAAATGGTTAACTAATGCACAGTGAAGCTTATTAGTGCCTAAAGCTGCTTTCAGACCACGCTATACCATAATGCCATATAGTATAGCAGCGTATACTTAGCCAATAATATATAGTACAGTACAGTGTGAACGTGTCCATAACAATTTAGCGGTAGGCAGCGGCTTGGCTCTGCCCCTGGCATTGCTGAAGTCCATGAGCGACGGTAACCACTCACCATCAGGTGGGCCGTATGCTCGTCTGCCTACAAGGGCAATAAAAAACAAATAAAAAAAAAAATCAATGGTGCGCGATATTGTTGTGGTATGAGCTATATATTATATTATAGCGGAGTCTGAAAGCAACTTACTATACTTGAGACCTTAGAACTTGTATCTCAAGGTGGGTGGCGCATTTACGTTGTGGATGTCTATGGGCTCCAGTAACCACTTAACACCACGTGGGATGTTAGCTCGTCCACCCATCTAAACAATAAAAAAAAAATTAAAAAAAAAACTTCATTGTAAAAGTAGATAGTGATAGAGCACAATTTTTATCACAGTTTGAAATCTCCCAAACACTATTGCGGTTTGAGGATTGGGCGAGGCCTATGTCCGACAGTAGACAACTCTGTGCTCAAGATGAATGATAATGATGATAATGAATTATTATGATTTTGAATTTGATATTCATATTCATATTCATTATGATAATGAAATATTTGATTTAAATAAAAAGTAATTATGAAGTCTTGCTTTGACGTCAGAATAGCGGAAAATTTCACGATTCAATTATGACGTGATCTTAGTTAGTATTTCGGAGTAACGGAAGTCCTTGCACACGTTCATATAAACAGCTTTAAACGTATTTTATTGCGTGTTATTTACTTTGTTTCTTTAACACAATCCTTTACGCTTTCAACACTTAAAAAAAGAATTATAAGAAATATTATATGTATTGAATGAAATTTACCGCGTGTAATATTCAGGGGCTGTAAAATTCCATAGCTCCAAAATATACGCAGATTGTACGAATCCTGACTCGATAACATTTCCAAATCGCTATCAGTACATAATTGTTTTGTAAACCGATCCTAATAATTCTCTCAATTCGACTACGTATTTTTTATTATATATTTTATTAAATTTCAACTCCATTGATGATATTCACATTTTGTTTTGTTAAAATTTTGTATTATGTAACCTCATTGTTAACGGCTACATTTACTTCAGTAAACATTCTCATGTGAACTCAAAAATAAATTCCAGATCCGTGCTTGTACATACTTCGGTTCGCATCGCAGTTGAAATTCGAAGACAAACAACACGAGGTCAGCATGACTGCACTCAGACTGGTTCAGCGAATGAAGAAGGACTCCATCCACTCGGGGAGAAGACCCTCCGGAATATGTGGAGCTGGTAAGCTTTGACATATCACCTAGCCTTTAATTTAAGTAAGCCTTTATTGCTGATACTAAACTATGATATTTACACATAGTAGCAAATTGTTTTAACTTTAATCTAATACATCGGGTTTCCCGGTTCAGTGATCATCGTGTCCTATGACACATAGACCTCTTCCAGCTGCTTCCATTCTTCTCTATTGTTAGCTTTTCTGGACCAAATTGTCCCTCCAATCATCTTTATATCATCTGTCCATCTTTTAGCTTGCCTACCTCTTTTTCTTTTTCCATCACGTGGCTGCCATTCTGTTATAATTTTAGTCCATTTCATTCTGCTTTCCCTTGTCATATGTCCTGTCCATCGTCATTTTAACTGTCTTATCTTCTTTAGTACATCTTCCACCTTTGTTGTACATCTAATGTCTGCTGCTCTTTTGCGGTCTTTTAGCGTCACGCCTAACATACTCCTTTCCATTCCCCTTTGACACGATCTTAGTTTTAAAAGATTTTTTTGAGTCAATGCCCATGTTTGGCACCCATATGTAAGACATGGCAAGATGCAAGAATTAAACACTGGCTGCTATAGGAAAGTGTTTGCTTTTAAATACCTCTTTAAGGGACCAGTATCGTTTCCAAGCACAGGCCACTCTGCTTTCTGTTTCTATGTCTGTCCGGTCTCTAAAAGACAGTAATTGTCCTAAGTATGTATAGTTTTTAACATATTCAATATCTTCATTGTCTACTTTTATGAATATTTATTTCTTCTCTGTTTGTCATTACTTTTGTTTTTGATCGATTTGTAGTAAGCCCAACTACTCTGCTTACCTCTGCTAGCTGTTGTAGCATCTGTTGAGTTGTCAGTTATTAGGACTAAGTCATGAGCGAATCTTAAGTGGCTAAGTTGTCTACTGTTGATATTAATGCCAAAATTGTCCCACTCAAGATCTCTGAATATGCTTTCCAAGACTGCCGAAAAAAGTTTTGGCGATAGAGGATCTCCTTGCCTCACACCTCTAGCTATTGGGAACTCTTCACCGGTTGATTCCAGTTTTATTTGCGCTGTGCTATTTGCGTATATATTTTTAACTATACGTATGTATTTTATTGGCACTCCCTGCTGGATTAGAGCTCTCCAAAGCGAATCGTGTTCTATAGAATCAAATGCTTTACTATAGTCCACAAATGCGATGTACAAGGCTTTACCGTATTCTTGACATTTTTCTATTAGCTGTTTGATGACATGAATGTGATCAGTAGTTGAAAACCCCGCTCTGAAACCAGCTTGTTCTATAGGTTGTTGTTCGTCCATTATTCCTGTTATTCTGTTCAATAACAATTTGGAGAACACTTTATAAATATTCGACATAAGGCTTATAGGCCTGTAGTTTTCTATAATATTCCTATCCCCTTTTTTGTGTAATAGTATAATTGTGCTCTTGGTCCATTGCGATGGTNAGACTGCCGAAAAAAGTTTTGGCGATAGAGGATCTCCTTGCCTCACACCTCTAGCTATTGGGAACTCTTCACCGGTTGATTCCAGTTTTATTTGCGCTGTGCTATTTGCATATATATTTTTAACTATACGTATGTATTTTATTGGCACTCCCTGCTGGATTAGAGCTCTCCAAAGCGAATCGTGTTCTATAGAATCAAATGCTTTACTATAGTCCACAAATGCGATGTACAAGGCTTTACCGTATTCTTGACATTTTTCTATTAGCTGTTTGATGACATGAATGTGATCAGTAGTTGAAAACCCCGCTCTGAAACCAGCTTGTTCTATAGGTTGTTGTTCGTCCATTATTCCTGTTATTCTGTTCAATAACTATTTGGAGAACACTTTATAAATATTCGACATAAGGGCTTATAGGCCTGTAGTTTTCTATAATGTTCCTATCCCCTTTTTTGTGTAATAGTATAATTATGCTCTTGGTCCATTGCGATGGTATACACTACATACACAAAACGGACATAACCTATAAATAATTTTAAGCCCACAAACAAAACATATTAATCATAGTTTTCACACACCGACTTCTCCTCATTATCAGAGGCTCAAGCATCAACATGATTACAGAATTACAGAAGACTCAAGAGTTTATAAACAAAACATATAAACGTCCTGGCGTAATAAAACACTTTTAGATACATAAAAAAGTATGGCTCTTAAATATATTAAGTATATAATCTTGCTGGGTCGCGGCCGCCGGCTCGTCTATCGGCATTCGACAATATCATATAGCTTGACAGTTGCGTTTGCGTGAAACGGAACACAGAAAAAATAATTATTTTAACTTAATGATAAAATCGTAATTCAATACGTTGTAAAATGTAATATAAGAATATAATATACCTAGTTATTTAACTGTACAAGATTTTGATATAATTTTTGTGATGATTGAGTCTAAAAACTCATGCATGAGTAATCTGTCTAAATATAGAGAACGAAACGTCATGTCATGGCTTTAATACGGAAATGATGCGAACAATAATTGTTGATTTACTATTAATCTTAAAATCATAATTCCGGTCCTGTACAAAACATTTCTGTAGTGAAATTAATTGTAAAAAATTAGAAAACTATTTCGATGTTATTTTGATTTTGCAACATGCAACTTTGCTAGACGACTTCTGGTCATTCTCCTTTGGTGCATAACCGGCCTATCCATAGTTTCACCCATAGATAACAGATGGCTTTGTAAACATTATTTTTGCGCGTATTGTTTTTTTGCCTACTCAAATTCATGAAAACTTAAACCTCATTGCTCCACAATAACTATGGTAAGCTTAGGCCACTTCTGCGCTGACGGCCTCAAATATAAAACCAGTTGACAAACAGTAGGAGAGAACGGTACTTTACAGTTAAAAGCCTTTGCTTCTATGGTATTTGATCAGTGACGCGCTTCCAAGCTCCGTGGAATCGTTTTGCCGCTAATTATATTTTCTGAGCGTACCTGCGGAAATTTGTTTACAATACAAATAATCCATCAAGGCGGGACAGGCGGAAAGACGTAAACAAACACACTCACACACTCAAACACAAGGAAATTAAAACATATTGAATAGCGTTGCCACTACGACGATCGGTCTCATGTCTTCCACTGTCTTCATTCGAAGGCCACGTTAAATTTGATATTCGAATTTATTGAATAAACTGTTTATAGCGGTATAGCGTTTTTGAGCGACTGTCTCTTAAAGGACTGCAATGTTTTTAGGGTTCATGTCTTTGCATATACATATGTACTATTATTATACATATGTACATATACAGCGGTGGTCATATAATTTGAAACACTGATAGATATGTTTTTTACAAACATTTGTACGTTAAAGTAATATTTTCTTTATTCATAAGAAGTGTGTCTATACGGTTCTATACTAAGTGTTTCTGTTCTATATCTGTATGTAGGTACATTTAACTTTTAAATGAGTATACAGGTTACTGGTGGTAGGACCTCTTGTGAGTCCGCACGGGTAGGTACCACCGCCCCGCCTATTTCTTCCGTGAAGCAGTAATGCGTTTCGGTTTGAAGGGTGGGGCAGCCGTTGTAACTATACTGAGACCTTAGAACTTATATCTCAAGGTGTGTGGCGCATTTACGTTGTAAATGTCTATGGGTTCCAGTAACCACTTAACACCAGGTGGGCTGTGAGCTCGTCTACAAATTTAGGCAATAAGAAAAAAAAAAAAAGGTTTGGATGTATCGTTTATTGACACAATCCATATCCAATCGAAATACAAGCAAGGCAACAGTGTTTTTTTTTGTTTGTTTAATATTTAAATTATTAAGAATTTAAAAAGACAGGCATTACGAGCGTGCTTTGAAAAGCACTTATAATAATGTAGTCGTTTCTTATACTATAACAAATTAAGGATTATTTGCATTGTGCATATTTTCCTTCTCATTTGCTCTAATCTGTTTTTGATTACTTATCGAATGGTAAACCGTCGACGTCGCCCAAAGCACATCATTACGGATCCTCCTGATCCATTAACGGTGCTTTTAAGCACCACAAGCACCGGTCACCGTCCTCGTCGAACCCATCGCTTGCGACGAAGGGCTCGACGAGCGAATTAGCCCATAGACACAGCCCACTGAGTTTCCCGGCGGATCTTCTCAGTGGGTCGCGTTTCCGATCCGGTGGTAGATTCTGCAAAGCACTGCTCTTGCTAGGGTCAGTGTTAGCAACTCTCCGGTTTGAGCCCCGTGAGCTCACCTACAAACGTTAGGGTGAAGCTGAAATAGCCTCTCAAGGCTATCAGCATAGGTAGGAGATAAAAAAATTACTTATGACGATTCAGTTCTTATGTCACGCGGAGCCCGTAAATGTAGGCCAATACGGATGGGTACCAATAGCGAGATATTTCCTATCCCCCGCCAAGCAATCATGCGTTCCGTTTTGGTAGGTAAACCAATAAGCAATAAAAATAAGACCTCGTTCTCATGTCTCAAGGTGGATAGCGGAATTCATATAAATGATTGCCTGAGCATATGGACAATGAAACCTAAATGCCACCACACACACAGTAAAAGCCTTCCCAGTAAAAACCTTCACAGTAAAAGTAGGTATCCACTCTCAGAGCCATACATTATACCACCGGTAAATACAGCCCCGTGATCGCAGTATATCAGTGTGATACTTTGAGTAGGCTATGAATCATATAAATGATATAAATGAAGGCTGAATCCCTTGGTTATCTATTGTTATGATTGAGGGATTACTGGTGGCCCTGAGGCCTTTCCAGTTTCACCAGGACAGGAGGGCGAGCAAGGGCTCAGCCAGGAGGAGTGAAATTTGCTAACAGCTACACGAGCGCCTCCAAAAGAGACCTAACAACTAAAGAGTAACTGCTTCGCGAATGAATCTACTACCGGATCGGAATCGCGACCCGCTGAGAAGATCCGGTTGATGTTTAGATTAGGTTGCACGTCGAACTCTTTGCCGGGTTCAACGAGTACGGTTACCGGAATCCCTAAGCCTGTTCCGAGCGTTAGAGCTAAAGGCGTAAATCCCTTGGTTGTCGTGAATGACACATACATGTAGAAATGGGATTGAACCACACAGTAGCCACAAGTTCTTGTGCATGCACAAAACACGTATCAACGAAACAAAATTTTGGTTACATGAACAATCATCATAATCGGTTGCTCTTGGTAGAGCAGTCGTGGTCATGTGGAATTATTGCTTATTAAATCCTTGACAGATGTTTTCCATAGTTTGCGAACCGAGGCACACCCACTCGTTAAGTGTGGTTTCAGTAAGGTCTTTCACCTGATCAGTCCAGCGCATGGGGATTCGTCCACGAGATCTCTTACCATTGACGAGAAGAAGAAAGAACATCGAGAAACTTGTTGTTCAGGGTAGGCCCTAGTTTCTCGATAGAAATGAATAATAGCGACATCAAATTGTAAATTTCTTTTACAGCATTACTCATAGCAGCTCGACTGCACGAATTCTCACGCACCCCGTCCGATATCGTCCGTATAGTCAAAGTTCACGAGTCAACACTCCGCAAACGCATGTTCGAATTCGGAGACACCCCATCCAGCGCCCTGACCCTCGAAGAGTTCATGACCGTCGACCTAGAGGAGGAACAGGACCCACCGGCGTTCAGGGCGGCGCGGAAACGTGATAAAGAGAGGCTGCAAAAGGTAAACAAGCTAATTTTCGTAGCTGTTCGAGAAGGTTCCATTGGTAGTTAAGAGGTTAATGGAAACCACGAGAATGATGCCGTCCACTTTGAAACATGAAACCGCGCTTTCAATTTGTACAGGGGCTGTTCCACTGTTCAACCAGGAACGCATAACTGCTTTTCGACAGCAATAGATAGGGCGGTGGTGAATGGTTACCAGCTAGACCTAACCTGATGTGTCATCAAAATATAAACTATTCTTCTTCAGCTAATGGAAGAAGAGGACGGAGAGAAGGAACTGACGGAATTGCAGAAAGAAATAGAAGCTCAAATAGAAAAGGATATGTCAAGAAGACGAAAAGTCTGTTCCGCTTCGTATTCTAGTTCACCGGGACCCGTCTCCCAGGGTATGTGAAAACTAATATTTCTGAACAAAGAAATATCCCTATTAGCTAGAAATTAAATCCACATTATTAAATTTCCAAATGACATCAGCAACTGACCTGATACTTCCATGCTAAGTTTGAAAGGTTTTATTGCTCCGCCTTATTATTGGTTTAAGGTTTCTATAATTAGTAGGTACATGGTATTCATGTAGATAAAAACGGCATTGCTTGTTTCTATTCCTTGCATTGGCGCGTTGAGTTGAATCTTAACGTATAATGCTAATAACTATCCTTAGTAACTATTAACATTGTTAGTTTTTTCATCAAACACCTGTCTGTTAAAGTCCGCAGTCGGGTATTATTAGCCCATATCCATACTAATACAAAAAAATCCAAAGAAACTATTTTACGTTCAAACCACTGAACCGATTTTTACGAAATAGTATGGAAATAGTTTCAGCCCTGGGTAAGTTAACTATATCTTTGTTCCCACCGCTGAGCACGGATCTCCGTCCCGCGACTCAAATGTTGTTCACTCCAACTAAGCAGTGGGCGGAAAGCTATTCCTAAAACAAAACTGACCCGCAACTCTTTAATAGTCACCTTGAAATCCATTTACCAATCCAGGACAGGTCATTCGGAACAGTAGACTAAAACCCTACCTACTCTGCTGAAGTACTAGAGGTTTCTTAGTTACCAGACCAAACGCACACCCACTGTAACATCGTTAGCACTAAAACCTGTCTTTCCTAACAGAAAATATAGGTTCGGAAGATGAAGACGCTACAAGGTTCGCTGCTGAAGAAACATTAGAGATAATTGACGAGATCACAAAGGATATAAGACCTAAAAACGAGGGACCTAAGGAAGAAAATAAACATGAAAAGATGAAACTCGAAAAGGGTCTAGGTAAGATGGTCTAGAAACGAACTCTATACGATATTGGACTTTATTGTATACCTAATGATAGGAATATGAAGAGGTAGAAAGTGGTATATGAGCCTGCACGGGTTGTGCTACCATGATCCATTTCAACCGCGTAATGTTAAGAATAACGATATAGCTGCTATCGCTATCTATGCAGTAAGGTCTTCGGTCTAACATCAGAATATGGAAGAAGATTCATATTGCCGTTGTCTAAGGCTCCAGAAAACGTGACCAGCCTTTTTTTTATTGCTTAGATGGGTGGACGAGCTCACAGCCCACCTGGTGTTAAGTGGTTACTGGAGCCCATGGACATCTACAACGTAAATGTGCCACCCACCTTGAGTATAAGCTCTAAGATCTCAGTATAGTTACAACGGCTGCCCCACCCACCTTGAGATATAAGCTCTAAGATCTCAGTATAGTTACAACGGCTGCCCCACCCTTTAAACCGAAACGCATTATTGCTTCACGGCAGAAATAGGCAGGGCGGTGGTACTTACCCGCCCGGACTCACAAGAGGTCCTACCACCAGTAAAAAGTCTGTTGTTATATTATTCAAAGTAATCCTTATGTTTTGTCCTGATTCAGGACCGGACTTAGCGGTCATAGGCCTCGGTCCGTCCGACGATAAGAACGCAGACAAGTTCGTCAAGCCTGAACCGAAGCAAACGTTCTGCAAGGACCTGCAGAACGCCGACGAACTGGTCATGAGTCAGAGAGACGAAGAGTACATCGATTCGCTGATCATGAGCGCCGATGAGGCTAAGCACAAAACTAAACTGTGGAACAAAGTCAACGCCGGCTATTTGAAAGAACAGAAAAGTGAGTACGTTCGAATACTTTTATTAGGTATACTAGAATTTTGCCCGTGCTTCTGTGAGCTATTCACCAAAATAACCTATTATTACTATGTATCTATATATAATAAAAAATGGGCGTATCTGTATGTTATCCTTAGTCCATTCGTCCGATTGTGACTAAATTTAGTACACTTCCATCCATCTTCACTTCAGTCCATCAGTACACTTTCATCAATCGTATGTTTGCCTCATGCGGGAATCGAACCCACGACTACTACTGCATATCCGAGCCAATCGGACTATATTAGGTTTTAAACTGTCATAATGATCTAAAGACGTGCAAGAATAATCGAACAAAAACCATAAAAAAAATGTTGATTTCCAGTCAAGCAAGAGATTAAAGCAAAAGAATTAGAAGAGAACAAAGACAAAAAGAAGAAAGTGAGAGGCTCATACAGAAAGAAGGTCGCCATTAACGCCGCGACCGCCGGTGAGGCTATAGAGAAGATGTTGGCCGAGAAGAAGATGAGCTCCAAGATCAATTACGACATCCTGAAGAGCCTCGACCAGTCGGGCGCTCCGATAGCACCGCCCTCTTCGAAACCTGACACGGAAGCTGCCGCCAGCCCCAGGTGAGTGACAGAGCAAGCCTCTGAAGCTTACTAATTATACTTCAATATAATCGACAGCTATCGATCGAAGGAACGTTCTAGAAAGCAAGCCTAATACAGATGCATACATAACTAGATGAACGTAGTTATTGAAAAGGTTAGCCATAGGCATTATCTGTTTTTTACGAGTACAAAAGGAGAATTTGTATGGTTTTGTCCTTTATACGCTGCAAATGTTTGGGAAACCAGGGATTGTTTCTGCCGTAGCACTATCAGCGTACGACATGTGGCGCGCGACTAACTTTAAGAAATCTTTAGCTTTTCATACAGCGAAGCGACCCAGTTTTCACTATTTACTTTTAAATTTGAATTAAAAAACTTTTGCATTTAATCTCAACTGGACAAGTTTTGGGGAGATATATTAATAAATATGCAAATAGGCTAGAGGGGACATTTTCCAACCATTTTTATTTTCGGTTTTTTTTTTTCGTTTGCTACAAACGAACTAGAACGAGAATAGCAAATTTTGAAGTTCTATGTTCGCTTTTGGGTAGCATTTTTGTGAGGCGTTTAAATGCACAGCACTATTAGCTGAAATAGCCCCTTAAGATACCAGCGAACATGTAAGGAAAAAAAGGGCATCATTAAATCGTTTACGACACCAGAAGTTTCAGGATTCACATGGAAACTGCTACGTTCTGGCAGTCAATAATTTAAAAACGACCCATTTGTGCATAGAAAAACCAAAGGAATTCTACAAAAAGAATTTTTCTTGGCTGTAACTTCTAGCCTGTATTGTTTTTGGAACAGTCACCGTCAAAGCGCATTACCACTTGTCGAACACCGATATTTCGGGTTATCTATTTAATGATTCTCAATCGTTCATAATCAGTTGTTGTGACTAAGTGCTCTCGCGGATGTCCTGGAATAGATAGAGTCCTTTATTAAAAAAAAATACCTTTTATTACAAGACAAAATAGCATAATTGTAATGTCTTATTGTTCATCAACAGAGGTCCACCGACGCCGGCTGCTCCTGGGACGACGGTGGTTCCAGAATCTCCGATACCCCGGAAACGGAAGAAGAAGGCGCGACCCGCCCCCCTCACGCCCGCGACCCCCTCCAAGCCGCCCACGCCCGCCACTCCCGCCCCGCCGACACCACAAACTCCTGTACACGGTATGTACTACAATACTACGCAATGTGGGGACGTCGTTATCAAGTAGTCAAGACAATTTTATATAGTTCAACCGGTCATATGGTCCTATCTAGGTTCAGAGTATGGCTCGTGATTGCCAACATCCTGCCTATTTCTATCGTAAATCAACAACGCACTTGATGGGTGCCTCAGTTATCGCACTGACTAATTTCCAGTTTAAATTTGTCAGTGCAGTTATTAGTTAGCTAACCTATTATACTGACAAATTTATTCTGTAGCGTCATTATACTAACAAATTTAATCTGTAGCATAATTATATTGACAATTTTAATCGACTTTTTGGCGGGAACGCGAGGAGTGAAGTTGTGTGATTTGTTTTATTTTGTCTATTTAGTGTTTCTTCGGGTTTAAATGTGTAATAATTGTGGTTTATTAACTGTTTAATATCTGTGAAAGTGCACAAATGTGGGAAAATGAAACAAAGCCGTTGGACGTAACTTCTCGAGATCCTCCAAAAAGTCCACTGAAAAAATCTTAGTAATTGACCACCATTTTACTAAGATTATATTTCATTCCATATCATCTCATTTCATTTAATTTCATCCCAGTTGATTAACGTCTCAGATTAATAATTTTCATTTCATTTCACTCCATATTATCATTTTTCATAAAAATAAGAATATAAATTAAAATAAGACATGACTTAAAGGTCTTAGTAACCAGGTCATAAAATCACTTAAAAAAAAAAAAAAAAATTTGTAGCGTCATTATACTAACAAATTTTGAGTGCTGCTTCATTATACAAATTATTAAACACAGATATCATAGACGACGACGAAGACGATCAAGATCCAGAACCGGAACCGGAAGCCGAAGAACTATCGCTCGCCGCCATTTTACAGAATGGACAAGAAGAAGATTATTATGATTATGAAGAATATTAACATAGGTATATTTATATATCTGTGTGTAGCATTAGTTAAATTCGATCTGTTAATATTAGCAAATTTAGCTGTTGTATCTCTTGATACTGCCAAGCTATTAATAGGAACTCAATAGATAGATTGTAACTTGGTTGGATGGAGACGGTAAGATGTGCAACAGACTTATATACCTACCAACTAGACAGGTATATGACTATGTAAGGGAAATATTAACTGTTAGGGCCCTTGATACGATACCTTTGACTATGTAAGGGAAATATTAACTGTTAGGGCCCTTGATACGATACCTTTTTTTTACGACCTATGTAATTAAATTTCCTAACGTATGGGTCAACGGACTCTTATAATGCGACGAAAACTACCTTTGGCTTAGATTGCGTGCTCAGGATTCACGATGTTTTATTTATTTATTTACTCAATAGATGTACATAAAATAAAAAATACATGTGTGCAATTCACACGTGGTAGAAGTGAAACCTTCCAAAATTAAAATACAATTATCCTAAACGTCTTAAAATTTTGTCATTAGTAAATAATTGTAAGGTAGCGCCCTCTGTGAATTGATATTTTAATTTCACGTATAATCCTAAATTAAAATTCACTACAAGAGCTTTCATACACACGTTAGTATTAAAAAAATCGCACAGATGGCGCTGTATTAAATAGTATGTATATTTCTGTCTCATTCTTTTGTATTTGTGTCTCTTACCTGTCGTTTTTTCCGTTGCATCCGGTTTGAAATCACAACNGCGAGGAGTGAAGTTGTGTGATTTGTTTTATTTTGTCTATTTAGTGTTTCTTCGGGTTTAAATGTGTAATAATTGTGGTTTATTAACTGTTTAATATCTGTGAAAGTGCACAAATGTGGGAAAATGAAACAAAGCCGTTGGACGTAACTTCTCGAGATCCTCCAAAAAGTCCACTGAAAAAATCTTAGTAATTGACCACCATTTTACTAAGATTATATTTCATTCCATATCATCTCATTTCATTTAATTTCATCCCAGTTGATTAACGTCTCAGATTAATAATTTTCATTTCATTTCACTCCATATTATCATTTTTCATAAAAATAAGAATATAAATTAAAATAAGACATGACTTAAAGGTCTTAGTAACCAGGTCATAAAATCACTTAAAAAAAAAAAAAAAAATTTGTAGCGTCATTATACTAACAAATTTTGAGTGCTGCTTCATTATACAAATTATTAAACACAGATATCATAGACGACGACGAAGACGATCAAGATCCAGAACCGGAACCGGAAGCCGAAGAACTATCGCTCGCCGCCATTTTACAGAATGGACAAGAAGAAGATTATTATGATTATGAAGAATATTAACATAGGTATATTTATATATCTGTGTGTAGCATTAGTTAAATTCGATCTGTTAATATTAGCAAATTTAGCTGTTGCATCTCTTGATACTGCCAAGCTATTAATAGGAACTCAATAGATAGATTGTAACTTGGTTGGATGGAGACGGTAAGATGTGCAACAGACTTATATACCTACCAACTAGACAGGTATATGACTATGTAAGGGAAATATTAACTGTTAGGGCCCTTGATACGATACCTTTGACTATGTAAGGGAAATATTAACTGTTAGGGCCCTTGATACGATACCTTTTTTTTACGACCTATGTAATTAAATTTCCTAACGTATGGGTCAACGGACTCTTATAATGCGACGAAAACTACCTTTGGCTTAGATTGCGTGCTCAGGATTCACGATGTTTTATTTATTTATTTACTCAATAGATGTACATAAAATAAAAAATACATGTGTGCAATTCACACGTGGTAGAAGTGAAACCTTCCAAAATTAAAATACAATTATCCTAAACGTCTTAAAATTTTGTCATTAGTAAATAATTGTAAGGTAGCGCCCTCTGTGAATTGATATTTTAATTTCACGTATAATCCTAAATTAAAATTCACTACAAGAGCTTTCATACACACGTTAGTATTAAAAAAATCGCACAGATGGCGCTGTATTAAATAGTATGTATATTTCTGTCTCATTCTTTTGTATTTGTGTCTCTTACCTGTCGTTTTTTCCGTTGCATCCGGTTTGAAATCACAACGATTCTAAAGAAGTTTTCACTTCAATAATGATCATGAAAAAAGACTGAGGTAAAGTAAATTTTGTTTGCGGGTTGCACGCATTTCAAGCCTGAACGGTAATGCGATAAATAAAATGTACGTCACACAAAAATAGTAGCATGGGAACAATTAACAACAATTAAAAATAAAGTACTAAAATGAGTCTTGTTAAAAATAAAATATATAAAACAATAACACAGCTAGCTACACTTAAAACTTCAATTAGAACTCATTTAAAAAAAAACAGATTGCTTTAACTTTACGGAATGAAGAAAACAAAGGAATTACACAAAAACCTATTTCACTTAACCGAAATTCTGATATCACCCAACAGAGAGCTAAGCAATGCACCATGAAAGTTACATCTAATTTTAATATCATTATAATTGTATCTTTGAGAACGTTTTTATAACATCCCTCCTAAATACATACGTACGTGTAAAGATATCATGTATTATTAATGATTAGTTTTAGTTTAACTTGTGTAATTAACATTGTTTTATAGCTTAATTATTAATTTTAAATATTTATTTTGCAATCTAATATGTAGCTATCGTGGTATAAGTGTGCAGTTTGAAAAGTTTAAAATCATATTTAACAGATTTTAATATGATCATATTTTATGACAAACAATAGAAAAGGATGGACGTATCGTTTTATGACGTTGCCGCTATGTGAAGCGGGCGTGTGAGAGAGATGGCAAATTGATTCCTCTAATCACCTACTAATACGTCTTAATACTGGTGGTAGGACCTCTTGTGAGTCCGCACGGGTAGGCATCACCACCCCGCCTATCTCTACCGTGAAGCAGTAATGCGTTTCGGTTTGAAGGGTGGGACATCCGTTGTAACTATACTGAGACCTTAGGCCTTATATCTCAAGGTAGGTGGCGCATTTTGCAGATGTCTATGGGCTCTAGTAACCACTTAACACCAGGTGGGCTGTGAGATCGTCCACCCATCTAAGCAATAAAAATAAATAAAAAATAAACCATTAAAGTATAGTCTTGATTATTTTTCTTTAGACGATTGAAACGCCTTATTCAGGTTATTAGTGATTCTGACAACTTTACATGGAATTTCAAGTTTCATTCTCCGTCGGAATCAGTAACTTATCAAGAACTCTTGTTTCAAGTTGGGTGGTGGCAGTTACGTTGTTAATGTCTGTGGTGAATCCCATGACCACCTAACGTCAGGCTTAGCTCGTCCATCCATTTCATTAATTTAAAAAAAACTGTACATTAATTACTTGTTCTTGATTCACATATTTGTTTCCTTTAGCCATAACATAGGACAATAGTTTAGGGATGTACAATTAAGGTTTTTTTAAAGCAATTGTGTACGTTTTATTCCTAATTAGATAATTAAAAAGGACTAAGATGATTTGAGATAATTAGAAAAAAATCATTAAATGGCATGTGCTGTTGTATATGAGAAAAGGTATATAAATAATTCAACATAAAAACGTAGACTGTCTCTATTAGATAAGTCAGTGTGAAAATATAGTATTTTAATTTACTTTAAACAAAATTTCTTGTTATGCGAATCAGGTATTTATATACCGAGAATCGTCGCGTTATCACGAGAACATTTGTCAGACGCCCCCGCGTTCTGTCGGAACCATAGATTCCGCGCATTGGTTCATTTTTATTTCGATGCCTCCAATGAACACTACGCTAACTCCAAATTCGTAGGTTTACAGGAGGAGCGTTTAAACGAAAAAAGTTGATAAAATCTTTATTATTGCAGATATATTTATAGTTTTTTTTTGTGTAACTAGCTGATTTACTCTTGCTTCGAGCCCCATCAATAATGATTTGTAATACTTTTAAAATAGTGAAGCGATTTGCGTAAAAAACGAAAATTTCAAAATTTTGAGTTAGAGTAGTGTTCATTGGAGGCATCGATTTNCCCGCCTATCTCTACCGTGAAGCAGTAATGCGCTTCGGTTTGAATGGTGGGACATCCGTTGTAACTATACTGAGACCTTAGGCCTTATATCTCAAGGTGGGTGCCGCATTTCGCAGATGTCTATGGGCTCTAGTAACCACTTAACACCAGGTGGGCTGTAAGATCGTCCACCCATCTTTTTATACGATTGAAATCCTTATTCAAGTTATTAATGATTCTGACTACTTTACGCGGAATTTCAAGTTTCATTGTCCGTCAGAATCAGTAACTATCAAGAACTTTTGTTTCAAGTTGGGTGGTGGCAGTTACGTTGTTAATGTCTGTGGTGATCCTATGACCACCTCAGGCTTAGCTCGTCCATCCAAGTAATTAATTTAAAAAAAAAACTGTACAGTAATTACTTGTTCTTGATTCACATATTTGTTTCCTTTAGCCATAACATAGGACAATAGTTTAGGGATGTACAATTAAGGTTTTTTTAAAGCAATTGTGTACGTTTTATTCCTAATTAGATAATTAAAAAGGACTAAGATGATTTGAGATAATTAGAAAAAAATCATTAAATGGCATGTGCTGTTGTATATGAGAAAAGGTATATAAATAATTCAACATAAAAACGTAGACTGTCTCTATTAGATAAGTCAGTGTGAAAATATAGTATTTTAATTTACTTTAAACAAAATTTCTTGTTATGCGAATCAGGTATTTATATACCGAGAATCGTCGCGTTATCACGAGAACATTTGTCAGACGCCCCCGCGTTCTGTCGGAACCATAGATTCCGCGCATTGGTTCATTTTTATTTCGATGCCTCCAATGAACACTACGCTAACTCCAAATTCGTAGGTTTACAGGAGGAGCGTTTAAACGAAAAAAGTTGATAAAATCTTTATTATTGCAGATATATTTATAGTTTTTTTTTGTGTAACTAGCTGATTTACTCTTGCTTCGAGCCCCATCAATAATGATTTGTAATACTTTTAAAATAGTGAAGCGATTTGCGTAAAAAACGAAAATTTCAAAATTTTGAGTTAGAGTAGTGTTCATTGGAGGCATCGATTTGTATTACATTGCGTGTAAAAAATATTCGTTATAAATTTTTCGTATACATTTTTTGAGGGCTGTATCAGGAATGACAAACATCGTTTTTCTTTATTTCCGAGAACGGCTTCAATGTAGCCTGTATATTAATATAATATATTTAAATTAAAATTAGGTTACATTTTTTCAGGTTAAGTTGACGCGATTTTAAATGTAAATATTTAAGTTCATGTTCGTACTTAAGGTAATAATTTTGCCTTCAACGACGAAACTTCGTTAGGTATCAATTTTATCATGTATTATGTTGCAGGCAACTATTAAGTGAAATAATCTAGCGTTCTAAAAATATTTATTGTACTTACGTACGTATTTTACACGTTGTGAAATAAATAAGTTGTTTTTATAGTTAATCGTAGAACTGTTGTCGATAAAATGTATTTTATAGAAAAATAAACTATCTCTGTCAATGTGTAATTGAATTAGTGGCAATATATCAAATCATTAATATAATGTGAAAACATATTAAGTTTTTTTTGCGTACCGCCATTTTACAGTAAAATCGTTCTTGCTTTTAACCCGACCTTAAGAGTTATTTTGATTCACTCTAGGACGCTAGTAGTACTAATGTCAGCAACAACCATAACACAGGAGACTGTACTCTTCGTAAAGTTCGATGAGACACTTAGCCCATAACACCTACCCGCGGAGTTTGGTATTTCGGATCCCATAACCTATTAGGCCTCGTTAGGGAGCGCTTAGGCAGTAGTGAAAGTGGTTAATAAACTCTCCCCTCTCGGCTGTGTTCTCCGTCCGTCTTATTGAGTCTGGTATAGCCTCCAGCAGCTCCTCCGTCTTAAAACGGTAAAACGCTTTCTGGGATGACATAGTTGACAAATTGGATTTCTAACCGAAGTTTTTAGCTACTAGTTGCGTACACAGGCATAACAATATGTCTACTAAGCGTCTAGTAACTACCGTCGTCCATATTATATACTAGCCACATCGATATATTACCACTAGATAACGCATCACATACAAAAACCAAACACAAAAATGGCATCGACTAACTGATCTGACTACACCATCAAGTGGAGAAAAACTATGTATAATATAATAATTGTAACCTAAACTATGCCTTTTCCCCAAGCAATAAAGTGCAGTTTAGATTATTTTAACATTCACTTACATCCTTACGCCATGAATGACAGAAAAAGATAGTTTTTTACAATAACTTTTATTCCAAATTTAACCTTATCTCCTTAAAAATAAAGCAAAAATTTACACGCATAGCATTTTACTTACGCCCTTTTAAACTTACGATATTAAGACTTTACTGCTCCGAACAGAGTATTACGGAGTCGCACTTTATACTTTTTTTGTAAGAATATTTTGAGTATTTTTTTTTTATTTTTTATTTTTAATTCATATTCATTCAATTTTTTCAATTTAATTCCATATGATTAACAACAAATATTGTATAACTATAGATAATTATACCTGAGTTAGCTATATTGTACCTTGCACATCGGTGGGGAAAATGGATAAGAGCTTTTTAAATCACAACAACATAATCCCCATCAAATTGTTTTATTTATTAAATACATGTCAGATTCGGTAAAATGGTCTGCACAAACCACACTGGAGCAATTAGGTTTGAAATAATTGTTGCTTCTTTTTTCTTTTATTACTCTGTTATTAAATCTGTAAAAATGTAAAAACAAATTCCAGTTTACAGATTTCACTTCGCCGTCCATTGTACAGACGTCTGTTGCATTCGTATCTGATCTAGCGATACACGGGGTGTTCGAATCCCAGGCGGGTACCAATTTTTCTAATGAAATACGTACTTAACAAATGTTCACAATTGACTTCCACGGTGAACGAATAACATCGTGTAATAAAAATCAAACCCGCAAAATAATTTGCGTAATTACTGGTTGTAGGACCTCTTGTGAGTCCGCACGAGTAGGTACCACCACCCCACCTATTTCTGCCGTGAAGCAGTAATGCGTTTCGGTTTGAAGGGTGGGGCAGCCGTTGTAACTATACTTGAGACCTTAGAAGTTATATCTCAAGGTGGGTGGCGCAAATGCGCAAATGGCAGCGTAAATACGCTGTAGATGTCTATGGGCTCCAGTATAACCACTTAACTCCAGGTGGGCTGTGAGCTCGTCCACCCATCTAAGCAATAAAAAATAATAAAAAAATAAAAAATTATGTGACTCCACTACACTTGTTCTGAAATAGCCCTATTTCATCCTTGTCTTGCATGTAACCGTTATTATGTGTGCGAAAGAAATAACTGCGAAGCAAAATAATAGGATTTAATTTCTTGAAGTACTAATTTGGTAAGAATAACTGATTTATTTCAAATATTTATCATTTTAATAAAAATTATAAAACGTTAATAAAAATTATAAAACTTACCAAAAATACTAAATTTCATGTTGTTTTCTCTTTATAAGCGTGTTTTTTACATCTTTTTACAGCGCATTTTAGGATCGTTCCATTCGACGGTCGGCGTGACACTGACGGCAAAACAGTGCTTAATATGAATCTAAGCACTGTTTTGTTTGGTTACTTTTGACGCCTTTACGCGGGATCTAGTGGTAATATATCGATGACTAGCCATTACAAAATATAGAGGGTAGTTTTTTTTTTTTTTAAGATTGCTCTTTTAATTGGTTCTACTTAATTGAAGAACGAGCTCAGACCCTTTTTAATATTTAGTCCTCAAAGGAGCTGGCTTTTGCTTGTTGCAGGATAGGATGCGCACTAGTAGCTACTATCGTCCTGCCTATTTCAGTCGCGAAGCCCTCATTTGTTAAGATTTTAAGGATGATTATACAATTCAATTGAGTTGACGATCTGACATCACAAGGTGTGGCGGCATTTAAGCCTGTCATAACTATGGTACTATGCAAATATGGTGTTTAATTAATATTAAAATCCGGTCTCAATGTTTTTTTTATTTGTTTACTAAATAAATTTTGGTTTTTCCGATGTTTGCCGATTCGAATTTCCTTCAGCTACAATTCTCATTACGCTGCGAGCTGACAGTGACACTCCTGTAGCCTCTGCTACTTACTAATTTATTTATGTTCATATATTATCATATTTGTGTTCAATACTTTCTTTGTCTTGTCACCCTTTCGTCTGAGAAAAAACTGTGCACATTGTAAATTAAATTTTTCACTAGTCGTGTAATTGTGGTGTGGTGGACCCATCTTGGGATATTTTATCTCGTGTATGTTTGGAATAAACTGGTGAGAACAACTTAACCGTCTAACCGTCGCGGTGGTCGACTCTTAGATTATACACTTAAGGTCGACGGCAGACTGAGTTAGCTTGACGTTTGTCTACCTCCCCGGCCCTGCCGCTCACATACCACAGGCGGCTTCAGCGCACCTATACTAAACTAATATTGGGCCGTTTTCCAATTACAGCACAAGAGCGCATTATGCGGCATAATGCTCAACTAAGCTTCAGCGTAATTCGGCATTGTGCGTCACTGAGTCGCATTATGCTCTGTAATTGGAAAACTACCATTAAGTAATGGTTAATTGGAAAACGGCCTTGATAAACTTATCTTTTTAGATTAATTTGAAGTTAATATGTCATGTGTGTCATGTATATCTTTACTCACTGCTTCACTGATCTTCGACAGTATCTGGGGCTAACCGCTTCAATCGGTATTAGGAGTCATCTACTTACTCTCTGCCTCGAAATGTGTTAAGACACCAGCGCCTTTCATGGCGATTATTGCGCGTACGTGTGTTTGCTAAAATAGTTTAATAGGCGTTTAGACTAAAATTTGTAACCAATTTGCCGCCTACAGAAGAATGCGGCTTATTTTTGTCCGTGGCATTATGGTCTCTCGGTGCTTTACGCTCTCAAAGCACCGATTGCCTATCAAAGTTCGACGTGCAACCTAGCATATGAGTTTCTCGCCGGATTCTCTCAGTGAGTTGAGATTCCGATCCGGTGATAAACTGCGAAGCGCTGCGCTTGTTACTGACCAGCGTTAGCAGCTTTTTCAAATTGAGCCCGTGAGCTTACCTATCGGTCCGTAAGTAGATAGGTTAGACTCATAGGCTACCAGCGAATACCAGGGGAAAATAAAAAGACTTATCGCCGTCTCCTCTTTTCGAAGGCCACTAAAATGTCTACTGCCTTAGTAATCAATGATCAGCTTGTATTAACCATTCTAAAAATCTTAAAAGTACAAAATGCGTCACAGAACAAGGCTACGTACGCATTTAGTACACTCACTAATACTAAAGTGCAGTGAACTTATGTGTATTGAGAAGCTTAGATAGTCGAGACCGGACACGTTCGAACAGGACTGCGTTTTGTAGTGTTCCTTTACCTTTTACCTTGTACGTAATTACTGCTCGAGCGATAGTGAGGGAAACATCACAAACTGAATCGATATTTTCACCGATTCGATAATTACGATTATCGATATATTGATTTAATATCAATACAAATTCAAATCTTGATAAACTATACATTGTGTCCGATTTTTTAAAGAATTGAGATTGAGACTTGAGATTACTACAACTAAGTAGTGTTGATAAGTAGCAACTAGAATTCGAGGTGGTTGGGTTTGATCATTCAAGGCCGTTGCTTTCTCTTTGTGTTCCATAAAGATTTTTATCTCTGTAAAACATTATATGAATAAGCAGTTCATAAGATAATTTATAATTTTAACAGAGAGATGTTACCGAAATAAGCGAATATCGATATAAATGCATAACATTAATCGATAACAATGCGTAATCGATGCTCCTGCAAATGTACACCTATCTAAACCCAAGACCTACAAAAACGAAACTAAACTCTTAAACCAAACAAAAACCGACATGCTTCGCCCGGGAGCTATTTAACTTGAATAAAAAGATTTAATCTAGTCATTTAGTGATAAATATTAATAATGACAAATAGGGTATTATTTATATTATTTAAAAGTAATTAAAATGGGGCAAATTTGTAAATTTCAAGAAATTAAAACAAGAAAATACTTCGCCAATACCATGAAACTTTTCAAGACTGAACAATCACTTAATATTATTAATCGCTTTAAAAGTGAATTTAAAGTAGTGTACTGTTTGAGTTTTTTTATGAAACTTGTTACAAGAATCAGATTCATTGGGTAAGTAATTAATTTAGTATAAACAATAATAAGTTTTTTTTTGTAATTCTCCATCTTTATTTGTCTTGGTGTAAATTAAATCTTAAATATTATTAATCAAAGAATTTTCTACTACTTTAGTCAATGCTCCAACAAGCATGAATGGCGAGTGGCAGCTCACCTAATGCTACGTGGTCACTGCCAATGGACATTGGCAAAGCATCTTTTTTTTATTGTTTAGATGGTTGGACGAGCTCACGGCCCACCTGATGTTAATTGGTTACCGAAGCCCATAGACATCTACAACGTAAATGCCGCCACCCACCTTGAGACCTTGAGTCAGTGCTGCCAATTCTACCAACTTTTCGGTAAATCTACCAACTTTTAGTGTCGTAATCAAACATAACACTTTGTAGCAAAATCTACCAACTTTTGAAGTTTTCAAAAAGTTCATATCAAACCTCCATGAAAATAATATTGAAACTATATTTTTTTTAATTTTCGTCGTAATCTTTTGAATGATCACTATTTTCTATTGATAATTTGAATATTAGCGGCCTGTAATTCTGTTTTTTCATTGGATTTCTAATAAAAATAGTTCCAATATGTCTTATCCAATCGAAAAGTAAATTAAGGATGCCAGATTCTTATTGGGGGGTCTCTAAAAGACTTGAAAAGTAAGGGTGGTAGATAGTTTTTCAAAAGTCTAATAGATAATTTTTCTAATATCCGAGTTAAAAAGTGATAGTGAAAGCTAGGCCACGAACACGTCTGGGCATATTTAGCAGTAAAACAGGCTCAGAAGTACAAATCAACTGCAAGTTCGATTTCCTCAGGTTTCAGGAAATATTGTTCTATCACAAGCTGAAAGAAACAACATTTGTAGAACACAAACCAGTATGTAATGCATGCACTATTTTAATGCTTTTAAAATATTTTTCTCTCTGTTCTGGTGTTATTTTGTTTTACTTTATGCTGGCCTAACCACAAAGAAAGCTGCGTAAAATTTGTAAAAAAATTCATAACAACTTTCTGTAATGTTTAATACACATAAATAATATTACCACGTATACTTTTATTAAAGGGATTTTGTGACCTAGTAACTAAGACCTTTAGGTCAAGTCTTATTTTAATTTTAATTATCTTTTTTATTTGAAAAATGATATGAAATGAAATGAAGTTGATTATTATGAAACATGGCATGAAATGAAATGAAAACGAAATGAAATGAAATGAGATGAGATGATATGGGATGGAGTATAATCTGAGTAAAATGGTGGTCATTTACTGAGACTTTTTAGTGGACTTTTTGGAAGATCCCGAGAAGTTACGTTCAGCGACTTTGTTTCATTTTCCCACATTTGTGCACTTTCACAGATACTACATAGTTAATGAACCACCGTAATTACAAATTTAAACCTGAAGAAACACTAATTAGACAAAATAAAACAAATCACACAACTTCACTCCTCGCGTTCCCGCCAAAAAAGTCTACCAGGTATACTAATTCTAGAAAATGTTGCCAGCCGACACGGGTTGATACCATCTTCGATTGTGAAGCAAATGTGTGTGTATATTTGAAGAGTAGTCTCAAGAGTAGCGCAACTGTATTGCAATCCAGTTGAGCCCTAAATCTTATGTTTCAATAGGGATAGCATTCATACTGGATTTATTATCTATGACATTCGGTATCCGCTAATAACAAACTAATTACTGATAGCTTGTATGTCTGTCTTAAATCTTAGCCAATAAAAATAGGATCAAACAAGAAGGTGTTCTATTATTTGAATTTAAATCAAACAGTTCACAACAAATGTATTTGCCCTTTTCAAAGGTTGAAACTCGAACATTTGTTTTTTGTGATCACCAAAAAAAGTGAAGTAAATTATCTTTTTTTTCAATTTGTTGTTTTATTTGGTGTAATCTTCTAAATTTCGGTATGATAAATTGTTTCGTGTCTGTGGACATGCACAAGACATGCAACAAAATTGTTGGATTTATCCCATCTGACATTTACAGTTTCCTCTTGTCTTGCCTCATGAAATTCCATTTTATTTCAATCAGTTTCCTTACATTTCCTTGTCTTTCATTACACTTTTTGTACCACAGACATGGTTTTGGCCATTTCTAATCTATCTATATATAAATGAATTGCTGTTCGTTAGTCGCGCTAAAATTCGAGAACGGCTAGACCGATTTGGCTAATTTTAGTCTTGAATTATTCGTGGAAGTCCAGGGAGGGTTTAAAAGGTGAAAAAATATGAAAATTCTTGGAATTATATAAAAACAAACAATTTTGTTTTTCCTTTGATGCGTCCCTCGTCGGACGAATTCCTTTTGGTTTTTTTTTAAAGTTTGTTTTATACAATAGTTTAGGTCTTTTATTTATCGATTGAGGCACTACGAAGTCTGCCAGGTCAGCTAGTTTAATATAAAAGATTGGTTATTTGGATTATTTTCCCTTTGCCTATCAATTGGACAAATGAAACAAAAAAAATACTACTAAAACCATACTTTACGATACTTGCAACACCAATTTACCATGAAGTTGGTTACCATCTACTAAAAACACACATTTCAGCTTTAGTTTGTGTTTACGGTATTTGTTGGTAACTAATGGCAGACAATTTTATGTAATTTCGTTCTTTTTATTGAAAATCGCGAAATAAAAAACACATTCTTTTATTGCAATCGTAAAATAAAAGAAGCATTGATGACAGTGAACAGTGGCGTTTAAAATTGGGTGTCGCTTGTTATAAAATGAAAAGAAGTGAGTTTGCAGATATTTAGCGATGTGTGTTTTAATAAAATTGAATTGGTGGTGATATATAAAATTAATGGTGTTTTTTATGTTATTGGTGAAGTTTGTAAAGCATAGTTCGAATCATAGGGTCTACAAACGAGCCGACGGATTCTACCATGGTCGTAAAACGGTAAGATTTTTTTGTCTTCACTGTCTGTTATGCTTCACTCGACGTTGTAACAGTTTCTTTGTTAACATACTCGAATTACTGCTAACCATTTTAGTATAAATCTAGTATTTAGATTAATACATTTGGACTCTATAAAATTTTCATAAAGTGACCTCTTTGTGCAACAAGAATAGACATGTTTGTTTACATTCCCGTGTATTATCAGACAATCAGCACTTCTTTTTGTTTATAAATATTTATTAAACACACTAATAATCTTCATCTATTAAATAAGGGAAAATCAAGAATACAAATCATGTAATTAATAATTATGTAAAAATAGTGTCGTGATTTTTTTAAAATAAATATTAATAAATGTATTAGTTTAGTACATAATCGGTCCGTGTTAAATGGGGTCCAGTTATATATTTTTCCAGTATCACAGGCACCTGATACATATCATACAACAACAAGACCTTTTAGAATTATGTTGACTGACCAATGCAAATATATAATTAAAAGTATCATTAGCAGTATGTAGTTAACTGTAATTAATGTATGATAAACTACCCAGATGTGATTGAAAATCTGTAGGAGACCTACTAGTAGAACCACGTTGACTACTTTGCTTGATACGGCTGATAATGAATGAATATTGAAGTAATAGAAAATGTCTTTGATAGTAAAAAAATCCTCTAACTTTAATTTTAAATTAATTGTTAGTCCTGTCTAAGCACATTTCAGTATTAATAGTGTGCAAAAAAATAATGTTATTGTATCAAAGTTATTTTTAAATATTGTCCCATTTTATACAGTAAGACAATTTTGATCATGAAGGAATGTTGTTTTATTTAAAAGATAAATAATATAGGAGATTTGCATGCATCTTGACTCTGTTAAAGCGATTAATATAAATAATGCCGTCAATTAAAATTAAACAAAGATTTGAAAAAGCCATTTATAACAATTATTATGTTGAAAAGCCTATCATAACTCTCTAACAAAATTGGAATGAACCCCAACACAATATTAATTGGATGAAAGGTTCAAAGTTTTTGGAACAACTTAACATGGTAAATTCTTTTAAAAAATGAGATTTCATTATCTATTGAAACAAAGAGCATGTAACATTTACATTAATGTGTTGACATGGGCAAATAAGTCTGGTCCGATGTTAAGTTTCATTCGTTATCAAAAACTGGAGATACCATAATTTCACAACTGGTGTTAAAAACAAAAGTTCATCCCTCATTTGAAAATATTATGTAAAGTAACAAAGCTGCCTGTTATTTTTTGTTACCACTGAGAACATAATAATGAACAATTATTTTTGTATCAATTTATCATCAATTTTATCATCAAAGGCAACTGAAATATTTAAATCAATCATTTACGTATTTACATAACTATGAATATGTATACAAAAAATATTATACAACACTATAAAACCTTCAAAGGAAGTTTAATTTGTGATCACCAATAACTGTATTAATAATTGAAATGAGAATTTATTTAAAAGTACTAGTTGATATCTCCCAGTTTCTGAGGGTTATTTAATATAATAGTCCCGGAGATTTAGATTCCTGGCATATGGAATAAATTTTTACCAATTACTTAATTGAATCCTGACAGATGAAAGAGGTTCCCTCTTTTAATTCTCAATACTAAGTAACTACGTTTGTAACAATATGTTCAAAAAGACATGTGATTAAATCATGCGCAATCATCTGGCCCCAGATTAGGATTCCCTGTGTTATGGGTACTAGAGATTGACATGCATACTTATACATTATATTTAAATATATACCTATATAAATAATAAACATTTGGACAAAAACGAAACATACCTGTTCAGAAATGTTTGCCTGATCTAGGAATCAAACCTATGACATGCGGAGCAACAGTCAGGGGCACTAACTACTAAATCACTGAGTTAGTAATAATATAAATTTACATAATAAATTATGGCAACTTGATTTTAAGGGTGTTTCATGGTGTTAAGGGTGAGTCAGTACCAGGCAGTGATGTGTCTAACATCATCTACATCTATACATCTCTGGTTGCAATTTATTATAAACAACAACTACTACTACTTTAATGTAATTCAATTGTAATTGAGAGCTGTCTGCTATTCTACACCAATAAAATAATCTCCCAAGAAATATGTATGATCTGTAGGCAGCAAAAGAGTTTCTGTTGCCATTGTCCATGTGCAGTAACTATTGTCCATCAGGTACTTAGAGAGAATGATATAAACTGCAATGCAATATAGAGATTTAGATCTCATGTCCTTGGTGCCTTAACCATTTAATACTAGGTGGACTGTAATTCACTATGCAATAAAAAAACAATAAACCCTTCTGTTCATAGCATTATTAGTGTTAATAATGTAATAACATGTTTTGTCTTCTATTTTGGATTTGTTTGTTTTTTAAATAACATCCCCGTGCCTCTTGAACGTTCGCGTGAGCAAATTTGACCCTCTTCTCATTATATTTTCATTCCGATAGGGTTCCCTATTGCGGCCGTCCACTTCGCTGATTACATTGTGGTTGCGAGCTTAGCATTCGATATAACTTGTCGATTATGTTGAAGAAAACTTATTTTGTTCTCGTGAATATNTTTTGGATTTGTTTGTTTTTTAAATAACATCCCCGTGCCTCTTGAACGTTCGCGTGAGCAAATTTGACCCTCTTCTCATTATATTTTCATTCCGATAGGGTTCCCTATTGCGGCCGTCCACTTCGCTGATTACATTGTGGTTGCGAGCTTAGCATTCGATATAACTTGTCGATTATGTTGAAGAAAACTTATTTTGTTCTCGTGAATATCAAATAGCAAAGAACATACTTAACGATATAGCCATCGCGGTATTTCTGTAAATGTTCATTGGATTCGTTGGAAAAACGGAAATTGACTCATACCGTAACGAACATAATTTCTTTATATTTCGCAATAAATATGATCTAAGTATAAGTATTGTGAATATTACTTTTAGCTGAGCAATATCGAATCTTGTTTGAAAACTTTTCCGTAGATAAGACGTTCGAAGTTTGTTTGTGATACGATTCGGTAGGCAGCGGCTCGGCTCTGCTCCTGGCATTGCTGAAGTCCATGGGCGACGGTAACCACTTACCATCAGGTGGGCCGTACGCTCGTCTGCCTACAAAGGCAAAAAAAAAATCTCGGGCAGCCACGAATTTTCTAAATTAATGTGCATTTGCTCTGAAATCAATCAAATTAAACCATGACAACATATAAAGATACCATGATGTGCTCTTTCCAGGGTCAGCAGTAATAACTTGTCTGATTTTGACGACAAAAATTCGTTCATGTTCAATTTCAAAAGAGCCTTCACTCCAGTGAAATTGGTGTTTTGACGTCATGTCATCACTTTTCAGGCTACTTATAACTATTATCTCTGTGTTTTTTTTATTGCTTAGATGGGTGAACGAGCTCACAGCCCACCTGGTGTTAAGTGGTTACTAAAGCCCATAGACATCTACGACGTAAATGCGCCATCCACCTTGAGATATAAGTTCTAAGGTCTCAGTATAGTTACATGTACATTTACTTACTCAATTTAAATAAGTTGCGATTAAACTTAAAAATGAAAGATGAATAAACTCTTTAACTCTTAACATCTACTCAAACCAAACAATCATAAACCGAGAAACCTCTGTGTAGCCAGCCACACCTCGGTCCGCTCTGATGTCAACCCTTTTTTGCAGGATATATTATATATTACGTTTTATGACACAACGTAAAACCCCCTGGTCACGTCTGGCGCGCCAAGATAACGGTGATTCAGCAACTTAGCAGAAATCTGTTAATTACACGCGTGTTATAAAATGCGAACACTTATTGAACGTAGACGCGTTTAAGACACGTTTCAAAACATTGAATATAATTTTAATTTACATGTTCCTGTGAGATTTACTAAAACAGTAGTGTTCTTAAATCTTAAACCGCATGGTTAGTTATAGTCTTCTACCACAAAGAAATTCGTCCGTTACTAAATTCGAACACCTGCCGCCGCCAACCACCTGCGCGACAGATGTTTCTTCCCCATTCCACGTGAATTCTTTAAAAAAAAACAGCCGCTTTTATATAATTATGTCGTATTTGGATGTTTTTTAACTTCCTCCTAAAGAGGCACGTGTCAAAAAAGTGTTTCGCAACCGCATTGTAGGAGCCAGCAACAAAAGCACGTCGGGAATGTCCAGTCCGTTCCTGCGTTTGAAATTTTGTATTCATACAAGACTGTTTGTGTAATGCATGTGGCGGCAAAATGCAGTTCGCTGACCGTATCGCACCGGTTGGCCTCGTTGGGACGCTAAACAAAAAAATATAACTAACGAAAATTAAACTAGACTATGGTTAGGTGGTGCGATGACCTCCGAACGGTGGCCTGCAAGAAGTGGATGAGGAGAGCCGTAAACCGGGCTCATTGGTGTGGATTGGGAGAGGCCTGCACACGACTGTGGGCTGTTGATGATGATGATGATGATGGCTTAGATTCGATACTTTTAAAAGATTTGATGTATTACACTCTGAGAACATTTAACCGTATGTTTCGTTATGCAATATATATTTTTTTAATGTCCCCGTTTTAAGCTCGAGTCCAGAGCTGAAAGCAAAACGTTTCGTATTCGCGTCGAGCGTTAAATCGAAGTAATTTCCGCCGGCTGTAAAAAAATTATCACTGAACGGTCGATGTCCATCAAGTTCTGAGATTACATACATACACGAAGCCTACGTGTGCCTGCTTCGTAATACGAACATGTACATATATATGTGTAAAGACACACCGGCTGCTTCCTCCCTTTTTTTTCTTTGCTTACAATAAGTAACTATACTATACTATATGTAACTATACTTGAGACCTTAGAACTTATATCTCAAAGGGGGGGGGGCATTTACGTTGTGGATGTCTATGGGCTCCAGTAACCACTTAACACCAGGTGGACTGTGAGCACGTCCACCCATTTAAGCAATAAAAAATATATGTAATAAATACAAAAGCCTCGAATTATATTATTAGCTTTATTAAAAAACATTTGTAAACTAAATAAATAATAACTTGTCCTTGGTAAAAGTTCCCTTTTGTGTCGGAGACGCCTTGCTTGAAATTATTTTTTTGTAATACTAATAGAAGACTTCTATGAGGTCGTCGTGGCCCTCGGATGCGACTATGCCCGTGCTCCAATAGGTCGCTATGTACCAATGAAATATGTACGTAGCACATGTTCACGAATGACTTGTGGAAGTTCTTGAAGTCAATCCCCCATTTATGAAAACAAAAAAAACTTGTACATAATAATTTTATATTCCAGAAACAGCAATGATTACTGGTTAGCGATACAGCACGCTGGTAAAATACACAGAAAACGCTGTTTACCCATTCACTCGTGCATTCCATAATCGCCTTTAAACACTAACAATATAGAGTCCGAAACGGCTAGATCGTTTTCCATAAAAATTTCAGAAAATCTTCAGATTAGCCCAGCTGGGGATACTTAATCCTTTGGTAACTATCGGATCAAACCCAAATCCAAGCGGGCCTGGTTTTTTACTAGTTCTTTATAAATTGGTTGATAGAAGCATTATTCGTTTTCTGAATCGCGTAATGACTTAATAATAAATAAATACAATAATGTATACTTAAGGCGACGGTAATGCGAATATCGATTTCACTTTCGTTAAATCAGTATCGTATTGATTTGTCACGTGATTTATTGGCTATAATGAAATTACACGAAGCCTGGAGAGAACGGCGAAGTGATACTTAGAAAGTGTTCAAGGCTTACGAGAGCAACTCTGAATCGTGACCGCGCAATTGGTGAAAGTAATACCCTGAATCAAGGGATCGAACCATATAGCAATTTAGACCAAATACGCCGGTAATAGTACTTATTTTATTACTTTCACATTTCAAGGAAATCTCGCGGATTAACCCGCGTTAAATAAGACTTTGTTAGGAAATTATGAAAAAAACGTCACATTTTCCTAGCATTAAAGAATTGCTCGTCTCACTCTGGCCGATAAACTACTAGTCGATCTATAGATCCATTGGTACGTAAAATCACTAATCAGGATTTGTCGCATTTATTATAGAAGACATACCCGGTGTTGCCACAGTCATGTTATTTACGATTATAAAAACCATCATAATTCTTAATCCAGTTTATAAAAAATATATCTGTGCGAATTACTAGGTACCCAAATCCATGCGCTCATTTTCGCTTTATTAAAGTCTGACCCGTATTAAATTGGAAATAGCCAAAACCGACTTTTTAAAAAGTTATACAAAAAAAATGCATGAATAATAAATCTCAAAATACTGTCATTGTTGTTATTCTATTGAGGGTTTGGCGGATAGTCGCGCGGCGCTTCCTTGGGATCTTTCGTGTCTGCCGTCACTGTAGCCAGATAATGAAGCGCTTAAACTATCATTTTGAGCCCAATAATTCAAATAAATCTTAGCCTTTGGAACGGTTTGTATAATAAATCAGAATTGATTACAATGCAAAATGTCCAATGTAATTTTCCTATATCCCCTATCGAGATGTGTTTCAGGTTTCAATCATAAATATTTTTGAAGTTCGAAAAAAACAAATACAAGCAAACATACTATTTATTATCATTCATTGCTACCCTTTATCGTATCATTCGTAAAAATGTTGAATATGACGCCTTTGGTTCGTTTTATATCTCCTGTGCCATCTTAGAAGAAGGTAGCAAAAAAATAAAAGTGTGGAGTCTTCTCGAGTGTAAATTTTCCTATTTCAACTTCAACAAAGTTTAATTAATTCCTCTTTGATGAGTATTACGTACTTATATCTTTAAAACTAATCATTAGAATCTAACGTAGATGAAGCTTCGCCTTCGTATTCCAAATGGGGTAATGGAAATCTTGCACGGTGCCAATTGGCTTCGGTTAAATCTGGGTTTAGCTGCCCGCAGCTTGTGGATTAATTTTTGTTCGTTGTTTAACGATAAACTTTTCTAAATCCCTTTCGTTTATTATTTTAACTACAAGAATGTCTTAAACTGATTGATATCCGCTAGAAATGAGTATGATGAAACAGACACTTGTTTTTTTTTTTTAAATAAAATTTTCAAGTGTTTCCAAGGATTCGCAAGTGACTTTAAGTTAACTTCCGTTGTTCCCGCAAATGTTCCTATTAGCGGCAAACCGGATGCGACGTAGCCTCCTATCGCCACGTGCTCTGTATTCGAATGACGATAGTGACGAGTGACCATCGTTCATCGTTGCCCCCATCTCGAAATGTTGAATCACCGTCGTATAACTTCTTAGAATACACACCCACCACGTTGTATTGACTAATTGTAGTTTTATGTTTTCCTTAATTTGCCAGCGACCGTTATTTGAAGAAGCACAAGAGTGATTGACGAATAACACGGAAAAAACTAGCAATAGACATGCAAATGCAGTTAATTACTTGACATCGCGGAAATAGCTAAACGGCGTGTTTTTTTAAATATAAGATATTGAATTTAAATCTAGTAAAAAAACCTGCGTGCAACGGAATGAAATCAGAATTTATTTTAAAGTAATACAAATGCGTCGGGATGCTCTGGACGTTCGATACAAGTTTTTGAAGGTAACGACCGGGAGATCGGACTGGAGTTATTTAAATTTTAACCTTCATAAATTCGGGTCGACGTCAAATGAAGATTCTGTAGGTGCGTGCGGCAAGTAAGGTCGAAATGGGTCATTGACCGTTTACCTGTAACGGAATCGGAGTTTTTTTACCTTAAACTTGATCGATTAGCCTTTGTTAAATCGCGCTAATTACGCGTTTTACTATAAAAGTGTTTTTGAGATAAATTTGTTTATTGCTTTTCCTTCGCCTAAATTTTATGTAGGCCAGTCATTTATACAAAAGCGAAATTGAACAATGAGCAAACTACCTTCATGCCAAGAGATAAAGTGCCCTAGTTTCCGTAGAGAGGCCGATAGCTTATCGCCGATCAATAGCACTCAAAACGCTAAGTCCTCTGATGAAACAAAGGAAAATCGCATACTTACAGCATAAGGCGCTTAATTATTTCATAGGCACGCTCTGACAGATGCGACCGAGGCTGCTTTAACGTTTAATAGCTGGGGGAGTTTAATAACCATTTACGAGACTCGCGTAAGTGTCGGTGCATCGGCCGCAACCGGTTCTCGGCGGCCTCGGTCATAATTTACCACTAATCTTGACCCACAGCTGCATGACCAGTTGTGAGTTCGATGGAGAGGCGTGACCGGAGATATATCAATGAGATATCGTACGGACGGAAGTAGAAAAGATTGTGGGTGGCGGTACTTATTGTTCATTCAGGGCTTTAATTTTAATGTAATAAAAACGGTCTTGAATAGAGCATAAATGTTCAGCTATATTAGTTTATTAGATTAAACATCCTCCCTTTTTTATTTTCATTTCACAAATGGGCTCTCACAGCTGTATTTAGATGATGGAAAAGTTGAAGTATGACGTCATTACGTAAGCTCGATAAAATATTAAAATATTGTTTTCTTACAGTGCTGCGGACAGTGCGGACTCACCGATACTGGAGGAGGCAGGAGAGAGTGGCTCGGAACAGAAGCCAAAACCTCTCGTCAAATATGGCGAACTCGTGATACTAGGGTGAATATTAACATTGTTAATTTTATGCACATGGGATAGAGGGAATATATAACTCTCATATTACTGTTCACACGATATCATATTGTGTAAGCAACGCATTTAATTTATCTACAGTTCAATATCTAGTCTTGACCACGACCTTATTGATTGACCTTTGATTTGATAAAGCGCTTTTGTGAGATGAGTCACATCAAGATGACACCCTTTTCTTGTACATACAGATGCAATAATTGAAAGCGCGAAATTGTTCACTCTTCAATAATTGCAAGCCTAAGTAAATTATTTATGTAAACGAAAAATAACCACCAAATTGAATACGAAATCAACGCTTATAATGACAGTTATTTCGTTTTCACCGAAGAAAGCGTGGTAGGGAAGGGACAACGATTTGCTTAAAGTTTTGACTTTTCTAAACACTTGTGTACTTGCCTATAACATTCTCGGACGCGTTGCTTCAAGCGTGTATTAAAATTTGTTTTAGATTAATTTAACTGAAGTATTTTGAATAGGATATGTTTTAAACAAATACTTGTATGATCACAAATTAAGATATTAGTTCAATGAAGATTTGGATTCATTGTTTGAAACTAATTCATGGAAAAAATACTGAATATGTGAATTACAGCGATCATTTTCAATTTGCGTGCAGTATTTATAACTACGAATGTTTTGCCTAAGGAAATAATTGAATCAGTAACGAACGCAGTAAAGTGGAGAAAGAAAAAAGCCACAGATAGATTACTTACTGGTTCCGCTGATGCCAACATTTGTAATTATTTACGCACACAAAACAAATACTTAACAAATATGTACAAAAACTGGTTCTCGTGTGTGCACCGAATTAAGATAAGCGCATTAACATTTACATTAGACATATTAAATGGTGAAAAAAAAAGCAAACAATATGTAGACAGAAGTACGCTATTCGACTTATTGTAATGTTAAAAACATAAGTATTTGGATTTCACTTAAGTTTTTTTTCTTTTTTCTTTTTTTTTTTATTGCTTAGATTATTATATTTAAGTACGTTTTTGGTTTAATTTAGTGTGGTACAGCTGAGTGGAATATTAGTAGAAATATTATATTATAGCTATGTACATTCAGTTTGTATGTAATTAAATATTTGAACTTCATTTTCACTGACTTCAAGACGTCCTATAAACTTGAAAATTGATTCGTACCATTTTAATTACTTTTAATTTTTATTATTTAATATAATTGTGTTACTTCGCTCTAATATCCTGATCAGTGTCAACAGGATAAAAAAAAATCTTTATTCTTCTTTATTGTACACACAGTTAATAAAATACAATAATTGCGAAAACTTATTAAATGACGAGCTTAACTCAACAATTGAGCTATCTACCAGCTAACCGTTCTTAAAGAGGGAGAGCTTTACATAAGTGGGTAGAAGAGTACAATCTAATCAATTTACTAAAAATCTATGAAATTTATTTACTTTTTTCTGTGTTTTCTTTTGTTGTTTTAAAACTACATACTTATATTATTTTATATAGAGCCCAAATAATCGTATAATACTATCATAATATATTTGTATGGGTGGGTGTACAAGCTCACGACCCATCTGGTGGTAAACGAATGTTAGAGTCCATAGACATTATAACGCTAATGCTATCGCCCACTTTACGCCCAAATAGAGGTCGAAGGCCCAGTTAAATGCACGATAGTCTCACCTTTTTGCAAAGTAAAAATTATAATGTTCTATCTTCATACCTTCTCTCGCTCTTCAGACTGGAATATAACAATACAAGGACAGAAACTTATAAAAATATTGAGATTATATTATATTTTATTTAGATTATATAGATTTATATTTAGATAAATAGGGTATTTGTGAGCTTGTTATTAATGTTTCTAGATACATTTCTGTCCCTTTTACTATACGAATCAATTACCTACCCACAGCTTCCTTATTACATAACTATTGCAACTTTTATACTCTAAGAATAAATGACATTCAACGCATTGTCATGCTATTGTCTCGACATTAAATCCGCCTGTGAATGTAGCTATGAGAATAGGCATTTCACCTTGAAAACCTCTTAACATCCCAATGTAATTACATATATTTTATAAGAATAAAAAAATATATAAAAAAAATACTTAAATAAATAACCTCTAACATAATTGACGTCCTCGGTTTCTAGACAGATGAAGAACATTTGAATGAGTTGCTAATTTACTTATTAATGGTATGTTTCGTTGAAGGGTAAACCTTGTCGGACGCACGGAGGAGATTTTGTTTATTCAATGATTAGTTACACTGTTATTTCTCCGCCCATATATACAAGGGTAAATTGATAACAACCAGGAACAATAATACAATCACAATAATCCTGAATTAAATAGAGGCTTCAATCTTTTATTAGTAAACGAAAAGATAACTGGTGGTAGGACCTCTTGTGAGTCCACACGGGTAGGTACCACCGCCCTGCCTATTTCTGCCGTGAAGCAGTAATGCATTTCGGTTTGAAGGGCGGGGCAGCCGTTGTAACTATACTTGAGACCTTAGAACTTATATCTCAAGGTGTGTGGCACATTTTACGTTGTAGATGTCTATGGGTACCACCCAGTAACCACTTAACACCAGGTGGGCTGTGAGCTCGACCACACATCTAGGCAATAAAAAATAATAAAAATCTAATGTAATGTGAAACTGAAACTGCAATAGTGTTCTACTGCTGTATATAAGCGGAAAATAAGACTAATTTCATAAATTAAATATATATGCTCTTAGTTTTAGTACGTTCGGTTAATCCGCAATGGAAAGCGAACAGCTGTAGTCGTCCCGCACGAGATCTTGGACCGCGTCAAACTCCGCGCTTCACCTGATTTTTAATCGTGTTACATGGCGTGCCGTGCAAAAACTATTATTTAAATTTAATAATTCATTCTTCTATTTTGATTTATTTTGCAAGTCAGAACTCTCGCTACCCTATGGTGTGCAATTGAATTCAGTTCATTGTAGCCCCTGAAATCTTGGATATAATACCTACGCACTGAATAATAATCTAGGGAATAATTCAACTCTAATTATATCCATTGTTTAGTAATCTAGACTCCAATGTCAGTAGTCGTTTACAAGGTTAAGCAAACAGTGTACATAGACATTAGTTATTGCGCATTCCGGATAGCCGTGACGTGGCCGTTTCAAAACATCAAGATTATACATTCCGCGTAGGATACAACCGATACTATGCTTCATTTAAAATGTTCTTAGAATGATCAGGACTGACCGCGATATCTGTGTTTTTGTTACGGTGAATTTTATTAAAAATGTTTTTTTTTGTTAGTGAATAATTAAATTATCCTCTTGGTAGGGTTTTCAATTTTTATTGTTATTAGACGTATATAGGTACTTATCGTATTTTACCAATTCTAATAATAATATCCAAACAATAGAGATTAACTTCATTCGTTATGAATAAAAGTGCTTTAGAATTCTGTAACCAAAACGAGACTCATTGATACGAAACCCTCTGATTTTCTTTAAAACCGTATGTTATTGAAGATGTAAATTAACAATTTGGAAGGTAGTTTTTCTCTATAACGACGATTTGATTTACTATAATTTTTTTTTAAGTTTGCAATCTTGAGTAATCAGTTATTAATGTCGAATTTAGTTCCTTCGGCGGATACAGCGTAAAGGCTTCGTACTTATCGGGCCGGTAATACATATACGAAGAGCAAGAACAATTAGTTAGGCTAATACCAATTATCATAAAAAATGTTGACTTCGACCGGGAATGAAAACCCGTGGTACAGCAGATTCCCCGACCACTAAACCAACCGGGCTATAACTATACTTATATTTGCACGCAGCTATGTAGCTAGGTGCCGCCGTTTCCCGTCTTAAGTATTTATACAACCTACAAACATAAACGTTATCTTTCATTGTCACAATATGCAGAATTATTTGCATTACACACCGGTCAACGTGCGATAAACTATACGTACTGCGTACAAATAAACACGAAGATAGTGCACGAGTAAAGCGGAGAAAGCCTTTTCTGTTCTAATAAATCGTTATAATTGCTTTATTTAATTATCTGCTGGATACGAGGTACCGGTGAAAGTCGAACTTATTGTTAGGTTGTACCGGTTACGGTGATGTTAACGAGTCATTAAATAACGGTTGTAACGTAAGTATTAGAGAAGATTGTATTGATTATCTATATCTATATATTAATACGTGAAGAAAAAACGTTGTACCCGTTTTTACGAAAATTGCCCGAACGGAGAAGTATAAAATTTCCCACGCTTATAGAGAATATAGAGGAGTGCAGAATGTATTTTTTTTTTCTAAATTATGCATAAAAATACTCTAAATGTATTTGACACACACACGCATGGATACTATTTGCTTATTGTCTAACTTTTCTTATTGTTTAAAGTCTGTGGCCAAATCGAGAACAGATTAAATATTCTTTGTCTTAATAATATTTGTCTAAAGTGTAGTCTTGGCGAAATCTGTGAGAGAAGTGTCTTTGACAGTAGCATCATAATCGTATACAAACTTATAATTTCAATTAATTATAGTCGAATATCGACTACCGGGGGACCACAAGTATTTGTCAATGCTTGCTCATTTATGTCTATCGAATATGCTGATAGAGGAATATATAACGATGGGCGAAAAGCTATTTAAGCAACATTTTTGCAACTTTATAGGAAAGCCTATTATTAAACGTTATCATCTGTAAAAAAATTGTTTTTTTTTTATTGCTTGGATGGGTGGACGAGCTCACAGCCCACCTGATGTTAAGTGGATACTGGAGCCCATAGACATCTACAACGTAAATGCGCCACCCACCTTGAGATATCAGTTGTAAGGTCTCAGTATAGTTACAAGGGCTGCCCCACGCTTCAAACCGAAACGCATTACTGCTTCACGGCAGAAATAGGCAGGGTGGTGGTACCTACCCGCGAGGACTCACAACAGGTCCTACCATCCCACCACCTATCATGACAAAAGAACTTCTTCAGCTATTTGAATAGAGTAAAGTTAATTGAAGTTCAATTAAAAACATCGAACTGTTGTTGCTAATACTAATCTAATCGACGATTTCGACGAGACTAGTGTTAGCAATTCCCTCAGGTTGAGCCCGTGAGCTCACGTACCCGTCCGAAGAATAGACCCTTAGACTTACGAATGGGTAGGGATTACCGGTATAGATAAATTTACGGTATTTAAATCGGCACGAAAGCGTCAAGAGACATGACTGATTTTACCCATCAAATTTCCTCTTAATGCATGTGAATTTTCGATAAAAACCGAACAGTTATAGATGGATCATTTGGCATGCCTGGGTCTGAAACTTACGGAATTCGTGTCATAGCGATGATTCACGACGACCAGTAAATATAATATAAGTCGTCGTGGCCTAAAGGATAAGAAGACGTCCGGTGCATTCGTATCTAGCGCTGCAACGGTGTTCGAATCCCGCAGGCAAGTACAAATTTTTCTAATGAAATACGTACTTAACAAATGTTCACGGTTGACTTCCACGGTGAAGGAATAACATCGTGTAATAAAAATCAAACCCGCAAAATTATAATTTGTGTAATTACTGATGGTAGGACCTTTTGTGAGTCCGCACGGGTAGATACCACCACCTCGTCTATTTCTGCCGTGAAGCAGTAATGCGTTTCGGTTTGAAGGGTGGGGCAGCCGTTGTAACCATACTGAGACCTTAGAACTTATATCTCAAGGTGGGTGGCGCATTTACGTTGTAGATGACGAAAAAAAAAAGCCCGCCGAGTTTGTTTCGCCAGTTCTTCTCAGGACTGTGGCTTTTTTTTGGAACCGGTAGTAGAGTTAACATTGTTATTTATATTTTGACACTCAACAAGTGTGTTATACTGACATCTAAGTTGAAATAAATGATTTTGAATTTGAATTTGAGATGTCTATGGGCTCCAGTAACCACTAAACAACAGGTGGGCTGTGAGCTCGTCCATTTTTTTTATTGCTTAGATGGGTGGGCGAGCTCACAGCCCACCTGGTGTTAAGTGGTTACTGGAGCCCATAGACATCTACAATGTAAATGCGCCACCCACCGCCACTCATCTGAGCAATAAAAAAAACTCATTGAGGGTAGTCAATAAAGCGTTTTATACGCAACCACTTTCGGTGCTCTGACAACCCCAATAAGTATTGTCTACGTGATGTCAACTGTTATATATCACGAACAAAATTCACGTGACGCTCCTAGATTGAATCCCACGACTGAAAACGTAGTAAGTTCGCTTGTCCCGGCTCGAACACGTGATTTCCTCGAAATGCTCCTTCGATACTCGGAAAGACGTCATGAATTAATGCATATTATTATGAATAAATCTAACCTTATGTTTAGTGTTGAAACATTGAAACGCCGAATAATAAAATATTTTGTATACAACTACGTTGATCTACGATGATTGAGAGGTTTCTCACTAACCCGAGTTTCTCGCTAATGCACCTTATGAATTTCATTTCGCGATTTTCTGGATTCAAACGCATTCACTATTTTAAGTTTATCACTTAATGACAGTACTTTAATTTTCCCGTTTTGACATGATGCAGAACAGAACTTTCCTTCGCATTCGATTAACGATAAACTGAGTAAATTCGACAAACAGGACGGTACACAGGCACACGTGTCCATTCGAAAAAAATGCGATAAATGTCATAAAATAGCAGATGTTAAATTTGTAATTTGTTTTGTCATTTGTTCCTCCTAAATAATATAAATAAATAAAGCTCGACTGTCGCTTATAGAGGTATAGATAAGTAGCAGTCTCACTTACGGAGGTCCATTAGGGAAAAACGACTCTCTCTTACAGAGGTTTCTGTTTCTCGCTAATAGAGGTTTTGGGAGCTTAAAATGACGGGTCCTGGCTATTACTTTCACTTATAGAGTTTTCTCACTTACCCAGGTTTGACTGTATATAACCAAGTTTTAAAAAGACTATATATATAGTCCGAGAAGAAATTGTTAATAATAATCCAAATTGAATTTTTCGAACAATAAGATTTTAATAAAAAACAATCTCTAACTTATTTGAATAATTGCGGCGTCCTAAAATTTAAATACGGGCATACATACGGCTATCTACAAATAATAATCACGGTTGTATAAATATATATGTATGTGCAAATATTGCGTATTTTATTACTTTAAAAAATGAGCTCAAGTATGGTTATTGTGAACACGGCGTCATATTGCGCACTCCACGTGTCTGCAGAGGTCATGATCATGCTTAGAAAACGTCTTCGTCTCGTTGCACGTTCGCGTAATACGAGACACGTTTTATTAGTGTCACAGTCCAAAAATATTTTCGTGGCAATTTCATGCTGTTTGTCGTGCGATATTATTTAGCGGAGACATTAAGAATGTAGATTTGCTTAGAATTTTTACTGGTGGTAAGAAGACCTCTTGTGATTCCGCGCGGTTGGGTACCACCACCCTGCCTATTTCAGCCGTGAAGCAGTAATGCGTTTCGGTTTGAAGGGTGGGGCAGCCGTTTTAACTATACTTGAGACCTTAGAACTTGTATCTCAAGGTGGGTGGCGCATTTACGCTGTGGATGTCTATGGGCTCCAGTAACCACTTAACATCAGGTGGGCCGTGAGCTCGTCCACCCATCTAAGCAATAAAAAAATATATATATTGCATAATATCAGTCTTGATCAGTTGCTAATTTCCCATCACTAGTTCTATATTACTTAAAACCTAACTCTGCAACTAAATCTTGTCGTGACTAAGGACATAAAAACTAAAAAGCTGTGACCAAATGTTCAGAATTATAGAGGGTTTATCCCAAGTCAGGCGTTTTTTTTTTAATTTCGCCTTTTTCGAACGTTAAGCCCATTTTTCTTGGAAACATGGAACATTTGGTTCAATTTGGATCGACTAATATGAAAATGTTGATTCCAGTAAACAAATTAAGAACATCCATTTTGAAATAATAATATTTTAATTATACTTGACTATCACAGAGAACTGCCAGAAATGCTCCACAGAAATTGCGTTGTTCACACAATATATTTAGGTCTATTTTACTGTTGTACTACATTATACAAATAATCCCGTAGAATATACATAAATCAAAGAATGACAACATCGGACATCAAACATGTCTGACCTAAAACGAAATAAAAACATAAAATTCCGTATTTTATCTAGGTGAATCATTAAATAAATGTAACGACTAATTTTACTATCCGCGTAGCGTGCAAACGTTACGCAAGGCGCGTAGTCGTACAATGCGTTATTTCTTGGAATCGCAAAATGATGTCGGTTACGAGCGACGCCGGAAACAAGATCGCGTGTGCTAACTGCCAAAATAGATCTTGGACGAGTTCCGCCAACCTGTTACCGGCCAGTGTTGGCTACAAACGGGACTATCCTTTTAAGGACAGCTTTTCGAAGTAAACGGAAGGTGCGCCCATACAAAATATATCTATTGAATTCTGTTTCGAAATTTATGGAATCTATTCGATTGGCTTTATATGAAAATATGGGCACATATATGTGTAGCAGGTTTGTTAGATTGACAGAGTATTAATATTTGAAATTGATATTATTTACACGAAACTATTTTTATTAGTATTACGAGCTGACCCGGCATACTTCGTAGTGCCTCAATCGATAAACAAAAGACCTAAACTTCTGTACAAAATAAACTTAAAACAAACAAAAGGAATCCGTCCGAGGGGGGGGGGGACATCAAAAGAAAAACGAAATTATTATTTTTATTTAATTCCGAGCATTTTCATATTTATTTACCTTTTAAACCTTCTCTGGAATTCCACGAATAATTCAAGACTAAAATTAGCCAAATCGGTCCAGCCTTCTCGAGTTTTAGCGAGACGAACGAACAGCAATTCATTTTTATTCAAATAGATTAGTATTATTAGTTCTCTATAATTACTTAAAGGTAACATAGTAATTTGCTACATCTACACGCGTCACTTACTGATCTCTCCATCTGCTTCTATACACCGTGTACAAGAGTTTTTAATTTGAGTGGAACCATCGGTACTCCAAGTTCGACAATGCTGTAATTTTTAATTTATTAAAATAGTTCAAAGTTTCTACTCAGAATAGGTAATACAACATGCATTAGGTAATACACTCCTGTAATAGGTAATACAACATGTATTACCTATTCTACGAATGGATGATATGAATTAGGAGCAGTGGTAAAAGAAGAACGCTCACCTACATACATCTGGTGGTGGTGGTAGCGTTATGTTATAGAATTTATGTTGTTTTTTTGAGTAGAATTGTATTACACGTACAACGCGCTCAAACATAAATCCAGATGTAGCTCATCTTTGCTTTTTCAAGTTACAAAAACAAAATCCCCGTTGATCGATCCACCATGTAACACGAACCGATACAAGCGTGAAATTGCATTTCCTAAGACGTCAATTAGATCGATAGTGTACAGTTACATTCGGTTAACTTAATCGTCGAGTACATAATACGGTTCTGCGGTTATTTTATCGTAGATTTTAATTTTATCGTAATATTAGCCTTCGATTAGGTATGGGCTATATGGTAAGACGAATATCGGCTGCAATTCCGCTATTACTCAAGCAATTTGTATAAAAAAACATTTCATAATTTAATAATTTTTACTGGTGGTAGGACCTCTTGTGAGTCCGCGCGGGTAGGTACCACCACCCTGAGTATTTCTGCCGTGAAGCAGTAATGCGTTTCGGTTTGAAGGGTGGGGTAGCCGTTGTAACTATACTGAGACCTTAGAACTTATATCTCAAGGTGGGTGGCGCATTTACGTTGTAGATGTCTATGGGCTCCAGTAACCACTTAACACCAGGTGGGCTGTGAGCTCGTCCACCCATCTAAGCAATAAAAAAAAAAGCGTTCTCTATCTATGTTTTACTGATAGTAGGTCTTATAGTAATGTAGGTACTAGCCACCTTACCTATTTTGGCGGTGAACCTTCCTTGCGTTCCGCTTTGAAAGGGTGCGACAGCCGTATTAGATTACAATATTATCATGTCTCAAAGTGGACGATCGCATTGACTTTTTAACGTCTATGAGTTCCGATACCACTCAACACCTGACTGAACTTTTTTTAAACTTAAATTAAATGTGGATAAACGACGAAGGGAAGTTCTTCCACCGAGCAGGTAATTTTGCCGATATTGATATTCCGGTGGGCAGAACATCAATCAGATGTGGTTAAGAAAGCGGTTGATGGATGCGGTTCATGCCACCCATGACCGAACACTATGGAGGAAAGTCACATGTGGTCGCGATTCTCAACACTGAGAAAAAGATGAAGAAGAAGAAGAAGAAGATTATATGCAAGCTTATCTTGAAAATGTCGTAGGCGATATTCAAGCATCTGTCAAATATCTAGTGTTCCATGATGGTTACCCGCCACAGATATTATGTTCCTTAGGGGTCGATAGCCACGGATTTACTGTAATAACACGTCGGTTTGAAAACAAGGTTTCTGTTTTTTTCATTAACTTAATTTGGAATAATCACAAACGAAATTCGGTTCTTTGACTATTGCGTCATGGCACCGAGAATTGTTTTTGGAGCCTTAGTTGCGAGTTAAAACCGATTGTCCTTTTAAATTGGATTTCACGCAATACTCGTAATAACTTATTAATGAAAAAAACATATTGTATTCATTTCTGTTTTCCCTAACTATTTGTTAGATATTTAATTAAAAAATTGCTACTGGTATTCCCTAATACTAATCGAATCCTTTCTCGGTCCCGGGGGTTTTTTGTGCTATTACAATAACCAATTCCCAATTTCAAAAACAATACCTTTAAGGTCTTAGGTTGACTTCCATATGTTTCCGTATCGTTTATCGGGCACTGCAACAAGCGGCGGTCACTGTTTTCGTCGAACCCGTCGCTTGCGACTAAGGGCTCGACGAGTAAATTAACCCTCAGACACTGAGTTTCTCGCCGGATCTTCTCACTGGGTCGCGTTTCCGATCCGGTGGTAGATACACGGCTCTTGCTAGGGTTCGTGTTAGCAACGTCGTCAGGTTTGAGCCCCGTGAGCTCACCTACAAGTTAGGTTACGCTGGAATAGCCTCTCAAGGCTAGCAGCTTAGGTAGGAAAAAAAAAGCAACAAGCGGAACCACCTCCACAGTCGGTTCGCTTCGAAAACCACTTTTATGTCAGCCATTACGTGCCCTTACATAATAAACGTACAAAGGCTTTACACTTGCATGGTTTCCCATGAGCTAACATCGTCTTATAATAATAATAATGCTTTCTTGTGCAACTTTACATTCGTGTGAAACATGATACCGGAATTATTTGAATGTTGATTCATAACAATAAAATGTTTTTCGACGTCTCTTTAAATGTTTGCACTTGTAATGCGCCAATTTCTAACTGTATTTGGTATTTCTGTGGCGGGATCTTCTTAAAAGCTCGCTATTCCGATCCGGTTGTAGACGAAGCAGCTGCCCCTGAGCTGTTATAAAATCCCATCCCTCCTGGCTGAGCCTGTCCGGGCAAAGTCTAGGGGGCCACTAGGAATTTCTCCTTAAAAAAAGACGACTCTATAAGATTGTTTTTATTTCTTCTAAGATATTCTCGAGTGCTCCTGGGATTAATTAGTATTCTAATCATTCCTTAGACGGATACAGAATGGTATTGTAATAATTATAAGTTTAGTTAATTACATTCGATATATGTTAACGTAAACAGTTGAAGTACTAAAGATAAGTGTCAAGGCTTGAGAAGTGTTTGTTCGCAACGGTATGATGCGACGCACAATACTAACTAATAATGCGTTTTTACTCATTCATTCTCACGGAATACAATTTTTCGCATTGACGTTTAATTTTTACTATACAATTGGTATTCGCGTTGGCTTATCGTTTGAAGTTTACTTGTTTTTATAGCTTTTGCGGGTTTTGATTTTTATTACACGATGTTATTCCGTCACCGTGGAAGTCAATCGTGAACATTTGTTAAAGACGTATTTCATTAGAAAAATTGGTACTCGCCTGCGGGATTCAAACACCTTTGCATCGCTAGATACGAATGCACCGGACGTCTCATCCCTTAGGCCACGACGACTTCTAACTGACACACCTGACGGAGAATAGTGGCATATTAAATTAAATTGGTTTTCATTGTATTAATTTAAACTGTCTGTAAAATTATTAGTTCATTAATAAATTATCGACGTGTTTGTCTTCCTTCTATTACTTTCATCTGATTATGATGAAACTTGGTACAGTATTTTATGATACTCCAGAAGACGTTTCCGGATATTCACCACTGACCGAGACCGGATTTCATTAGTGCTTAATAAAGATAGAGATTGACAAATCACGGTCTAGCCCAAACGGGTTTTATTCCGATATAAAATCTTATCTTAGTATAATAATTTCAGGTACAATGGATATCTACCAGCCGGCGAGCGAGGACGAAGAAGAAGCAAATTCGTTCTGTACAGAAGGCCTCAAGCAAATGGCGTGAGACGTTCGAAGCACTACGTTGTGAAAACTCCTCACAGCAGCAAAGCCATACTCGATGCCAGCCAACACTCCATCTCGTACACCCTCAGCCGCAGTCAGGCGGTCATCGTGGAATACACCGAAGACCCTGACACGGATATGTTTCAGGTCAGTTCTCAATTTCGTCTTGCACATTTTATTTATAATAACTACAAGCAGAGTCCAGTGAGTTTCACGCCGGATCTTCTTAGTGGGTCGCGATTCTGATCCTGTGGTAGATTCAGAGAAGAACTGCTGTTACTAGTGTTAGCCCTGTGAGTTCGCCTACACATCCGGTGAAGCATAACCACCCGAGGCTTTTTTTTTTTATGATTGAAGTATTACTGGTGGCCCGGAGGCCCTTCCAGTTTCACCAGAACAGCTGGGCAAGCAAGGCTCAGCCAGCAGGGGTGGGATTTGCTAACAGCTGCCCGAGCGCCTCCGAAGAAGACCTAACAACTCAAGAACAGCCGCTTCGCAAATGAATCCACTACCGAATCGGAATCGCGACTCGCTGAGAAGATCCGGCGAGAAACTCAGCGGGCTGATGCATGTTTTAGGTTGCACGTCGAACTCTTTGCCGAGTTCGACGAGTACATCCGAGGCTACTAGCAATAGGTAGACTAAAAAAAAACACCGCTTTTGATTATAGAAAACTTGAAATGGAGCTCTTCTGATATTGGTGTTCTTTGTTGGGTAAAAAATTTGAAACGTCAGTACTCTTATATCCACGGCTTTTGGGTCAGGTGCACCATTTCAACTCAGGGCACCAACACTATTTGGTTTTATAATAAAAAACATTGCTAGCTCCGAATACCAGTTAACTAATTTATCTATTATACTCGTACTATCGTTAAAGGGTTATTATAAAGGCGAACTTTAAGTAGTCGAGAGTATAAGGAAAATCCGGCTGTTTGTAAATGTTTTTCCAAATACTGTATACGTAATATGATTTACTGATTCAGTTATTCAAAGAAAAAATTTAAGATTTTCATAAATATTATTTAAATTTAAAGAATCACATGATTTCGTTCTGTTTACTTCTTATATACCTTGTGTCCCGTAAAATAAGGTGTTCATTACAAAATCTAAGTCACAGTATATAAGAACACTAGAATCCGCATGTGGGAAAGGTCAACTACTCGTAAATTGACTGTGCAAGTCGTTGTATGTGTTGCATAATAATAATTCATACTTGATCAATGTCATTCGTGTCACATAACTTTTTATCTATATACTAATACGCGAAGCAAAAACTTTGTACCCCTTTTTACGAAAATTGCGCGGACGGAGGAGTATGAAATTTCCCACACTTATAGAGAATATAGAGGAGTGCACAATGCTGATATTTTTTTTTAAATAATGCATAAAAGATACATTAAATCAATAAATAAAAACATTACACACACTACCATGTATTTGACACACACACACGCATGCATACTATTTGTTTATTGTCAAACTGTTCTTATTGCATTAAGTCTATGGTCAAATTGAGAATAGATTAAATATTGTTTGTCTTTGGTAATATTTGTCTAAAGTGTAGTCTTGGCGAAATCTGTGATTATAGAAGTATAATAAATAGTCTTTGACAGAAGTATAATAAATAGTTTAATAATGTTCAAATTTATAATTGCAATTAATTATAGTCGAATTTCGACTACTGCTGGACCACTAGTTTTTATAAAATGATGCATGTACACACGTTTAAAATTAATTTTAAGAAGATCGTTTGGGAGGCGTACGTGACCAGGACGCCGCCGCGCCGTTGTTATATTGGCTCGACTGTCCGGCGTAGTAGGGTTTTTCCAACTAATGACGGAAAGCGTTTTTAAAAACAAACTATGTACGGTACAATTATGACAGACATGTAGGTATATTGTTTTTATTATATATATATAAGAATACACGAAATCTTATGTCGAACCACCCTGCCTATTTCTGCCGTGAAGCAGTAATGCGTTTCGGTTTGAAGGGTGGGGCAGCCGTTGTAACCATACTGCGACTTTAGAATTATATTTCAAGATGAGTGGCGCGTTTACGTTGTAAATGTCTATGGACTCCGGTAACCACTTAACACTAGGTGGGCTGTGAGCTCGTCCATCCTTGTAAGCAATAAAAAAAAAAAAAAAATTGTGTTGTTGATAAAATCGTAACTTAGTTATTAGGTCGATGTTTCTATTCAGAATTGGTAATATTAAGTATTATCATGCTTCCATTTAGTATAATTATGTACAGGAAGCTAGTTTTTTTTTCATGTATCAAAATGTGAGTCCATGGTGTCGATGCGTCTCTGCCAGCGCAGTGGCCATTTTTCAATGCCCTTCTCGAAGAAATCAGGGGTACGGGAGTCAATAAACGTTTCAAACATGTTTTGTACTGCCTCTGGGGTATTGAATTTTTGAGTTTTTATCCCGCCAAGGCATAAAATATGATGAGTATGTATGATAGTGGATGGCGCAAATCTTCCAACCGTACCTTTGTAACTTAGAGACCGTGTGTTGTGCCGTATGAGATCGGGTATTGTCGTGTTGGAGCAGCGGGGACGAATAATTAACCAAGACTGGCCCGACATTCGCGAGCTTCTCAATCATTGTGTCCAGTTTCTTAGTAATATCGGTGTCGGTAAAAAGATGTGATGAATTATACCGGCAATAGTGCACTAAATAGTGACCATGACTGAAAAGAGAACACTAATAATATAATCAATTAACAAATGGCTGAAATTAAAAATGGAATTCCTTGGATTTTTTTTTAAATAAAATTCATTTGAATTTAGAATATATTGCCAGCTTTACTTAAATTACATTTCACATCGCCGGAATTCTAATACGGAACCTTCATAGGTAAAGAAAGATCTACAATTTCACTATGTGGTACTTATGTATTTTTTTTTATTTGTATAAACAGGGAAACCATCTCATCGCACATCCGATGGTAAGTGGTTTAACCATAGACCAGACCACTTCAAAACGTCCCTGTTTGGACAATTTGCTTTTAATTACAATGCATTCCAATGTCCAAGCGTCAGACAAGCGCTTATATAGTGCCATTGAGACTTCGAACAGATTAGCAAATGATTTAATACAGTTTCAACATACACAAGATCAGCAGACTAATCCTCTTCTGACAATACACGCTACTGATCCCGGTTTTCGGCTCAACCAAATCCACTCCCACACGAACATACTTCAATCTATACATATAAATAAAATTGGAGTGTCTGTTTGTAATATTGAAATAACCGCTTTTTACTACATGCATACGAATGTATATACGGTACATACACCAAAATAACATTTTTTACAATTTTTGTCTGACTGTCTTTCTGTCTGTCTGTCTGTTTGTTCCGGCTAATCTCCGAAACGGCTGGACCGATTTTGACGGGACTTTCACTGATAGGTAGCTGATGATATAAGGAGTAACTTAAGCTTTTTTTAGACTAGCCTCGCCCCGTGGCTTCACTCGCGGTTCGACAATAACATCTCGGGACTGAGCTATCAATAATAAAATTTAACATTCTGAAGCGAAGCGAGGGCGGATCGCTAGTTATATATAAATATAATATGCAGAACTTAACTCATAACATATAATTTTTAGATAGGCACACTTGTTTGTGTATTGCTTGAACAGGTCACGATAAAAATTGATCAGTATCCTCTTTGTCTATATTTGTATAAACTAGTGATGTATCAAAACCATGAAACGGTACGAATTAAATAGAAATGATAATGCATCCCGTCAAAACTATTTACTGGAATCTTAGCGATACATAAATCGGATTGCGTCACGTCACTAGTTTCTTCAAACTATGAGGATTGCTGAGAAGACATTCGATACTATATTTGTTGTAAACAATGGTTTTATCTTACGCTGGGACACGAGGTCACGTATTTCTAGAAAATTAATAACAATAAATATTGATGATTGTAATTGAATATTAGTTGAAGCCTTGATAAATGGTTCTTGACATTGTAGTATTATTTTTGTACACATGCCGCTGCTGTTGCTTTTAAGGGTATGAAATCGAAATGCGTTCATAGCCGATCCTTTAGACCGAATGGTAAACAGTCGTCGTCGCCCAAAACTCGTCATTACGGATCCTCCCGATCCATTAAAAGTGCTTTTAGGTACCACAAGCACCGGTAACCGTCCTCGTCGAACCCGTCGCTTGCGACGAAGGGCTCGACAAACGAATTAACCCATAGACACAGCCCACTGAGTTTCTCGCCGGATCTTCTCAGTGGGTCGCGTTTCCGATCCGGTGGTAGATTCTGCGAAGCACTGCTCTTGCTAGGGCCAGTGTTAGCAGCACTCCGGTTTGAGTCCCGTGAGCTCACATACACGTTAGGGTGAAGCTGAAATAGCCTCTCAAGGCTATCAGCATAGGTAGGAAAAAAATAAAAGTGTGATTCGCGTTAATTTAACGCTGTACTGCAAATTTCCTGAACACATGCTTGTTTTGCGCCAAAAATGGGCCAAGGTTAGTAATTAGTAAATAAAATAGGCATTTCATATAAGTGCAAAGATTGTTATGTTGCCGATACTCCAAATAGGTCTACATCATAAACTTGTTTATTGTGTAGTATTCGTGTTATGCAAAATTAACTAACGATATTGGTAATAAATTTCCACTCTGTTGTTTTTTCTTCGTATATTTTGGACTTGCGCCAGTACGGCGAGGCAAACTCAGCTGCTTTTGGTGGTTTAAAGAATATGCTCTTGCCTAAACAGTTTTCTTCATAGAAGTAAATATTCACAGAAAATGTATGTCGAATCAATTCTTTTATGAACAAAGAAGGAGCCAGCCGTAATTCAACTAACGATCACAAGTATATTGGAATTTGGTAATAATTGTTGTTAGTCGTGTAATTAAAATTCCTCAAATATTAATGACAATTTAGTAGGGAGTAAAGACGCGAAACCAGATTCATAAAATTTTATAATTAATAATAATAATAATAATCTTACGTAAGAAATACTGTAACCTCTAAATTTAAGGTTAAAGAATATCGCGCAGTCACTCGAGAAATAAACTGTTGAAAGTTTATACAACGATCGTAGCCTGTAGTATTAAATCGTCGCACATGGGTTAGTGGCCCCCGGGAGAGAACAATGCGTTGGTCCCTCCCCACTCCTCGCAGGGATGATTAATGTTTTAATACACAGACTTTAGCTAGCATACGTCGTCGGATCCTGGTCGTAGAGAATTTTGAGTTATTATAAAACTGGCAACGGAAACTTTTATTTACCTATCATAATCTATCGCAGGAAACTAAATACTGGCTTAGAAAGGATATTTATTGTATAATTCATTGTACACATGATGATGCATGTTTTTAATTGTAAAGAACACACCGGCACATAAATTACAGTCATTAGTAATAAAAGTAAAGAATTTTGACNCTGGTCGTATAGAATTTTGAGTTATTATAAAACTGGCAACGGAAACTTTTATTTACCTATCATAATCTATCGCAGGAAACTAAATACTGGCTTAGAAAGGATATTTATTGTATAATTCATTGTACACATGATGATGCATGTTTTTAATTGTAAAGAACACACCGGCACATAAATTACAGTCATTAGTAATAAAAGTAAAGAATTTTGACGTCGTCGTGGCCTAAACGATAAGACGTCCGGTGCATTCGTGTTGAAGCGATGAAACGGTGTTCGAATCCCGCAGGCGGGTACCAATTTTTCTAATGAAATTCGTACTCAAAAAATGTTCACGATTGACTTCCACGGTGAAGGAATAACATCGTGTTATAAAAATCAAACCCGCAAAATTATAATTTGCGGAATTACTGGTGGTAGGATCACTTGTGAGTCCGCGCGGATACGTACCACCGCCCTGCCTATTTCTGCCGTGAAGCAGTAATTCGTTTCGGAATTTGAACAATTCTAAAATAGATAGAGCGAAAGTGACTTTCAAACGCGGAAATGTTCCAAGTTAATCTTGATCTTCGCATAACAAATTTGAAAATTGCAATAATAACATAATTACGAACCAGTTCCGGAGTACGACTTGTATCAACGTAGGTTAATTTCCGCGAGTTCGGTGACCTGTGAGTACGTGAAGATTGATCCTTTTTAAAAACGAGTCAACGTCTCATCCATTATACATTGAAACTCATCAAGTCTGTTTACTTTTTTTTAAACATTTTCTACGTCCCACGGTAATTGTAAAAATATGGAGTCCTTGAAGCTTATAAAATGGTTAAATCTTACGCGAGATGGTATCATAGTTGAATTTAAGGTTATAATAATATGAAAAATAAAAATAAAATACAGACTTATTATTTTTTCGTTATTAATTTATGCCCGAAACATACACACGAGACATAGTATGTATAACTATCTATACCCAGACTGATTACCAAGTGTCTTTGACCGAATGAAAGTGATTTTAAGCTGAACTCGAATCCAGACTCTGCGCCACTCTGCGGCACGTGGCAATCTCTAACACTAATAACCCCTAGGCCAACGAGGCGTAGAAAATTGACATATTACATTTTCCGCGGTTTTGGCGAGTCGTAGACATAATTAAAATTACTGTTTTAAAATTTAATATTATATTATATATTTTAAAATATTATATTATATTATATTTTAAATACCTACATAATAGTTTTCATGGTCATTTTACGGTCGTCCGTGACCACGAAAAATGTGAAGTGTTAAAAACGTCGGAAATAATATATTGACAGTAAAAAAACGCGAGACTATTAATTAAATTATGTTTATTATTATTCGGACAATTTCATACCGTGAATCGCAAATTTACTGACAAAACATGCTTGAACCTATGTAAAAACTAGGGTTGATGACCTCCGCTTCGGTTTTACCCTCTATTACGCAAAAAAAAAACTTATTCGATCGTGTAACTGTCCACAAGGACCGTCTACAACTGAGGGCTTGCAAACATATAGCCGATGTTAGATTATGTTTAATTTGATTGTCGTGGAAGGAGACGCACCGATCCATCATATCCTGTATTCAATATCATTATTTGCCATGCGATTTGCACGCAACGCCATTATCATGTTTCTAGCCAAATGTCATACGCCGTATCCTTGTTTATTACCGCCATCACTGCTTGACGATCCTTCATTAACAGATGAAGATAACGTTGTAAACAAAAGAATTTCCGACTCGTAACGTAGTTTTTCGCGGTATCGGTTACATTATGTGCTCCGGAATACGAATTCAAAACAAAAGTGTGGCATGTTGTTTTAACACATTCCGTGTCAGAGCTCTGAGAGTGTTTATCTCGTAAAATATGCGTACAGAATGTGTACATTGCGCACAATAACAGAATAGACCTGCCGCTTTTATTGCCGATAGTACATTTTCGCAGACATCGGTTAATACATTTCAATCTCGATTCCTTTTATCTGTTCGAATAGATTTAATATGCCCGATAAATAAAATGTGGTATAACGTCTTGTGACCTGATTTTTTTGATTCATGATATATTATTCAGTTTTTTTTATAACTTACTGGTGGTAGGACCTCTTGAGTCCGCGCGTGTGGGTACCACCACCCTGCCTATTTCTNATTTTCGCAGACATCGGTTAATACATTTCAATCTCGATTCCTTTTATCTGTTCGAATAGATTTAATATGCCCGATAAATAAAATGTGGTATAACGTCTTGTGACCTGATTTTTTTGATTCATGATATATTATTCAGTTTTTTTTATAACTTACTGGTGGTAGGACCTCTTGAGTCCGCGCGTGTGGGTACCACCACCCTGCCTATTTCTGCCGTGAAGCAGTAATGCGTTTCAATTTGAAGGGTGGGGCAGCCCTTGTAACTATACTTGAGACCTTAGAACTTATATCTCAAGGTGGATAGCGCATTTACGTTGTGGATGTTTATGGGCTCCAGTAACCACTTGACATCAGGTGGGCTATGAGCTCGTCCAACCATCTAAGCAATAAAAAAAAACTTAATTAAAACACCGTTTTATCGCAGCAATATAAATATATTGAACACAATGATGGATGGATGGTATGAGAACAAATTTCTCACATAAATTCCCATTGAATTATTCGTTAGGAGGGTTAATTTAAAAGATTTTATAAGCGAGTAAATGTAACATTTCATGGAATCAAGAACAAAGCATTTACAATATACAAGTTCAGCTGTTTGTCTCCCGCTGTCGACAAACCTTCTAAAATATTTATTCCTTATTGTCACGTTATAAATACACACATTGAGCATAGTCACATTATAAACAGTACAAAATGTTCATTGTAGAAAACTAACAATTACTAACCAACGTTTTTGTAATGATTGTTTACCAAACTCATTATCATGTTTAAACAAGATTTACAGTCAATAGACATGTAAATATATCGTGTAATGTAAAAGGTGAATGGTTTGGTTCTTTCATTTGATGAATAGGATTCAAAGCCTTGACGGATACTCAATTGAGTTTCGACCTACAATTTTTTTTTTCTATTTCTTGAATACTTTTTTGTGATGTATTCCGAGAACTACTTCAAAATAATATCGGATAACACTGCTTTTTCAGCTTCATAGAATATGATAGTGGATATGCATAATAGATATATACATACATACAATAGTGAAGATAATCGTTGTGATTTGTTTTTTATAAAATGTAGTAGTAGAAAAGAAGGTTAGGCTTAGTTAGGCTCAAATCACCCAGTTCCTCTGAACATTATAACAACGTACTGTGACGGCCAACCTGTATTAACTGGTAATAACATGTCTTGTAAACCCGTACTCGAAGGTTCCATCATCATATTTTAGCCGTCAAGCTTTAAGGTGAGACATTCTTTATACATTATCATTAAAAGTTCAAACTCGTGGCTCAAGCCGCCACACACTTAGTCATGTTTATGGGCTCCGGTAACCACTTTACACCAAGGAGGTCGTGAGAATCGGTCACCCATTTTTTAATATCTCGAAAACTGGGCTTGTCCCTTCAGACGATGACTTTAAAAAATGAAGAAAAATAGAAGTAAAACACTTAATAGTCATGTGATAAATTGGAAACTATTACGCTGTAACCTAGAATACATTACTGATAAACTGACAGCGACAATTTATTTGGATGCTCTTGTCAAATTTACAAATTTTTAGAAAATTACAATGCGAGCTCTAAAATCTAAATTAAATTGGTTAGTTTTATTTTGCGGTCTTCCAATGCTACCAATACTTACAATTGAAAATGTTTCTCGAAGGACTCTTCTCAGTGAATCGTGATTCCGATCCGGTGGTAGATTCAGCGAAGCACTGCTCTTGCTAGGGTTAGTGTTAGCAAATTCTATCAGGTTGAGCCCGTGAGGTCACCCGTCCGGGCGTAACTAGAATAACCTTTTAGGCTACCAGCTAATAGGTGGGGAGAAAAAATTGAAAATGTTCATAAATATCATAAATGCACTCTGTGAAATGAGTTCACTTAATACGGGACAGTTCCGACACGGCAGCTGCCATTCTGGAGAATTCAAAGGAATCGTGAAAGCGTTTATAAAGAAACTAGTGGTGCATCGTCAATAACTGGGCCAACGAAACTCGTGACGTCACGGATGACCCGACCTGCTACCATATGTCAATGAGGGTGGATCGTGACGTCAGACCAGTGCCGCGAATATAATACAAAGAGAATAATATAACGCGTCTAAAATTAATGTAAAAAATTTAAAAGTTTTTAAATTTAAAAGTTTTTAAATTTTTAGGCATTTTCTGCATTGAAATTTTCCCCTTGTCTTCAATGCATCTTTGTTATCATTTTAGAAGCGATGACAGATTTGCACCTTACGATTCTTAATATTGAAGCTCTTAACTATTTGTATTATGTGAATACATAATATTTCATAATCTATTAAATAAGCATCGGTAGAGGAAACTGCGCTAATGGTACATTTGTTGATGAATCTGCGAATCTAAGCCGAATTATCGTAGACAACTGTCAAAGTACCAATACTGTATTCTTGTTATGTGCCACGATGTATGAGACGACTTAGTCGGGCCAAGGACGTCGCCCAGGCCGACAGGCGCGCAACAACCAGCCGCAATCAATAACCACCGTCTGACATCATTTGCAATATAAAAACCTGGATCCAACGATGACAGACTTATCTTGATTGTAATATCTTCTCTTTAAAATCTATGCCCAACTTTTCGCTGCAAAATTTCAATTGTGGCTAATCCGAAATTTTAAAAAGATCAGTGTCAGATCTCACTTGTCGAGTTTCTTAGCTTCGCCTCGCAGTTGATAGCCTGAAACAGATGGGAGTTGTTAATGGGTTTTAAACAAAGAGTAAAGTATGTCAAATACCTGTTTGTATAAATCAATGGAAGAACTAGATATTTTATATCAGAGATGTTCATAAACTCGTTAAATTTCAATCTTCAATCAATTAAAATTCAATTAAAAAGTATTCGTGTGTTTTTGTGTTCACGATATTTCTTTTATTGAGGTGTTTGTTTAAAATTTATCATCATATGCATGTATACTAATAAGTATTGTACTATTTTATTCACCATATTCATGTATACTAATAAGTATTTTATAGTAAAAAATATTATTACATATACTCTAATCGTGCTTAAACTATTAGTCTACTTTCATTTCTCTTTTATCATCTTGCAACCTTCGTGATCGTGTAGCAACACTGGTTCGTGGTTTCACATTTAAAAATTATTTAAATCCCTCGCACAATGGGACATTTTATGTTTGACAAATAGAAATATTGTGTACGTAGAGTTAAAAAAAAACCTACTTGCATGTGTCTGGATAGTTCGGTTCTGGCGTGATTCCAATAAGTAAAAGTATGTATTTTTAGATTTGAAACAAATTAAAAAAGATACAGATATGAATGGACTTGAAATAGTTTGTCAAAATCTTAATTTATTTCGTATTTAAAAAATAAATTAGGTACTATTCTTAATACAATTAAAATGTCGGGTGTTTAATGTACATACATATATTATATGTATGCAGTTCTTTGGGGTTTAATATTATATTTTCATCAATACAATATTTTTTTTGTATTTTATTTTAGTTGAGAAAAAGTAATCCATCGAACCTAAACGTGACATGAAAATTAGATTTTAAAAGATATTCGCCCTTTTTATTATCGAAATGGTATTATTGGGTGGGAATGATCTGAGGGGTGGCTAGACGGTTCAACGGACCCTTGTTCAAGTTCGTAAGGATTCTGCGTTCATGTACCTGAAGTCTAGACGAGAAATATTTAATCTTCGTTTCGTATGCTAATTCCAATGTAACAATTAAAATAAAATAATTCTTTTGTTTTTAACAAAAACTTTTGCATTAACTTTATCGTTTAGCTGCTAAATAAATTATGAATTTACAGAATACTATATTTTAATTAGTCTGTATCATAGGATCAGGGACTTGCGACCTTTTTCGGTTAGTTTGTTGACCTTCTGGGGTGCATTTAAATATGAAAAGAAAATTAATATGCATTTGAAACCACTAATATATATATATATATATTTTTTTTAGATAGCCCACTGGTGTTAGTGGTTACTGGAGCCCATAGACATCTACTTCGTAAATACGCCACCCACCTTGAGATATCAGTTCTAAGGTCTCACTATGCTTACAACGGCTGCCCCGCCCTTCAAACCGAAACGCATTACTGCTTCACGACAGAAATAGGCAGGGTGGTGGTACCTAGCCGCGCGGACTCACAAGAGCTCCTACCACCAGTAAAAAACCATAATTAAAGTATGCATTTTTATTGTTTTTTAAGAGACATTATTAGCCATTAATATTCATGTCACGACCTTTTTTATAACCAGCTCCGTTAGAGTTAACGCGTTTGACCTCCTTCTAGGCCGGTTCACTGTTTGACACATCTGCAAAGTGTCTTGAAAGAAATCAAAAAGTGATGATGATGATTTCATGTTTTGCAAAGTTTTTGTTTACATCAAGTTAAACTGTAAACTATTGTTGCTCATGATAGTCTGTTAAGTATTTCATTAATCTCATATTAATAATTGTAATTAATGTTTACCTACTGATTTTTTATTATAAGTTAAAATAGTAAAGAACTTATTTGAGTGCCGACGTAATAAAATAATAATTTACAGATAAAGCCTCCTTACTTAAAAGTTAGTAATTAAAATTTAGTATTGTCAACAATGTTTCTTCGTTTGCTGTGTACCGCAGTCTAACGATAGCCGTAGTTCAAATAAGATTAACACTGAACTCATATCTCAAGATCAAGAGAAGCTTTAAAATGGATTGTCGAAAGCTTTTGATTACGAAAAACTTGCTTACTGAAATAATACATCACGCTAGCAATTTCACTGTCGAACTCGGAAGACGAACAAGCAGTGGCATTCAAATGTTTTGATGGTTTCCTCTATAATGACCAAAGCAAGAGCAAAATTTCTCATCCATTACAAATTACTTGTGGGCCTAGGATGATTCGAGGACACAGCCACAATGGACAACTGGCGACTGTCGTCTTTAGAAATGGCCTTTTGTTCGCTGTACAATAGCTAAGAGAATCGGAATAGGCGTGTGCGTGTGTAGACAATCACTAAATTGGCTATATATTGCCACTATCGTTGCTATGTCGAAATAATTCGAAAAACAAAAATTAACAAATCTGGTTACATCTGGATATAAGTGGCTACTGGATACATATACACTTTTTTTGGGTTTTGAAATCTAGCGGTTTGACAATGACAAGAAGAACGCATAATGTAGATGGTAGGCAGCGGCTTGGCTCTGCCCCTGGCATTGCTGAAGTCCATGGGCGACGGTAGCCACTCACTATCAGGTGGGCCGTATGATCGTCTGCCTACAAGGGCAATAAAAAAATTTGAAGTTCGTAATAAAATCTATTAAGATTCGTACATCCAGTAAATAATTGAAAGGGCATGGGTTACAAATTTCTGATATAAGCATTTAAAAATGTAGTTAGTGGAACGGAGATAATTTATCTTTTTCTCGAAAATCGAGTTGAATAAATCGGTAATACGGTCGTGGAATTTGACGTCATGTTTCGCCGCAATATGCTGTTTGTACAGCATGAAACTCAATGATTTGATTTTTTTAATTTAGGAATACTTTAATTCGCGAAGATCGACTCTGGTTAGGTTTTAAGAGACGGTAAAAAACAGTCAATACTGTTATGGAGCTGGTTATAGTAGATGAGCAGACTAGAAGAACAATTAATACTTATTGTCTGACGCTGGTTACCTCAACTTCGGCAGTATCTGCATTGATTATTTCCTCTTTATATCAATGAAAAATATTTACCGCAAATTCATTAATAATTAGAATTATCTGCTCTGGGTTTTTTATAATGTCTTTGCTGTCACTGATTATTTGTATTTATATAATAATGAAAATAACGTAGAAATTATTTTTGATTAGTCACTAATAAGTCGTTTTGTATACAATTATAAAAACGAACGAAGTTACTGCAATTATAAAAAGTGTGTCGAAATGAAAAGATTAAATTCCTAGTTAGAACTTCCTACGAACTGTGTTGTTAAAATAGTATAAGAAAGTAGAATGAGCTTAAAACAAGAATTGATGTCCCATTTTATGGAAGCTTGTGTGGGTCGACTTTTTATCATTATGTTTCACTGAACATTAACCGACTGTGATATTAAAATTTACGCTCTGATATTTACCGAATACAATATCTATATATATAAATGAATTGCTGTTCGTTAGTCTCGCTAAAACTCGAGAACGGCTGGACCGATTCGGCAAATTTTGGTCTTGAATTATTCGTGGAAGTCCAGAGAAGGTTTAAAAGGTAGATAAATATGAAAATGCTCTGAATGAAATAAAAATAACAATTTTATTTTCCCTTTGATGTCCCCCCCGACGGATGGATTCCTTTTGTTTTAAGTTTATTTTATACAAAAGTTTAGGTCTTTTATTTATCGATTGAGGCACTACAAAGTCTGCCGGGTCAACTAGTTATTAATAATATAGGATATTTTAATATCGATAGAATTTCACCTATTTCCTTCCAATAGTACGTAGATACTTTGTATAGTTTTGTTTTTGTTTTTTTTTTCTCTCTTGTAAATTGACTACAAATATGTATTCGTGACGTAACAACAATAATACCTAATCCACTTTATGTCACGTAACGTGAAGTTCTGTCAGATCTAATGAGACCTTTTCAATGTTGTCAACTACTTTCATAGCACGTCAATGCGGCTATTCCCTCAGGCCATTAACGATGTGTCCGATGAACTTGAAGATTCTTATTTTTCTCTGCAACAATTTATTACTTTGTATTTGAGAGTCCCGGTTGCTGTATTTCATACTTTTCATTATTGATTTGTACCAGGCGTGTGACTTCACATCTTCAAAATATCTCACAAAGACTGTTGCAATTTAATACTCTGTTTCTAATTCTAATTTGAGCCGATAAATTGAAATTCAAAGGTGTGTTTTTTTTTCAGTCATCAAAAGGTCATTCAACTATGAATGCTCCTTAATGAGAATAATGTATGTATGTAGAGACAGTAACCTCGCCTACGTAACGCCCACGAGTGACAGTAACGAACAATACAGAATTCGATCGACCTTGGAATTATCTTATCCAAATCCCATAATTTTAAATGCGAAAATGTTTTATTATGCTTTCTAAAATATTTATAGTTAACCTCTCTATACACAGTTGTAAATTTAAATTGATTCGTAATTTATATTTAAGGATGGGGTAATAAAATTACGTCGCCTTAGAGATCGAGAAAGGGCCGTAAAACTTTATTACTCGGAATGGTAACACTTCCGCTGCTTTGTAATTACACTTAATTTAAAATTATACAATGACAGCACTTGCTGTACAAAGTATAATAGGTAGGGGCGTCTAATTTTTTTTATTTTTTTTATTGCCATTTTAGGCAGACGAGCATACGGCCCACCTGATGGTAAGTGGTCACCGTCGCTCATGGACGGCAGCAATGCCAGGGGCAGAGCCAAGCCGCTGCCTACCATAAAGTACTCTCCGCAAGCCTCGTTTGAAGAAGGACATGTCATAGCGCTCGGAAAACACCGTGGAGGGGAGTTTATTCCAAAGCCGGATGGTACGTGGCAAAAAAGATCTTTGGAAACGCACTGTCGATTCTCATTTTCTTCGAAATTCATACAGTTGCTCTTACACTTTGTAGAAAAAAACTGTATAAACCATGCAAGCCGATACCGAGTGGTTTCGTCGTTTAAATGAAATTCTCGAGAATATAAAAAAAGGGCTATTGTATAAGGTTTTTGACTATCGAAACTGGAAACTAATGGATATCGTCTGTCAGGTAAATGACGAAGGGCGATCAGACAGACGCCTCAGAAGCATTATGTCGAATCACGAATACATTCCGTAAAGATTAGCCTTTTGATTTGGGATAAAGGTTATCGCCAAAAAGAGCCAGCAAATCTTTTAACCGGTTATTTTATTTATAATTCAATGTAAATATTATATATATTATATTGTGAACTGTGTTATATGATATATAATATCACCTAAAACAAACGGATAAATGTAGGAATGAAGGTGACATTAATTTAGCGTGCTGCTTAACTCAACGTTTGAATAACGAACATTTTTGACGAACCTAGCAAATTCTATCATGACTCCATGATGCTAGTTAATTTTGTTATCTATATGTGTATTAATACGTGAAGCAATAACTTCGTATCCCTTTTTACGAAAATTGCGAGGACGAAGGAGTATGAAATTTCCCACACTTATAGAGAATATAGAGAAGAAGTGCACAATGCTAATATTTTTTAAAAATAATGCATAAAAGATACATTAAATCAATAAAGAAAACATTACACATACAACCATGTATTTGACACACACACGCATGCATACTATTTATTTATTGTCAAACTTTTGTTCTTGACGTCTGTGGTCAAATTGAGAATAGATTAATTAATGTTTGTCTTTATTAATATTTTTCTATAGTGTAGTCTTGGCGAAATCTGTGACTATAGAAGTATAATAAATAGTCTTTGATAATAGAACCCTAATAATGTTCAAACTTATAATTTCAAGTAATTATAGTCGAATTTCGATTACTACGGGTCCACTAGTAAAACATAATTCGACATTTGCAAATGTATCGAAACGATTCTCTATGCGAACAAAATAAAAGAGATAACGTACAGTAGAATCGGAAGCATCCGTTCCTATGCTTCCAAATTAGATTGTGTGGCAACCCAGGCGTGATGATAGGCACCGGTATTGAGTTCATGGCGAGAAAATTGCCTTGCAGTGGCTCGCTGCACGTCTCGCTCCGGCGCTGCCACAGCCCCTGCCCTATTAATTTACACCTGCGGTTTTGTTTTACCACCGCCGCGCCGCGCCGCTTCTATTACACAGAACCATGTCAAACGCCTTCCGATGACAGTTATCTATATATTAATACGTGAAGCAAAAACGTTGTATCCCTTTTTACGAAAATTGCGCGGACTGAGGAGTATGAAATTTTCCATACATATAGAGAATATAGAGAAGAAGTGCACAATGCCAATATTTTTCTAAAAGAATGCATAAAAGATACATTAAATCAATAAAGAAAACATTACACACACTACATACCATGAATTTGACGCAGGCACGCATGCATACTATTTATTGTCAAACTTTTGTTTCTTTATTAATATTTTTTTTATAGAGTAGCCTTGGTGAAATTTGTGATTATAGAAATATAAAATACAATCATAATAGTGTACAAACTTACAATTTCAAGTAATTATAGTCAAATTTCGACTACTGCGAGACCTCTAGTTTTTATAAAAACACGGAAATTAAATTTTATTCTGAATAGTCTTTTATTGTGTGTGCTTTCGTTTATCGTGAAACATTTTCGCGACGTAACAGAAATATGCATAAAGATTTTAATTTAAGCATTTTATGTGTGAAATAAAGAATGATGCGGTTTTCTAAATCTTAATTGCGTGTTTTATTAGCTAGATATATAATTTTAGTTGGATATATACATTATGCATGTCCACTAAAGTATAAACGTATAGTTAGAAAAGTACAATCATCATAATATGAAAGTACTTCAATTAAAACCGAGTATGATGATATCATTGATATCTCCGCCCAGACATCGTTGGGTTAAAACGTTGACATGTTTAATAGTGAATGCGACGACTGAAGGGAAATACATTGTTGTATTATATATAGTCAGTTTGCGCAATAAAGTACGGTACAACGCCCTTTTATCTCGTGTTGTGGCGCCAGTTTTTCTTCTGTTTATCATAGCTTTTTTTTTTATCGCTTGTATCAGTTTCTCTGTTAACATAAACTGTTGACTAGGCAATTTCTCAATCGTCGTAGGTTTTTCACAGTTTTTTTTATGTTACTTTTTATTTTTTATTTTGTACTTTTTCGATATCACGTTTTAGTTTGGCAATAGAATCACTATAAAGATCAGTCTTACGACCTAGCGACTAGTGCTTAACTTATTCAGAGACTTCGTACTTATCAACATAATATTTTAAAATTCAGAAACACTCATTATTTTTTCTCGATAACATTATGAATTGTATTAAAGGAGTGTACTGAGGAATTGTTTGAGATGATTCCATCATCTCGTTTTTACTATCGCACCGCCCGCTACCGGAGTACAGTTCATTCATACTACCTGGAGCCACTGCGTTCAGCCACAGTGCGATTGCAGAAATGTTTTTTGCCACGTACCGTCCGGCTTTGGAATGAGCTCCTTCCCCCCACGGTGTTTCCCGACCGCTATGACATGTCCTTTTTCAAACGAGGCTTGTGGAGAGCACTCAACGGCAGACAGCGGCTTGTCTTTGCCCCTGCCATTACTGAAGTCCATGGCCGACGTTAACCACTCACCATCAGGTGGGCCGCATGCTCGTCTGCCTACAATGGGCAATAAAACAAAATGAACACGTGATCGAAGTGCGTGATTTGTTGAAACGTAGGTAAGTTTCAATTAGTTCCGGTAAAGGCAAGTCAACGCACAACCGAGTACCTACGTAGGTGTATTTACGTGGGTAACGGTTTTGTAATCACGAAGTATACGTGAACGCGTAACATTTTGAGTACGGACACGCGAGTCGGTGCCAGGTGTTCCCCCGCGGGCATTTCTGGGTTCGCTTTTCGTAAAGACCTCGCGACGATCCTTATGATATAACTCGCGTTGTACTGTCGTTTGAAAGAGCGCTTTGAAGAAAATTAGCGTAATCAAGAGATCACGTGATAAAAAGGAACGAGACTAAAGCATTTTTAGAAATAATTGTTAAATAAATTAATATGCCAAGGTTGAATTTTTTTTAATAGCTTAGACGAATAACGTGAATCGCTTTTTAAAATATTTTTAATTTACGTTTCAGTTCCATTGTATTCGTTCGTCACGCACGTTGATTCGGTTTTGTGGTTTACAGAAAATAAAGAAGTGAAGTCGAATCGCGTTGCCCAATATTACGAATCCAGACGCAGCTGCCGTTTCGTAATGGGTTTCGAATTACCATTATTAGATTTGAAGAAAACTCCGTCTGTGTTACTAGCACATGCTCCGGCAAGTTTAGTCTGTGTACAGTAAAATTGAACAGGCCCGTAATAGAAACATCAAAAGATATCGTTTTCACACAATCAATCGGTGAATATTATTAAATGTGTCGTAATCGACGAGAAAACTACACAAGTCGAACTCTTGACTTGTGTACTAGCCCATAGATACAATCCACTAAGTTTCTCGTCGGATCTTCTCAGGGGGTCGCGATTCCGATCCCGGTGGTAGATTCTGCGAAGCACTGCTCTTGCTAGAGTCAGTATTAGCAATTATCTCAGTTTGATCCCGGAGTTCACCTACCGAATCGCGCATAGTCTGAATAGCCTCTTAGGCTACCTACGATTTGGTCAAAAGTAATGTGAAGTATAGTTTAAATGTATGTATTGCATCTATTTATGAGAATCATTAGTGCTTGGCTTGTATTTTCGAAAATAATTCCTGAGCAAAAAATATTTTCCGAGCGCTATGACATGTCCTTCTTCAAACGAGGCTTGTGGAGAGTACTAAGAGGTAGGCAGCGGCTTGGCTCTGCCCCTGGCATTGCTGAAGTCCATGGGCGACGGTAACCATTCACGATCAATCAGGTGGGCCGTATGCTCGTCTGCCTATAAGGGCAATAACAAAAAAAAAAGGAATGAACAAGTTCATTGCTGCAATATAGTTCATGTCATCGTAATGCGATGCAGTTTGTGTTGGTGACGCAAATTGCTGCGGCACGTTACTCAACGTCGGCAATGCAGAGTTGCAAACACGCTAAACTGCATTCTTCGGTGGACGATTTTCGTCTGATCGATTGGTTAAATTTCATCCCTTTTTTAATTACGAAAAACAGTTTAACTTATGATGTACATTAGTCTATTATGAAGTTAAGAAGGTGCCTACACACCTCAACGGTAATATCATCCAGGGTTGGCATACAGCACTACCAACCTACCTAGTGACAAAGATATAAGTTACAGGAAGAAGTAAAAATGTTGTTGATTATAAAAAGAATAGTTATCATTTTATATCAACGATAATTTNTTTTAATTAAGAAAAACAGTTTAACTTATGATGTACATTAGTCTATTATGAAGTTAAGAAGGTGCCTACACACCTCAACGGTAATATCATCCAGGGTTGGCATACAGCACTACCAACCTACCTAGTGACAAAGATATAAGTTACAGGAAGAAGTAAAAATGTTGTTGATTATAAAAAGAATAGTTATCATTTTATATCAACGATAATTTAACAACAAGAGAATCTTATCAAGAGTGAAGTAGCAAACAGCTTCTAAACCTACAACTGCAAATGTTGTTTTCACAAAATAACTCGTTCGGAGCATTCATTGCCTGGGACAGACGTCGGATCTATTAGTACCTATAGTGGTGCGCCTATCAGATAGGTTAAGGAGCTCACTTCTGCTGGTAGGTAACCGCCAGAGCTTATTGAGATCACAACATAAATGCCGTCATCCCCCTTAAGATATAGGGTCGAGTTCGAGTATAACGGCTGTCCTAACCTTCAAATCGGATCAAATCACTGCTTCAAGGCAGAATAAAACAGAATGATAGTACCCACGCGCTATAACCAGCACCATGGTATTTTTTTATTTTTTTTTATTTATTGCTTAGGTGGGTGGACGAGCTCACAGCCCACCTGGTGTTAAGTGGTTACTGGAGCCCATAGACATCCACGACGTAAATGCGCCACCCACCTTGAGATATAAGTTCTAAGGTCTCAGTATAGTTACAACGGCTGGCCCACCCTTCAAACCGAAACGCATTACTGCTTCACGGCAGAAATAGGCGGGGTGGTGGTACCTACCCGTGCGGACTCACAAGAGGTCCTACCACCAGTGATTTTACTTTGAGTATTATACTCGGAGAACGCTGCTGCTTATTCTTCGACGAATAATTTAATTACTTTTTAAGACACCCACCGGCAAAGACGGCGCAGCGTCATTCTAGACACCACAAAAACAAAAATTTTTGGTAACATAAAATTATAAATAGATCTTTCTTCCTTGGGCCAGTGAGTAAGATCGTTCGGAGAATTATTTTTTTTGAAAATACATTGTCATTTCGGTTCCCAGCAGCATTACTAGTTAATTGAACGCGACCTTTACCATTAAGTGAATTTAGATTTCGTCTCCCCGTAATTGAATATTAAAAGGTCGCTCCATCTCTCAGACGCGACGGCACATGCCTGCATCGATATCAAATTGCGTGAAATGAAATACTTGAACGGCTTCGGAGAAGTCTGAACCTGTAAACGTTGGAATAAACGTTAAATTGACGGTGACAATAGAAGGTGATTTGTTTATTTAAATCAGCCAACGTAACACTCTCTTAATAATTAAAATGAAAAGATATAGTTACCGATAAAGTTTTTTTTCTTTTTTCTTTTAAAGGTGCTACAATAGAAAAGTTATTATAGAANAATGAAATACTTGAACGGCTTCGGAGAAGTCTGAACCTGTAAACGTTGGAATAAACGTTAAATTGACGGTGACAATAGAAGGTGATTTGTTTATTTAAATCAGCCAACGTAACACTCTCTTAATAATTAAAATGAAAAGATATAGTTACCGATAAAGTTTTTTTTCTTTTTTCTTTTAAAGGTGCTACAATAGAAAAGTTATTATAGAACTAATGACAGCGGTCTAGAAAGAAAAGAGATAATCATGTCAAAAGTAAAAAATATTTCTTTGAGGAGTTACAATAGACTTACCAAAATGTGGGCCTCTGTTGTTTTGCAGATGACGTGAGAATAATCTGACCCCCGATATAAAAATACCAAGAATGGAACGTTGGAAAGTCCAATCTGTTAAGGAAATGATAAACAGTCGGAATGGGTATTTTTGTTAGAAAAAAAAATGTATTGATAAGTTCTGAAACGTATAAATATTATTTTTTCCGGCTTTATTTAACGAAAAATATTCAATAAAACGTTATCTACACAGCATTGCGTTTGTTTGCTGCGATATACTAACAAGAATAATTAATTAAACTTATGAATTAATACATTTTATCTATTAGTGCTAATTGGATAGTCACTTATAGAAACTGTTGTATACAAGTAAATTTATATTCACATAAACTGCCGTATTTATTTATTGTTTATTCAAAATCATAAAAATAAACGAATTGTTATTGTCCTTAAATACAACTACGATTTTAAAATTTCACTCCCAATTGGTTGAGGATGGTGTGACGGTACAAGATGAGGCACAGATCGTGTTTAGTTTCGTAGGAGTAAATTATATAATTATAATTATAATTATAACTTCTTTATTTACTACATACACTCTTAAATCATGACCTAGAATACTATTTACATATTTAACAAACTGAGAGATTACGCAGATGGCATCAACAATATAAAATTAACCAATGATCCTCACACTAGGCATAGCCTGTATCGTGAGGACCAAAATGCGATTTACTATGTATACAATTGACCTCAAAACGACATCACTATTATTAATAATTATTTCGCTCAAAAACATGCGTTACAAGATTTAACATATAAGATTATAAAAAAAATTGTGTAATAAAAATAACACATCAAATAATTACACATATGTGGGGAGCGTAGACATAAACAATTATAAAATAAATTAATAAGAAAAAATAAACCAAAAAGATACAAAATTAATAAGTCTACTGCTATTTCTTGCTTTTAATTAAGTTCTCTGTGTCCATATAGTTCAATGTAATGAAATACATAAATAACATAAATGAAAGTTTACACGTGACGAATAAAAATTTTGGAATCGCGTCTAGTAAATAAAAAAGGGCAGGTACGTCGGGTCCGTCGTCGACATGTGATAATAGTATCATACACGACGTGGCTCTTCGCCTATGTCACTGTTTTACAATACATAAAGTTGAGACACGCCTTTGATATCGGACGACACCACGACACCGCAGCTGCTGAAGGTACTCACGCTGTCAGTCGCAAATGCTTAAGGGTTTTTAATAAATAGATTATTTTTTTGTTGCTTCGGTGGGTAGACGGGCTCACAGCCCACCGGGTGTTAAATGGTTACTGGAGCCCATAGACATCTACGACATAAATGCGCCACCCACCTTGAGATATAAGTTCTAAGATCTCAGGTATAGTTACAACGGCTACCCTACCCTTCAAACCGAAACGCATTACTGCTTCACGGCAGAAATTGGCAGGGTGGTGGTACCCTACCCGCGCGGACTCACAAGAAGTCCTACCACCAGTAATTACGCAAATTATAATTTTGCGAGTTTGATTTTTATTACACGGTATTATTTTTTTACCGTGGAAGTCAATCGTGAACATTTGTTGAGTACGTATTTCATTTGAAAAATTGGTATCCGCCGTGGATTCGAACACCAGTGCATCACTCAACACGAATGCACCGGACGACTTATCCTTTAGACCACGACGACTTCAAAATAAATGTAATTATTATGCAATCATTTATTTAAAAGTACTTGTACCTAATTACTTTTATACGTGTATAAAATTAACTATACGTATTATAAGAAAAGTTGGAGGGAAAATGAGCGTGACCGTGATTTAAATTTCACGTTATTTAATATGTTAATCAATTGATATAAAATATTGTTCCCAGCAAATTAGCGGAAATTCTGCCCAAAATGGTTTTCTAGTTCATTACATTGTTAGTTTGGCTATTTCAATGTTGAAGTTTGTTAATCATTTTTCGTAACTTCTATTGACGATACCTGATTAGGTAATACTAAGTAATGAAACGCGCAGAAATCTATGATCCTCGTTGTACACTATTAAAATGAATGTAAATAGTGATTCTTGCAAACTTTTCTCAGTGATTCTTGCAAACTTTTCTCCAGAGGTAAACTGTTGTTTCTTCCCTCAGCGTTTAAGTGCGCAAACTAAGCGCGATTGAGGGCCGCGATCCGCTCCGCCCGCCGTCCTTGCTTGTTCCTCTCCCTCACCTTTACTCTATGCAAGTACATTCGTTTCAACTATATGGATTGTAAAAATCTGCCTATGTGCTACTTTGCGTAGTCATGTTTTACGCCTACACAGATTAGTATAGACTAGGTAGAAAAATAGACGGTAGTTAACACGAAATATCGACGAATAGCACCTTAGTCATCCGGGACTACTGCATACTATTCGAAATGCCGCAAAAAATGTAATAACAGTAAAAAACTTACGATTATACCGTAAAAGGACTTTTAATTATGTCTACGACTCATAAAACTAAACAAAAAACTACAATATTGACTCTAGTATTTTTGCCGTTTGGAAATCATGTGTTTCAGAACATCCGTTATACCAATTATAACTCGTTGCGTTAAATGAGTCTCTTGAACCCCACTATAATGATGCAAATTGAAGTGTTTGTCCGAACATCATTGTTCCCGTGTACCACCTAATTTGTAGTCTTGGAGATTTTAGTTTGGCCATGTATCCTGATACTGAATGTAAATTATTGAATTCACAAAACAATATTAAAATAACATTAGATGTATTTTCGTTTTCCTGTATAGATCGACAATACCATCTAATCACTGGTGCTAGGACCTCTTGTGAGTCCGCGCTTGTAGGTACCACCGCCCTGCCTATTTCTGCTGTGAAGCAGTAATGCGTTTCGGTCTGAAGGGTAGGGCAGCCGTTGTAACTATACTGAGATCTTAGAACTTATATCTCAAGGTGGGTGGCGCATTTACGTTGTGGATGTCTATGGGCTCCAGTAACCACTTAACACCAGGTGGGCTGTGAGCTCGTCCATGCATCAAAGCAATAAAAAATAAAAATAAAACTACATAGCTTAAAACAAAGTCGCTTTCTTTGTCCCTACATCTGTCCCTATGTATGCTTAAATCTTTAAAACTACGCAACGGATTTTGATGTGTTTTTTTTTAATTGATAGAGTGTTATATATCATACGCCACAAACTCCGTCACCAACCTCGAGACGTGGCGTCGAATCTTGAATTGATTTCGTACTAACGTCTGTCCTTCTAACTGGAACGCACGACTGCTTCACGGCAGAAATACACAGGATGAAGTTTACGATTATATTCAGAATTCAGCGCATTAAGCTTTATTTTTTAATTACATTACGAAAATGATTTGTGGAAGGTTCGGAAATGTTCGTGGTTATTGACAAGTAGAGCGGCGAACGCAGAGTCTGGAACGGTGATGTAATTCAACCTTCACACCCGTCTGCTGTCAGTTTCTAGATTCGAAATTGATACGAACGAAACACAGTTTGACTGGTTTTCAAAAACAGAACTCATTCAATAAGTAGACTTTGTCGGAAATGATTTGGGTCCGTAATTTTATTTATTGCTTAGATGGGTGGACGAGCTCACAGCCCACCTGGTGTTAAGTGGTTACTGGAGCCCATAGACATCTACAACGTAAATGCGCCACCCACCTCGAGATATAAGTTCTAAGGTCTCAGTATAGTAATATTGTATTGTATGTAATTTATTGATACTAGTGGTCCTGCCGTAGTCGAAATTCGACTATAATTGACTTAAATTATAAGTTTGAACATTATTAAGGTTCTATTGTCAAATTCTATTCTAGTTCTATAATCACAGAATTTGCCAAGACTACACTATAGACAAATAATATTAAATATAAACAATACAAAAAATATTAACCTATTTTCTATTCGACCACAGACTGTGCAATAACAAAAGACTGTGTGTAATGTTTTTGATATTGATTTAACGTATTGTTAATACATTTTTTTTTTTAAATATTAGCTTTCTGCACTCTTTCTTTATATTCTCTATAAGCGTGGGAAACTTCATACTCCTCCGTCTGGGCAATTTTTGTAAAAAGGGGTACAAAGTTTTTGCTTCACGTATTAATATATAGATAGAAAAACGGCAATGTTGATCCTACCAACTCGCTAAAGCTTAAATATTACGGCCCTTTTAGTGTCGGTTACAATCCTTTAAAAACATCAGCAGTCTGGCACGCGCACGCTAATGCAGGTTGATTCAATTACACTCGAGAAGGCATTTTTTTTTTTTTTTGGTCAGGAGGAAATCGCCGGACTTCCGCCCTCCACTGGGGACGGCGGGCGGAGCATGTCGGAGTCGAACCGACTAAAACCTCCTGTCGCTCAACAACCAACGTCCAAACCTCACATGAGACAGAACTCATGAAAAGGCAAAGGGGGGAAAGTGAAGTGTTTAGTGCGGAGCACATCTCTCCCATCACCCTCCCCCTCGGGACGCCGGACCGGCGGTCGTCGGCGCCACGACCACCAGCCCTCTCGGTCGGCAGGCTATCCGAAGCCCGCCTAGATGGCGCCGGTTAGAGTGAGCTATCCTACGGAATACCCCGCTGGACCAGAACCAGCGTGGGTCGAGGATAGCCGGCCTTCCATCACCCGGATGCTCTTGCGTAAAACGCGTGCAGAGCAGCTTGCACGTCGTCTTCTTAGGCCCCCCTCGCCGGTCCCCAGACCGACATGTGAGGGGGGACCCGAAACACTTAGAGGGCCAGGGCTTGGGCGAGATCCGCCTCCCTGGCCCCCGCTCGACGGCGGCGGGATTGTGCGTCTCTAACGCGCCCCGCCGCCTCCTTCTGCGAGATGGTGCACTCGCAGAAGTCGAGCATCGCCTTCCACGACTCGTCGTCGCCGAGCATCGATGCCACAACACTCGGCAACGACAAGTCGTTTCCTATTTTTGCGACGAGGACACGGCGCCACCCCTCCCATGCGGGGCAGGCGACGAGCGTATGCTCTGCCGTGTCCAAGTCGCAATCACAATGGTGGCACTCTGCCGTCGGCTCGGCTCTGATCCGGTGCAGGAACTCACCGAAGCAACCATGCCCAGTGAGAACCTGCGTGAGCCGGAAAGTGAGGCGTCCTCTGTCACGATTCACCCAATCCACAAGGACTGGGCGAATCGCCTCGACGACACTCGAGAAGGCATCCTCGTGGAGACGTGGAAGAGAGTAAGAATTAATAATACAAAAACAAATTCAATTATGCATGTGCGGTACTGTATTATTCTATTATGACTTAATCCAATGTGATCATCGAACAATAACAGTGAATATTGAATGAAAGGATCAAACGCTATTTTATACATTAATGGCTATATTAGACGGATATTTTTCTACTTTATTAAGAAGGACATCATTGTAGTTTGTCCGCGGGTTCATAACCTATTACCAGTACTCAAGATAGGAATTAGTGAGGAATGTACAGACATTAAGTTAGCGTAGGATACTAAGACAACGAATTGCCTTCGAAGTATGACCGAGGCAACGTAGTCGGGTAAACTTAATTTTTTTTGATACACCAATAACATTAATGAACTTGAAACTCACGGATCGTTTGGAACCTCTGGGTCTGCGGAGGGACTTCGGTTCCCTCTGTATTTTGTACCGTATTTTCTATGGGGAGTGCTCTGAGGAATTGCTTGAGATGATACCGTCGTCTCGTTTTTACTCACCGCCCGTCGCCGGAGTAGAGTTCATCCATACTACCTGGAGCCACTACGTTCATCCACAGTGCGTTTCCAGAGATCTTTTTTGCCACGTAACAACCGGCTTTGGAATGAGCTCCCCTCCACGGTGTTTTCCGAGCGCTATGACATATTACTTCTTCAAACGAGGCTTGTGTAGAGTACTTAACGGTAGGCAGCGGCTTGGCTCTGCCCCTGGCATTGCTGAAGTCCATGGGCGACGCTAAATAACTAAACTATGATTCGGTTACGACACGTATAATGTTTAATGTAGTCAATAATAAAAAACCAAGGAAATGTTTTGTCCACCGGTCGACGATACTCGAACTGAACATAAGAAAAGGTCAAGAATTTCGGAAAGTATTTAATTTGATTGTATTTTCTTGTATTTCATTGTCCGTCGGTGCTGTCTCTTTTTTTTGCTTCCTTCGAGCTCACGTCCGACATGTCGTGACTTCCAATTAGGTTAATGGATGAAATACCGACTACTAAAATAGACGATAAGTCCCGTATAAAATAAAATTTCACGTTGTTACTAACAAAACTATGCTCGTGTACGTTTTAACATAACAAGGATACGATGACAAGCCTTTTTGGGGACGTTTATTTTTCTCGCTTGTTTTGTGTATGTATTCGAAAACCAGAGAACGTGTAGGTACTAAAAGAGATAAGAACGTAGGTACCAGGAGAGGTTTCGATTCCATCATTAATTGAGCAGCTATGATAATTACAACTTTTGTGTCTTTGCTATTAATAAAGTTATACGTGTATTAATAATAAAGGTACTGCTCAACCTAAACGAAAAATATTGTTGAAAACTTTAGTATTAAAACATTTATCCCTTTATCGTTTATATTTCGTGGGCCCGCCATCAAAGACAAAGACTTGCTGACGCCTCGCCGGTTTTTTTTTCCGTTTGGAGTTTTGCTAACACTGGCCCTAGCGAGAGCAGTGCTTCGCAGAATCTACCACCGGATCGGAAACGCGATCCACTGAGAAGATCCGGCGAGAAACACAGTGGGCTGTGTCTATGGGTTAATTCATTCGTCGAGCCCTTCGTCGCAAGCGACGGGTTCGACGAGGACGGTGACCGCTGCTTGTGGTACCACCGGTAATGGATCGGGAGGATTCATGACGTGTTTAGGGCGACGTCGACTGCTTACCATTCGGTCTACAAGATCGGGTATGTCGTGCATCCCATAATCGCCTTTAAACACGAATCATATAGAGTCCGAAACAGCTGGCCTCGCCGGTTACGTGAAAACATTGACCACGCGTCAGCTGACTTTAAATCGTGTTGCATTGCATGCACTGACAAAAAGCGTTCTTCATTTTTGTACAGGGGCTCCTTAAACCCTTAATTGCAATAAATAAAAAAACATTACTTTTGCAGAGAATGATTTTAAACTAGGATGAAAGAATCAATAAACATTCCACTAGTTACCAGCGACGATCCTTGTGTGACCAATGGCTACCTAAACATTTTATAGGCACAAATATCGAAGTGACTTGAAAAGCCGGTCGTCTTTCTTTCGTTGAGAAAAGTTACAGGTTGATGTGAAACACGTTTAAATTTTTTTTTATTGCTTCGATGGGTGGACAAGCTCACAGCTCACCTGGTGTTGAGTGGTTACTAGAGCCCATAGAGGACTCACAAGAGGCCCTACCACCAGTAATTACGCAAATTATAATTTTGCGGGTTTGATTTTTATTACACGATGTTATTCCTTCACCGTGGAAGTCAATCGTGAACGTTTGTTAAGTACGTATTTTATTAGAAAAATTGGTACCCGCCTGCGGGATTCGAACACCGGTGTATCGCTCAACACGAATGCACCGGAACGTCTTATCCTTTAGACCACGACGACTTAATGTTTATTTGTTGAATGTTCACAGATCGGTAGGTCATCGGAGCCCCCGATCGACTTCGTCGTGATGGACACGGTGGCCGGCGACAAAACTGGCGACACGAAGGTCCTTCAGAGCACGATATCGCGGTTCGCGTGTCGCATTATCGCCGACAGGAACGATGTAAACAACTGTCGCATTTACGCAGCTGGCTTCGACTCTTCTAGAAATATTTTCCTAGGGGTAAGTTAATACATTCTCAAATTTCAGTTTTTTTTTTTTAGCTTAGTTGGATAGACGAGCTCACAGCCCACCTGGTGTTAAGTGGTTACTGGAGCCCATAGACATTTATTTTTATTTATTTATGTACACACAAAAAAGAAGACATAGTACAGAGTAATAGGAAAATTATGTACAAAGGCGCTGCTTATTTCCGTAAGAAATTTCTTCCAGCAGACTTGCGAGAGGATTATGAGAATAATAATTAAAAGTGATGAGTGTGTCTAGAACAGCTAAAATAACAAATACAACATGATAATTATGGTAATGCACATACAAATAGTAAATATTGTTAAACTTGAATACAAAATATTATAAGTAACACAGTATACACAGTATATATACGACATCTACGACGTAAATGCGCCACCCACCTTGAGATATCAGTTCTAAAGTCTCAGTATAGTTACAACCGCTGCCCCGCTCTTCAAACCAAAACGGATTACTGCTTCACGGCAGATATAGGCAGGATGATGGTACCTACTCGCGCCGACTCGCAAGAGGTCCTACCACCAGTAATTACGCAAATTATGATCCCATGTGCGCGACAGATAGCCTTTTATTCCACCAGTTTTATTTCGGTCTACATGCATTTGTTATTTATTGATGTTCTATTCTAGATCTTATTTCTAATGACATTAAAATACAATATGCTTTATTATTTTACAGTCTATCTAATCTCTTAATCGGTCTGAAACGCATTATATTATGCGTCTAAGTTTTACTAAATCTATAGGCATTAGGGTTATTTCGCATGGTTTATTAATATTCCATCAAACACAATGCCGCTTGTTTCACTATACATTAATTAATGTACATAGTCGATTTCTAAGAAAATACCCCGCGTAACAACGTCACGTAACTTTTGCTGAAAAGGGTTTACAATTTTCAAGCCCCACAAATACTGAAGTACGAACTTGATACACAATAACGGTAAAGCAAATATGATTTATATAAAGCTAAAAAGGTTTAGGTTTCCGTAAAATTATTTCGTTAAAGCATTCTTATTTTTATTTAATATTTAAAATTGAGGCACACCCTAAGCTAAAGGATATTTAATATGAATAAGTAATGGCGACCGTGCGAGCGTTGGAAGCCGTTTATAAATATATAATTCGGTATAAAAGCTGGTTGATTGTGAAGTTTAAAAGAAAATTAACATTTTACTGTTGAGATAATTATTGTTTTTGTATCTAACACTATAACAAGTGAAATACATTATTTATTTTGCAAGCTCGTGGGTGCATGCATGGCAGTGTGAACGTAAATAGAGCTTTTTTATGTTATTGCGTAAATATATAGATTTACTCACCTTGAGACCACACTGACGCAACATAAGTACAAATCGCGTGTTTCTCAGTGATGTCTCTTTTGATTAATGAAAATAAATACAACCTGAGTTTCATTACGGCTTGCTTTGGCGACGCCTCGGATACGTAAAATAAGAACTCTTTTAGGGAGGTTTGTATGCGTCTTAAAAACAAGACCAACCCACTGAGTTGCCAGACCTTCTGAGTGGGTCGCGATTCCGACTAACTGGTAAATTCAGCGTAGCACTACTAGAGCAGGATGTTAGCAAATTCCCTTCCGGCTGAGCCTCGCAAGATCTCATGACAAAGGTATAAAAGGCAAGCTTATCACTTTGTCGAAGAACAAATGGCTGCGAGGGTTGAAAAGTTCTCGAGTGGCGACCGCGCACCAGAAAAGACATCGTGGGTAGCCCTTCCGCAACCACGACCGACCAATCACGGTAGCGAAACTTGGGGGAGTTCTGTGTCCAGCGGTTAACGTCTGTGGACTGATGATGACGACCAGTTATAGAAGATTTTTCTCACCACACATTGGTAATCAACCTTAATATGTATACATTACAGGAGAAAGCAACGAAATGGACAGAGAATCACGAAATAGACGGTTTGACAACTAACGGTGTACTAATCATGCACCCCCGCGGCGACTTCTGCGGCGGCAGTGCTACCTGCGGCCCGTGGCGCGAGACGTCCGTCGGAGGGGCTGTCTTCTCGCTGCGGGAGAGTCGCTCAGCACAACAAAAGGTATTAAATACATTTGATTTATATTCATGCTGTGTTGAAGACAACAGATGGAATCAAGAATAAGAACGAGACATGAAATATGTTCAAAGTATAAAAACATGTTTTTTTTCATTGCTTAGATGGGTGGACGAGCTCACAGCCCACCTGGTGTTAAGTAGTTACTGGAGCCCATAGGCATCTACAACGTAAATGGGCCACCCGTCTTGAGCTATGAGTTCTAAGGTCTCAAGTATAGTTACAGCGGCTGCCGTACCCTTCAAACCGAAACGCATTACTGCTTCACGGCAGAATTAGGCAGGGCGGTGGTACCTATACGCGCGGACTCACAAGAAGACGTCCTACGACCAGTAATTACGCAAATTAGAATTTTGCGGGTTTGATTTTTATTACACGATGTTATTAGCTTCACCGTGGAAGTCAATCGTGTACATTTGTTGAGTACGTATTTCATTACAAAAATTGGTACACGCCTGGGATTCGGACACTGGTGCATCGCTCAACACGAATGCACCGGACGTCTTATCCTTTAGGCCACGACAACATAAACATGTATAAGGCGTTTCAAGTTTTTGGGGTGGAATAATGATTAATTTATTGATAACACAATCGAAGTTTTCTTATGGAAACGTACCTTATAAAAAAAAACTACGTGTGAAATACCTAATACAAGTTTATAATTGAATTGCGTTTTTGCGACAATACAGGGAAAGAGTGTCGGTGTAGACTTTTTGCGGTCAATGTGATCAGGGACGTCATTATCCAGTATATTGTGCTCTCTGTCTAGCACGAAATTAAAACTCTTTTAATATAACTTCCGTATTTCTAAACAGATTTTAATTTTGTTTTTATTGATCTGCTCTATCGACTGTTCGTTTTTATAGATAATAAAAAATCAATCAGTCAATGTGTGAAATGTAGGAAACCTGTTTACCATTGAAAATGTTATGCCTGAAACTTTATGCAGCGTCTATGCTCTGTTCCTGGCATTACTGAAGGTTTGAGAATCGGTTACCACTAACCGGGTCACGGCCTGTATTTTCGTGTGCCTTAAGAGACTTACTACCTACTAATTTTATAAATCCAAAACATTACGAGGATAATTGGTGGTTTGAATTTGAATTTGAAGAAAGTACTAAATGGATTTTGATGAACCTTCACGGTGCAATTATAAGATACGGGGCGCGCGAATTATTTCAAGAAATTGTTATTTTTCATAATCTTAATGTATATTAATTATAGTTTAATTTATAAAAACAATTAGTCATAGCAGAGAGTGATCAGATATAAGAAAAATACCCTGAACAGATAAGCTAGTTTGCGCAATAGCAAATATATAATGTAATGTTTGAATAAAACTGAGATTAAGTAATTATAATGAGGAAAATATTTTATTTCTGTTATCATAACAGTGGGAAGATCTAGTTTCACGCGAGTGTCTTGCGTCAGGTGCTGTCGCAACGGTGTTCTGTAAACAAAATTCCTTGGAAGCTCTCATTAAAGCTTTTTAGATTTATCAGCTATAAATTCAGTCACTACTATCATCGGTATCAGTCATATCTTCATTATTACAGTGCAACCTTAATATAACGAACCTCAATATAACGACGTCCTCGATTTAACAAATTCTTCGTTGTCCCCTTGAAATGTCCATAAGAGTCAATGTAAAATATATCTTTACATTGGAAAGATATCTTGCAAATAACTTTATAAAGAATATTCTACTATCACAAAAAGTGTAAGTACCTCTCTCTAATTAACGAATTTTGTCAACCCAAAGCCTATAAATAACGTTCCCATGCACATGGCCATAGTATGTGAACCAGTCTCGCGTCAGGTTTGACAGGATTTGTTGCGTACCTAATTGTTTTTAAATAGAAAATACATAAAGTAATTTCATTAAAATGTGTTATCAATTAATAGTAGAAGTTGTTCGCTATAACAGGTACGTAATGTTGAGGTGAATATTTTTTTTTACCAGTTTATAACAAATGGTACGTACCAACGTAACCTTAATTTAAACAAACCTGAGTTTACCGAATTACTTGATATAATGAATATTTACTTGTCCCCTTCCGATTTGTTATATTGAGGTTGCACTGTATTACCTGACTGTTTACTTTCTACATAACGCCCACCTTTAATACTAATGGGAATGATAGAAGGGAGTCATGTGTGATGCAATTTAAATCTAGACCTTATGTAATTGGGTGATAGAATTTTACATTGTGGTGGCGCTAATTGATTAACATCATTTGGATTATGAACTTCGAGAATTTTCCGGTAATGCGATACAGAAGTATTTAAGTTAATCGCACAGATTTCGCTTTATTAAGGTAATATGTATTTAAATAAAAATATTTGTCATTTTTATGTATTTATTTTTTTAGGGCTTGCCGTGCCAGGCAGAAACAAATGTACTCAGAGATGGGACAATGATAGATCTGTGTGGAGCCACATTGTTGTGGAGGAGTGCCGAGGGACTGAAGAATTCACCGGTACATTTATCTAATTTTTCTATCATAAATTAATCTTTTTTTTTTCATTTTTAATTTAACCAATTTTTCTAACATTATAATCATTATTCAGGCTATTATAGTTATTGTACGTATTAAATATGTATATAATCCATACTTTAATATGAGAAATGTAAAAGTATGTTTGTTTGTTTGTCCTTCTTTCGCGACGAAACGAAGCTGAAGATTGAAATGATTTTATCAGAGTGATAGTTTTAGGTCAGTAAAGACACATTGGGTAGAAGGTACATTTACTAAATTACCTTTAGAAAAAAAACATCGACACTCTTCCTTGACTTCCTTCCTTGAAAATTTGTTTTTCCACGTACAGACAAAACGCGATTTAGAAGCTCTCGTGGACGAGTTGAACGCCGGCCGGCCTCAGTGCCCGGTCGGACTCAACACGCTCGTCATTCCGCGGAAGCTGTCTACCGCGCACCAAGACCTCAACCAGCCCTACGTGTACCTCAACTGCGGACACGTGCAAGGTGAGGCCGGTGCACTAGTATATATCTCGCTACGTTGGTCATCGCAACATGAGAGCGTCTGAGCACCACACCATCGCGCGTTTCGTATTGGGTGACGGAAAATATAAGTAATCTAGTATATGTTCCATAACGACTATACATGTTTTTTTAAGCGGTTACTAGAGCCCATAGACATCTACAACGTAAATGCGCCACCCACCTTGAGATATAAGTTCTAAGGTCTTAGTATAGTTACAACGGCTGCCCCAGCCTTCAAACCATAACGCATTACTGCTATCACGGCAGGAATTGGCGGCGTGGTGGCACCTACCCGTGCGGACTCACGAGACACCAGCAATTACGCAAATTATAATTTTTCCGGTTTGATTTTTATTACACGATGTTATTCCTTCACCATGGAAGTCAATCCTGAAGATTTCTTAAGTACGTATTTCATTACAAAAATTGATACCCGCCGGCGGGATTCGAACACAGGTGCATCGCTTCAATACGAATGCACCGGACGTCTTATCCTTTAGGCCACGACGACGTTCGTTATAGATGCGAGACATTTGGGTAATTGGAATTCAATGGATCAATCGAACATCATCCTATGAGCGGTATTGCTGGCTCTTAATATTACTATTAAAATTTGATAGGTCTCGCTGTACTGATTTACTTAATATGTTCATTAATTAAGAACTTGTAAGTACACAGATAGACATAGATATAAGGAAATATAATATTATTATTGACCCAACCTTTGAACTGTGCTATTTGAGTTTTCCCGGCTCAATACATGGTGACGTCGAAATGCTATTATGAATTAGTGTATTGATAAATACATCTTTAAAGTTTTGATATTCGTGTCACAACTGTTTGAGTATTAATATATTTAAATATTTACTAACAATCACGCCACGTTAACTGGTCCCGTGCTAAGTTCGTAAAGAACTTGTGTTACAGGTACCAGATAACGGAAATAAATGTAAGATTTTTATTATACACATACATATATTTAATATACATCCATAACCCTGGAAAAGACATTTATATTTATCATACAAATATCTTCGCTTGGCGGGATTCGAACCCGCGACCCCCTTGTGTAGTGACCATGTCACTTACCACTACACCAGGCGGCCGTATAATTAATATTGAAATATTAAATCTATTATTTACATAATAAGATAGTGAATTTTATTAAACTAGTTGTAAGTAATTAATGTAGTGTTTGTACAAATGACATGAATATGTCGCGATACTCAATTTCATATTGTTTTATTGAAAATTTTCTAGAGCAGACGAATTGACGTCCTCTCTTAAGTAATTACCGAACCCAAAATACAACAATGTAATTAACGTTTTACATTGAGTCACTAACTTATTGCTAAGATGGGCGGACGAGCTCACGGCCTACCTGATATTAAGTGGTTATCGGAGCCCATAGACGTCTACAATGTAATAGCCGCCACTCATCTTGAGATATGAGTTCTAAGGTCTCAGTATAGTCACAACGGCTGCCCCGCCCTTCAAACCGAAACGCATTACTGCTTCACGGCAAAAATAGACCGGGTGGTGGTACCTACCCGTGCGGACTCACAAGACGTCCTACCACCAGTAAGTACGACAAATTATAATTTTGCGGGTTTGGTTTTTATTACACGATGTTATTCCTTCACCGTGGAAGTCAATCGTGAACATTTTTCAAGCACGTATTTCATTAGAAAAATTGTTACCCGCCTACGTGATTCGAACACCGTTGCATCGATACTTACGATTCGGTATCGATTTCAAACCGGAAAACACTATTGCTTCCCAATATAAATCAAAGGCAAAGTTACATAGTATTTGAATAAGTTATTTTTTTATGAATTAGCAAGTTACATCGAATGTCATTCATTCCCGATCCTGCGGACAGAATGGAAAGCAGTCGACGTCGCCCCAAACACGTCATTTCGGATCCTCCCGATCCACTAACGGTGCTTTTAGGTACCTCCAGCACCGGTCATCGTTCTCGTCGAACCCGTCGCTTGCGACGAAGGGCTCGACGAGTAAATTAACCCTCAGACACAGCCCCGGATCTTCTCAGTGGGTCGCGATTCCGATCCGGTGGTAGATTCTGCGAAGCACGGCTCTCACTAGGGTTCGTGTTAGCAACGTCGTCAGGTTTGAGCCCGTGAGCTCACCTACTAGTTAAAAATACGCTGAAATAGCCTCTCAAGGCTCTCAGCTAGGTAGGAAAAAAAAAAAAGGTCATTGACCTCGGTCATGACATGTTTTCAATGTTTGCGTGCTTAATCTTCGAGTACGTTTCCCGCATGTGATAGTTGTTGTTGTTGGTTGTCTGCAGGGGAGCACTCGTGGGGTGCCGAGGGCAGCGAGACTGGGGTGCGGCGGTGCCCGATGTGCCTGACGGCGGGCCCCGTGGTGCGCGTGTGCATGGGCATCGAGCCCGCCTTCTACGTGGACGCGGGACCGCCCACGTACGCCTTCAACCCGTGCGGACACATGGCCTCCGAGAGAACCGTCAAGTGCGTGCGCAACTGTTTAACCTAACAACCTGTTGTCTAAAGTTAATGGTAGTGTTACACATAGCGAAGAATGAAAGACTATGTGGTTTAAGCAACTTTTTTTTTATTGCTTAGATGGGTGGACGAGCTCACGGCCCACCTGATGTTAAATGGTTACTGGAGCCCATAGACATATACAATGTAAATGCGCCACTCACCTTGAGATATAAGTTCTAAGGTCTCAGTATAATTACAACGGCTGCCCCGCCTTTCAAACCGAAACGCATGACTGCTTCACGGCAGAAATAAGCAGGGTGATGGTACCTACCCGCGCGGACTCACAAGAGCTCCTACTACCAGTACGTTTCGCTTAATACACTATACTTATCTTTGTAATTATTAAAAGTACGTTTTATTTGGTATTAGCATCGACAAGTCGATGTTTTTAATTAAATTTCAATTAAATTCAACCCCTCGCTATACATATAAATATATAGAGAATACAACTAATTCTTCTAAAGTAAATTTCCAACGAAAACTGTTGTAAATTTAATTAATCAAGTTTTATTTCAACAACTATATCACAACTTTAGAATTATAGAGACCCATTTCGAAATATTCGGATTTGGACTTTAATTCAAAAATTTACCTAGAACGACTCTTTTCAGCGACTTAATAATTAAATCACCACAAGTAGCTTATAACGGGGCAAACATATACATCTGTCTCATTCTCTCCGTCCCCTTCTTCTATATCTTTTCGGTTAGAACATGTTTTCGTTATATATTTTAAAAAAACACATTTTTTGAGTTGGGTCTGTGTAATTCTAAAGGTGCGATCTGTCAGTGTCAGTTTTAAGCAAAGGTATCCTCGGCAGGTACTGGGCCAACGTGGACATCCCGCACGGGACCAACGGCTTCCACGCGATCTGCCCGTTCTGCGCCGCACCGCTGCAGGGCTCGCCCGGATACGTCAGACTCATATTCCAGGACAATCTCGATTGAGACTTGCTAATGGTAAGTTATTGTCCATACTAGAATAGAATATAATTATTTAAAAGAGTATAAAATAAAAAGAATATATAAAAAAAAAAAAATTGTGTAGTTTTATGAAAGCACGGTAAAAGTGAAACCTTTTTTCACATTCTAGACATTTAACTCTGACAAACAACATTTACATGAAACACGGACAAAAAAAGCATAAACAAAATAGTGTGGAGCACTGGCACAAATGAGTAATAGTCTATACACTCCACGGTCAGCTGCTGCGAACTATAGGCGCCGCCATATTGGCCTTGGCTGCGCTGACGAGCGCCTTTCACTTTATCCCTACTCCGCGGCCGACCGTCACGTAACATGCAACACACAGACGAAAAAGTTTGAGACGATGTAATAAAAGTTTCACTTTAAAAATACCATTATTAATTACACTTTTGTTACCTTCATTTCACTTCATATTATTGTGTGCATATCTTCTTTATTACCTCGAATTCTAAAGTTGAATTTTCATCTTCCAAATGTAATATAGTTAACGAAGCAGTAATTAACCAATTATCCCGTCATCGTCCTCGCCGAACCTGCTTGCGACGAAGGTCTCGGCGAGTAAATTAACCCACAGACACAGCCCACTGAGTTCCTCGCCGGATCTTCTCAGTGGGTCGCGTTTCCGATCCGGTGGTAGATTCTGCGAAGTACTGCTCTTGCTAGGGTCAGTGTTAGCAACTACATCAGGTTTGAGCCCCGTGAGCTCACCTTCTAGTTAAGGTTACGCTTTAATGGTCTTCTCAAGACAATCAGCTTAGATAGGAAAAGAAAAAAAAAAACTATTTTCCAAACTGTCTAAAATCTATATGTCAAAATTAACCCTACAATAATACTCTTTGCCTAAATAAACAAGCTTTATCAATTTGTCACTATAATATCTTATATTTTTTTCTAGGTTCAAGCTCGAATCAACCATTGTAAATAGAGGGGATGCATACTGTAAAATCGTCTGTAAGAAAACGTAGCCTATAGACGCTTTGGGCCGAGGTTACCTATGCAGCTGAAGCGATTCGAACGAAACTCGCTATCGCTCATGAAACAAGGCCTCGGCCAAATCTCAGAACGATTATATTACACGTTATGAATTAGGTTATGACTTCCCTCAGTAGTTTGAGGATGCTTTCATGACTTCACGATGATGTACTGCGAACGTCGACGACGGAATCTCACTAAACGTGGCTTTCGGTTATACTAAATCACTAAAATATTCAATAGATGGCGGTACTGTTTTATAACAAACAAACAAAAAAATTATAAGCTCACATTATACTGAACCCGTCTCTCAACTATTACAAATATTTTGATCTCGAAATGTTTTGATGAATTAGAATTAAAATGTTTGTTTTAAAACAGTACAACATCGGTACGACAAATCAATGTTATGTATTTCGTTAATTGAACAAAATACATTACGTTAGTTATATAACACCTAAAGCGAATTATTAACTCGACGATTTAATTTTTTAAACTGATAAAAATAATAACTCTCAATAAATATCAACATATATACATATTGTATGTACTGGACAGAATTAAATTATAACTAATACCTTGAAGATGTAAGAAGCAAACTATGATTTAATAGGCAAATATTTTAAATTGCCGTTTTATTAATGGGTTCGTGTTGATGAATGAAGCCTCGCTTGGTGATTTTGAGGTAGGAAATGAAATTGTTTAAATTCAATCACACATTGTTTCCTGAATAATTTTATGGTTGTAAAAAAAAAAACGATATCTAAAATAAAGGTGTCCGAAATTATAATGGTCTCCTAAAGTCTAAAGAAAATGTTAAAAATTAATTGAACGCATAAAATATGTACACCGTTTTTTATGTATGCAATGAGCAGATGTAATGCGTATTTTTTTGTCTTTTGGAATGTTGAAAGTTATACATGTAAATATTTAATAATAATCATAAAAAAAAAACAAATACTTTTAGCTAATATATTATTTATATCGGTATTTCTGTGGCGGTTTCGAACGCTTTCTAGAAACAGAGAGCCTTTGTAGTTTGTAAGTGAAGCGTTATTATTATGTATTGATGTGTGTGAGTTTTGTGTGATAAAGTTGCATCGTACACACATTCACATATTATTATGATGTGCATAGCTTGAAGATTCATTCTTAACTTTATTTCGGCACATTTGTTTTTAATGGTCTGTTTGTCTTCTACAAGTGAACACGAGGCTTAAAAAGAGTTGGATTTTTTTATGAATTTGATATTTAATTTCGGTATCTTACGAGCCGATTTATTTACTGCACAAAAATAATAAACTTTTTTTTTCGTAGTACTGTTAACAATATTTGCACGTTAATCTGAGTGCTCACACCTAATGAATTAGCCGGGAAAGACATATATATATATAAATGTTTTAATTCAGTCATTTTATTGTAGTTACACATCTAAGCAAGTAATAAAAATGGTATTACCCTGTATCACATATTCCTAAGTCATAGTACAAAAAATATGTTTATGTAAGTTTGTTTATGTACTGACTTAATAGTAAGAACGAATCGAATAATGGTCGTGATAAGAATAGTTTTTTTTAAATATTTGTTCTATAAAATTGCACTCAAATTTCAATTGCAGAACTATTTCAACAAGTGGCTGATTAGCATGCANAATAAAAATTGTATTACCCTGTATCACATATTCCTAAGTCATAGTACAAAAAATATGTTTATGTAAGTTTGTTTATGTACTGACTTAATAGTAAGAACGAATCGAATAATGGTCGTGATAAGAATAGTTTTTTTTAAATATTTGTTCTATAAAATTGCACTCAAATTTCAATTGCAGAACTATTTCAACAAGTGGCTGATTAGCATGCAGCCTTGTGCCTGTATTGAAAAAAATGACCTTCTTGATACCCATAGAGATGTACGAATTAAGACCCTATTTAATTTAGCCGCGTAAAGTGGTATTAACACTAATTAAAAATAACTCGACATAGATGCATAATGTCGGACACTTAAGTATGTATGCCCTAATTTACTGTAGCACTCATTGATGCGACCATTATAACATAGATTTTTTTGAAATAGTTGTACTAAAAATACAATATTAAAAATTGAATACGAATAATGATGATGTCGCAAAATGTAGATCCGACGTTATGGTTCCGATATCGAGAACTGCTTTATATTTTTTTCGTTCGTAAATGTTTGCATGTAAAGAGGTAGAGGCTCGTAGTAGGCCGGACCTGTATGCTTAGTGTGAGTTTTTTAACGTTCTCGATAGCGTAAAAGTTAGCTCACATTGTTTGCAATCGGAACAGCGCCCCTAGCGGCAAACGTAGGCAAATTTGCATACAAATTTGAGTTAACTTTTACGCTATCGAAAACGTTAAAAAACTCTCACTAAGCACACTGTAGGCTTCGATCTCGGGGGTTATGTATGTGATCAAATCGAAATAAAAGCATTTAGGAAACTGAGTTTAAAGACTAAACTCAAATTTCAAGAATATTTGTTATTAATAATAAAATCGATTAGTATTTGGTGTCCTAAAACGAAATGTAAATAAAGTAAGTTTTATAGGCGTAGTGGTTAGCTTACGAAAGGTAAAATTTAGTTTTTTATACAATTCGAGTTTCACCGTTTAGTCGATTTAACATAAAAAAAAAACATTTTTAGTGATTTATTTTTGAATGCAATCCTTTTTGTTTGATAATCCTTTTTATTTTTCCTTACTATGACCTGTTTTTCTGATGGAAAAGTTTTCAAGCGTTCGGCTCAAACTGGTCGCATGGATCAATTCCTATTAGTTCCCGTTCAATTATCGATACAAAACCTTGAAACGGGTCGATTGTGAATTTATTTTCGTGTTTTTTTTATTGCGCTAAACTATGCGGCGAGCTCATGGTCGACTTGGTTACCTTGTAGCCAGAAGCTTGTAGACATCAGAACATGAAATCGAAGAATCAAAGTTCCGCCCTCGAACCGGAGCAAAAGGAGGGACTGCGGCACCCGCTCGCGCGTACTCGCAATACGCTCTTACTACTAATAAAAAGTGCATTATTCAAATCTTGTGATTCTTTGTTTTACGACGCGATTATGGACTGTTTAATTAATTAATTCACCTATTACGATGATTGAATGTTTATCATTAGTTTTGATTAGAAACTGAGATTTATGTGGACAATGTAGTTACGCTTATAATTAATTATGTAGCGTCTTTGCGCTTTGAGCTAACATTGTGACCGGATAACCTAATGTATGCTGCATACAATGAAACAACAGAAATAGCTGTCGTTTTGTGTGTACATACCAAAATGTCCAGCAGTATTGAAATCTGTTTGTAATGTGCGTTTGCAATGTTACGTTTAAAGCGCAAATGATCGATTTTAAAACTTATTATTACGGTAATAAGAACTGATTGCTAGCCTTAATTTTATTTATAATACCTATGTGCTAGGATAATAAATTGCTCCTTTGAGTTAGAAAATTCACTTGGTGTTTGTCTTCCGGTTACCTTAATGTTGTTGTTTATGCACGCGGTTTTCCTAACAATGTTTGAAAATATGTAATACATTTTAATTTGCATATTTCGCGCACCCGCGTACCGAAAGAGAAAGGTAGCGCAAGAAGAAACCGCTGAGACGGAGACGTGATGATTATTTTCTTATATTTTTCTTCAATTATCGGCACTGACTCTTGTTATTATTGTCGGATCTTCAAATATGAGAACAGATATGAACGTGAAGGAAATATGCATAATGCGTGGGATTTGTTGCTCTACATTTTTTGTGACAATTACTACCGCAATATACCGTTACCCGCACGTTATTAGACCTGATCTCTTTTGTAAAAAAGTGCGGTACTTTTGTAAAAAATCAAGACCATCTCAATCCCATCGGCCTATAGACATCATCACATCAGTGCCCGGTCACCGTCCGCGCCGAACCCATAGACACAGCCCACTGAGTTTCTCGCCGGATCTTCTCAGTGGGTCGAGTTTCCGATCCGGTGGTAGATTCTGCGAAGCACTGCACTTGCTAGGGCAAGTGTTAGCAATATTCCCAGTTTATGACCCGTGAGCTCACCTACACGTCAAGGCGAAGCTGAAATAGCCTCTCAAGGCTATCAGCATAGGTAGGAAAAAAAAGGACATGAGTGCTGAACATGGGCCAAGGTCCTCCGCCATAATGACTTGTCCTGTGTCGCCCGTAACCAGAAGATTTGCACGACCTTCAACAAGTCGTTTGTCCAACTTTTGAGGGCCAACCTACGCCAGTCTTCAAGCACAAGTCACCCATAGAGGGCTGTGCTCTGAATTAACTTTCGAGAATATTTCAGTTATGAAGACGATTCGAAGGAGAACCATTAATATTTGCACAGATGCAGACAACAACAAAGGAAATTCATGTTTTAACGGGATGCCAGTCTTAAACTCTTCCAGCCTCACATTGATCTTGAAAATTTTATTCGTGCTCAATCTCAAATGCGATAACAAGCCACAAGTGAATACCTAATGCGCAATAATTTTATTTTTTATTGCTTAGATGGGTGGACGAGCTCACGGCCCATCTGGTGTTAAGTAGTTACCGGAGCCCATAGACATCTACAACGTAAATGCCGCCACCCACCTTTAGATGAGTTCTAAGGTCTCAGTATGCCACAACGGCTACCCCACCCTTCAAACCGAGACGGATTACTGCTTTACAGTAGAAATAGGCATACCTACCACTGCGGGCTCACAAGAGGTCCTATCATCAGTAAAAAACGTAATAACTAAAAAAATTTAATAACGTAAAAAGAAACAATAAAACTAAAGTATCATTATTTACTATTAACATATGAAATTACAACTTAAGCAACTTAATATACTCACAGCACATATTAAATACATTGTCTGATCAGATCAAGAGTTCCACACTAAATTACTTACATCCACAACATGAACAGATATCTGTTCCAGTTAGAAGAGTGAGACAGTAGTAATACAAAGCTTCTGAGACATCGACCTCATGTCTCAAGGTGCCATGTGTATGGGCTCCCGTAACAATAGGCGAACCGTTCGTTCACCCCATAATGCAAAAACAATAATGAATTCCAAAACCATCGAAACGTGAACTGTCTTCGGGTGTTGTAAGCTAACGGCATCTGTGTTGTAGTCAGTGTGGGTTCTGGGGCCGGTCTTGGCCAGCCCAGCTCTGTTTACTGACTCTGTTTGCCGACCACACGCCAAAAATAATCGCGTTTCTTTGTTCAAATAAAACGGCCTTTCTAAAGCAAATCACTGCAGATTCAACTTAGTGGTGATCAGAACTCGAATACATTGATCGTATGCGGTGGCGACGGCGAGGCCCAAGTGGTCTTTATTCCATTCCAGAGCGTTGATCGGCTGCGAGCTCACCACCATGCGTTGGAGACGTTTCAGTTTCCCCGGAACTCCGATAGCTACACCCTCGGTGTCCACCCGGAACCTCTGTACCGGGTATTCACTGTAACAAACGAATTGTGTATTGTAACCCTCCCCAAAAATAAACAGTGGTAGAAAGTCTATCTTGCTTTGCTAAAAAAAATCGGTAAACCGGCTAAACAATTATAATGCGTCTCTTTTCTTTTTTCCTACCTAAGCTGATAGCCTTGAGAGGCTTTCAGCGTAACCTAACTAGTAGGTGAGCTCACAGGGCTCAAACCTGGGGGCGTTGCTAACACTATGAGCAAGAGCAGTGCTTCGCAGAATCTACCGTCGGTTCGGAAACGTCTCTCTGATTTATTGAAACTACTGTCGGACTACCGGCCATTTGTTCTTCGTTTTAATTAATATATCGCTAATTGACTCTAAGTAGCTGGTCGGACAAACATTTTGTGATGAACAGGTTTATTTGTTTTTTAATGATGGTTAATATCTATTTAGTACATATTTAAACTTATATAAATATGTATATCTGGTGGCCATAGAACAAGGAATGTTTTGGACCAGTGTGCTTAGTGCGAGTTTTTTAACGTTCTCGATAGCGTAGAAGTTAACTTAAATTTGTATGCAGTTGGAACAGCGCCCCTAGCGGCAAACGTAGGCAGACGTTCCAATTCCATACAAAGTTGCCTTAACTTTTACACTATCGACAACGTTAAAAAACTCGTACTAAGCACACAGACCGTCTATTGCTTTTTCCTGAGTTTCTATAAAAAAATGCTTATCTTCTATACTTCTGCGCGATGTTTGTACAATGCAATTGAATATATGTTTAGTTATAGTGAACTTCTACACGAAAGCTTCTGATATAATTTTTATACTATAACTATGAACCTACAGTAGTAGATGCCCGATGCAACAATGACCGGGAAGTCCTACTTTTAACTGATCATAAGGCAAAATCAAAGTCTTACTATTTCCACAATGTGACTTGCCCATTACCAGCACACGTCATAAACAAGTCACGGTTCTGAGGGATGTGTCGCGCAATCCATATCGTACCGCTCTTCGTTGAATTATCCACCACCTGGACAGAATATTTAAAAAAATTACCTATGACATAAATTAATCACTGAAAAACAAAACGTATGGCTTTCAGTTTAATAAATTTAGTTTATTAAGAGCAGCATTGTTTCATGAATATTATGGGAGAACAGTAATTAACTGATGTAACTATAGATTGTGCTTTTAATATATTAAGGTCCATGTATTCTGATGAACAGAGATACAGCCCATCTATTGCTGAGATAACAGACAATGCAATAGGAATTCTGCCAAATACCTAGAGTAGATAAAGTTTCAAGGAAATGGGAACAACAGCTGTACTATATTATAGACCAGAACATGTGATTTGATGGTGGTAAAAATAGATAAGGCAGGGGTAGGAAAATTAAAATTTAACAATGCTCTGCATTGCATGCAATCTTCATATTTATTTCGCAAAGACATTCCTTACTGGTCAGTAAAACACTAGGTTACCTGAGCAAATCCTTTAGTTGGATTTTGAGTCCTCACATCAAAAACATGAAACTTCCCTTCAAGTGTGGTTGCCACTAATTTATTCATTGGAATATCTTTACGATCGAATTCTAAGGAACATACCTAAACAAACAAAAATTCTGCAATATTTATATATTAATTTTGATTTACTTAGATATAATTTAATATATATATATATTTTTTTTTTTTTATTGCTTACATAGGTGGACGAGCTTACAGGCCACCTGGTGTTAAGTGGTTACTGGAGCCCATAGACATTTACAATGCAAATGCGCCACCCACCTTGAGATATAAGTTCTAAGGTCTCTGTATAGTTACAACGGCCGCCCCACCCTTCAAGTCGAAACGCATTACTGCTTCACGGCAGAAATAGACGGGGTACTGGTACCTACCCGTGCGGACTCACATGAGGTCCTACCATCAGTCATATAAATATATATCTCTATTGCAAAACAACCTATCAAGCTAATTTAGGATATATCATAAATTACAAAAAATTAAAACACACACAGATAATAACAAGTCTTTGTTCATCAGAGTACCAGTTGAGGTAATGATAAAAATTTCGAGATTAACTGAATTTATTTACTTCAATTGTGTTGATGTTTTCTTAAATAATTACTCACATTAAAATTAAAATGAACTCCCTCCCCCACTACTGTGACTTTTTGAAAAATATAACACATCTTTCTTAGGACAAGATTAAAGTGAATAACTACTGCTACTATACAACTAGTAATGACCCTGTATTTACTGATGTTAACAGGTTTCAGTAACAATTTTTTATCATGCATGTTGTATAATATGCCTATTGTGAGTTGTGACATAAAAATCTTAAATTTAGTCTTGAAATTACATACTTACTCCATTCTTCAAATTACATTCCCACCTAAGTGACATTGTTCTCAAATCAAACATTTTAAGATCTCCATTGTCATAACCAGCAACTACAATCCTTTCAGAATCATTAAATGAGTTTCCGAAGCCAACAGCCCAGCAATCCCTTCTAGTCTCACCTTGCATTGGTTGCATGTTTGCAACAGGTTTACCTCTTTGCCTTGGATCCCAAACCTTTACTGTTCCTATAATTTCAGTAATTATTATGTTATCACTACCATTTTTATTTTTCCTAAAGAGTTTTAAACCCAATGTCTGTTTCTCTGATTACTTATTCTAAATGACTTAACAAATTTTGATACTATTTTCAAAGATATAAATAGAAGTGTGAGAAAGGTTTGTGTATAAAATTTGTAAATATTTTGGACAAAATCAAAATCTGATGATGATAAAAAAAAAACTATCCCAGTATGTCAACATGGCTAATGGTAGTCAAATCTTAGAAGGTATTGTAATATTGATTTAGAAAATCTACTCATCACCACACGAGTACCCTTTAATGTAACAGGATAATCCTTGGCATGAAACCTTACCATCTCTACTGCCAGTTACAATTTCAGGAGCTCCACAGTTGGTTGTGTTACCTCCCATCCCATCTATTGAGTTAATTATATCTGAATGTTCTTTTGTTATGTACACTTGGGAACCTTTTTCTAAGTCCCTATAGAAAATAAATTATTTATTAACATTCGATTTTTATGATTATCCGGAAAAAGTATGGATTTTATGATTTTGTTACAAACCATACTTCCAAAGTGCCTCTAAAGTCTCCAGTAGCAAATCGTCTCTCAATGTCGCTACTTGCTCCAAACGTTCCACATTTAAACGAGTTAGACCTCTCAATTTCTTTTATTTTCTTAATTTCTCCGGCGTTTATTTCAAATATTTCAATGGTACCCGAGCCTTTCGGTAAAGAACCAAGTACTATAAATTTAGCCGAACATGGTATCCACTTGCAATCAAATAGTGAATGGTTTAAGTTATTTTCAATATGGGTAATTATTTGGGGGGTATTCAATTCTTCCATGACTTAAAAATAGATATAGAAGAAATATTCAAAGGTGCGAATCTTTAGCGAAAACAAACGTGACAGACAGCATTGGTTTTTGGTTGCTAGGCAACAGCATCATAGGCCACATAATATTGCTTTTTTTAAAGGATTTTATGACTTGGTAACTAAGACTTTTAGGTCATGTCTTATTTTAATTAGTATTCTTATTTTTATGAAAAATTATAAATATTAAGGAGTGAATGAAGATGATTAGGTAATTTGAGACATTAATCAACTGGGATGAAATTAAATGAATTGAAATGAGATGATGTGGGATGAAATATCAGTAAAATGGTGGTGGTCATTCATTTACTGAGATTTTTTCAGCGGACTTTTTGGAGGATCCCGAGAAGTTACGTCCAGCGGCTTTGTTTCATTTTCCCAGATTTGTCCACTTTCACATATATTAAACAGTTAATAAACCACCGTTATTACACATTTAAACCTGAAGAAACACTAAATAGACAAAATAAAACAAATCACACAATTTCACTTCTTGCGTTCCCGCCAAAAAGTCCATATAATATTTTACGCAAGTCTCAAAAAATATTAAATTTTCAACCCAGCACACTTCACTCTGCTTAAACCTCCCATGTTCCTATCATTTCCATTTCCTAGACTAGCGCTAATTTAGTTAATCTTTTTTTTAAAGCCTTGATGGGTGGACTAACTCACAGTCCACTTGGCGTTAAGTGGTAACGGCAGCCCGTAGATCTACAACGTAAATGCCGCCACCCACCTCGAGACATGAGTTGTAAGGAACAATACAGCAGCTGCCCCACCCTTCAAACCGAAACGCATTACTATTTCACGGCAAAAATAGGCAGGATGGTGGTACCTACCCGTTCGGACTCATAAGACGTACTACCACCAGTAATCTTCTAACATTTTTCAGCTTCTCCCCTATACAAGATGGTGCTCCTTACTTCTTTCTACCCTTCATAAGTTTTAGAGACACTAAAAGGTTAATACTTGAATTATCATTTCAAATTTTAACCTGATAAAACCTCTGAAAAATCTTTCTTCTTTTTTAAATCACTTTCCGTCCTTCAGTTCGATTTTTTGTTACAATAGACTTGGCATTATGGGCCCTTTTTGTCTTTGGAACAGACCATTCAATCAAATTCTCAACTTTGATTATCCCATGTGTCAAACGACAATTTTATAGCTTGGAAAATTGTGGCCAAACTTTATATTTCAATAACTTTCTAAAAATATGAGGAAATGAAAAGAAAATTGAAAAAAAAATTACGAGTCTAAAGAATGAATGAAGTTATTTATTTGAAAAAAGAATAAAATTTGTTAAATAAAAAATAAAAACTTCCTTGGGTGCTAGCAGTTGTTAGTGTCATTGAATCGGTTTTGAAATAAAGGGAATACAATGGGTGATAAAAAGTCGAGACAATCTGTAAGTGTTGGTGAAATGTAAATCCTATAGAAATCAAATGTATCTAGTAAATAATATCTTTTTGCTCCAGAAAGCGGACATTGCTAAGCAGTTCGACTTGCCTGAACGCCAATCCAAAATTACAACATTGCTGAATCAAGCTGGACAAGCGTACTGCATTTGTCGATCTTCGGATAGTTCGCGATTTATGATGTAAGTTTTTCCTAATATATTTGATTTTATACAATGCTGCAGTGTATTAGACAACACTACACTCACCATTGCGTTAATACAACTTCATTAGCAAGATGTTGGTAAGATGATGTGTATTTGAATGAATTTCGACATGTATCTTTTTATTATTAAATGGATAGACATCAACATCATTGATTAGCATAAATCAAACACATTGTTAAAAGTGATAGAACAGCTTACACTATTGGCTTATATATTTTGAATATTTTATATTTATTCTGATAAATATAATTTTATATTCACATATAATAAATATACAAGTACAAAATAAGTACAATTTAAACTATTTCAAATTGAAGCTCACGTTTTTAATATCATATTTACTTATGAAAAATTTGATCATTACATTGGATGTGGTCATTATTTGGATGACACTTCATTATGACAGTACACAATTTAGATGGTAATTATCATTAAAATATTCTAGATTTGTTAAATTCTAAGATGTCTAAGATTGGGCATTTATGATTTCAACTTTTTTATTGTAATTGGTTGAAATTGTATTTGAAAACAAAACATTTTTTTAAATGTATTATAATTAATATATACAGATTTGATGTTGAGTTCACAACTAAGAATGACACAACACTAATTCATTTAAGATATGTCTTAAAATTTATCACAGTTACAGTATTACAAAACGTAAGTAATGGTAAATAAAGGAAATTTGATGACTGAAAATCATACTGAATCTTGTATGCTGTGACAATGAGACAGTGGTTGTTCAATTGGCCACATTGATGTAACTCAGTAGTTGAAATATATTCGGCTTATATTTAATTATTACTTAAAGCCTTTTAGGTATACAGTAAAAAAGTTTTTTTTTTTTNAATATATACAGATTTGATGTTGAGTTCACAACTAAGAATGACACAACACTAATTCATTTAAGATATGTCTTAAAATTTATCACAGTTACAGTATTACAAAACGTAAGTAATGGTAAATAAAGGAAATTTGATGACTGAAAATCATACTGAATCTTGTATGCTGTGACAATGAGACAGTGGTTGTTCAATTGGCCACATTGATGTAACTCAGTAGTTGAAATATATTCGGCTTATATTTAATTATTACTTAAAGCCTTTTAGGTATACAGTAAAAAAGTTTTTTTTTTTTTCAGAGCATGTGATGCATGCGAGGAATGGTATCATGGTGATTGTATCAACATTTCTGAGAGAGAATCAAAGTACATCAAGAATTACTTCTGTGACCGATGTAGAGAGGAAGATCCGACTTTGAAGACAAGGTTCAGACCACAAAAAAGAGAAAACGAGGTTGATTCTGGTATAAATATTTTTTTTTGTCTTGTTTGTTCTATACTGCTACATTTATTAGTATTGTATGATAGGACTGCATAATAAAATTTAAATCCTAGCATTGCATTACCTCAAAATAGATGTATGAAGTATGATTGATTTTTATCTCTCGATCAATTTGAACCGTGGTTGAATGAAACTAGAAACCGAAAGCCATTAAAAAATAAAAGTTAACATAAAACGTTTTTGTTATTGTACTGTGTTTCTTGTGTAGGTCGTGATGACCGAAAAAAGCAGCGGAAAGAAAAGGATCATTCGGAAAATAAATCTTCCAAGAGAACTATAATTAAAGATGGTTGTGGAGATTGCCCTGGTTGCTTACAAGATTACGATTGTGGCCAGTGAGTATATCTCATGCCCCATTTATCTGATTTTTACTGCAGTATCTACTAACAGCACTACAAAAAATTGCTATTGCTATCAATAGATCATAGACAGACATTCACTTTGTCTGTCATTTTTTAAATAGTAATTTTGAAGAAATGAATTAATGCAAAGTATGCGTCTCCTAAATATTTAGGAGACATATGTATATATAGTGATCACTCATTTTTCTACATGAAAAAGTTCTTCAATCAATATAAATTTCTAACTTTTACAAATTGATATTAAAAGATATAAATATTGAAATTTGGATTTCCTTTGTTACACTTTAAGTTAACTGAATTTTACCCAAACATTAAAGTAAATATTTAGATTTAATTCAAGAAAATTCACATATACAATAAACAGATACAATCTTTTGTTTCATTTCATAACAGGATTGTTTCCAAACATTTTCCCATTGTTCTTTTGTCGTACAGAAATGTATGATCACTATAATGATTTTAATTGCAGTTGTGATGCATGTGAGGAGATGTTCAAATATGGAAGTGCTAATAAAAAGTTCAGGTGCAAATTGAGAGTTTGTGTTAAAAGTAAAAAATCTTCTAAACCACCCAGGTAAGCATTGCTAGATTTTTTTTAAATGCAATATTACAGATTCTCCTCATATAACTGTTAAAAGGGCTCTGATTTGCTGTAACTAAGCTACAAACATAATATAACGACCTTAGTGTTATATAGTGTTATATATATAGTGTCATATTCTGTTGAAACAATACTCTTGCCATCTGACATACTTCAATGGAACTACTCAGAGCTTCTACTGATGTATGAGCAATAAGTAGAAATAAAAGTATTGGAGTTAACTGACGGATTTTGAAATTGTAAACGAAATTGACAACAGCAGTAGCAGAATAAAGAAGAAACATCATGAACGTGAACCGTATGAGCCAGAAGAATCGTTGGCGCATCTACAGACTGCGCATGCGCGTCAGTGCTACGGGCCGCAGTGCACGCTGCCCGCTCGATACTCCTCGAAGTACTGCTCCTCACAGTGCGGGATAAGGCTCGCCACTTCCCGGATATACCAAGTTTGTTTTTTTTATTTTCATTTGTATTTCGCAGACAGGCGAGAAATTTTAAATTCTTTTTTTTTTCTAAATGTTCTATTCCTGGCTGGTTTGATTACTGCCTAATAGCTAAAGACGGTCGCTAGTATTGGAACAGCACCGAAATCAGCTCTAAATGACAAATCTATATTTCATAGTTATATGAAGAATGTCTGGTGTCAATTGATTCAATATAATGCTAATTCAGGTGCTCCCACAACGAATACAAGAGTGGTCGTTGTCGAGCTGCGTTGCCGAACAGAAGAACCGCAAGGCACTAGAAGTGGTACGCAGCGGGATCGCTAAAGCGCAGGCCGCGCTGCGGAGTCTCGATAAACAGCACACAGATCTGGACGCACTGCTCGCCAAAGCTAAAAACGCTACAATTCTTCATACAGATGATAAGGTACAAAATTGTTATTTAAAATAGAAATTTAGTGGCTTTTCAATGGATTTTAGAGAAAAGAAAAGTATTTTTTGAGGCCGTCAGCACAAAAGTGGCCTAAGCTTACCATAGTTAGTATGGAGATAATAAGGTTCGAATTTACCTTTACAATACTTCGTAGGCAAAAAAAAAACGCGGTAAAATAATGTTTACAAAGTCATCTGTTATCTATGGATTGAAACTAGGAATAGGCCGATTTTGCATCATAATTTATTATGTTTTAAATAAATCGCAATACATAAGCATGAATATGAATTGTGGGTTAGGCCACTTTTGCGCTGACGGCCTCATTTATGGTTCACACTGTTTCAATATGGTGACTGTTAAGCATTTTGAAGGTGTACATTGAAACATAAATACTTAAAATGTCTTCGTCCTGACATTATATTTTGTTTCCAAATAGAATTTTTTTTTATGTTCCATCAATATTTTTCAAACGGATTTGTTCACTTAAACTAATATGTTCAATAAATTGTCATTTAAAAATAACTATTACAATACCAGTTAATAATAATAACTTTGTGTGACCGACGTAACATTGAGAAATGTGAATATTTCTTTACCTGCGAGGAACGTATGTGTTCTGTTTTAATCACCTTTCCCAATATAATCTACAGTGTGACGTAATATCTCAAATTCTGTAGTACCAAAAAAGTTGCAATTTGTAAAGTTTGCCATGCCTCAATATCGTGAAGTCTGAAATTCTTTTGCTATTTATAACACCTAAAAAAAAAACCATTGGCCTTTTAAATCTTTTAACTATCCTTTCAATTATGATAATGTATTGAATATGAAAAACAATAAAAAATTGCAATTTATGTTCATTGTAACTTTTTGGTAATTAAAATTAATTTTTGTTTTCAAGAAATTTTATTAGTATAACAACTTTCGCAACAGGACGCCGACGATGAAACCTCAATGTACTGCATAACGTGCGGCCACGAGATCCACTCGAGGACAGCCGTCAAACACATGGAGAAATGTTTTATAAAATACGAAGCGCAAGCGTCTTTCGGCAGTCGCCATAGGACGCGCATAGACGGACAAAGCATGTTCTGCGATTATTACAATCCTATCAATGCAACATATTGTAAGAGATTGAGGGTAAGTGTCGATGTTCAATGACCCAAGACTAAAAAAAGTACGCGTACCACGCTTTTTTACAATATAATATTTTTTTCATACACTACCTATTTTTAATTCAAATTTATTAAAAAAAATTTCTATTTTTTAGTTGGATTTTCTATAAAAAACGTTTTCTTTTGTTTTTTAAACAATTTTTTTTTCATTTTTTATTGTATTTCAATTTTTCCAGTTTTTTTTTAATATTGCATTGTCATCGGTCCTTAATAAATATGCCAAATTTCGAATTAATCTGACGTTTTGTAGGGCGTCAAAATCATGTTCAAAAATTCCGTTACATACTAACACACACATACGCCTGAAGCTAAGAAAAGCGTATTAAAAATAAACAAATTCGTCAGGTGATGTGTCCAGAACATTTTAAAGATTCCAAAGTGAGCGACAGCGATGTCTGCGGGTGTCCGCTGGTCCGCAACGTGTTCGATCCGTCGGGCGAGTTCTGCCGGGCGCCCAAGAAGTCGTGCTTGCGTCACTACCAGTGGGAGAAGCTGCGTCGAGCCGAGATAGACATGGAGAGGGTCCGGCAATGGTTGAAACTCGATGAACTTGTGGAACAGGAGCGTAGTATTAGATTGGCTATGGCTTCAAGGTATGACAACCATGTTGCTCAGCTATTTTTTTTATATTTTTTAAAAATACAGGTGTGTCAACCTGATTTATGTAAAACAGTCGCTACGATCATGCACAGTACAGTTTCCACGTCATTTCGAATCCTCCCGATCCACTAACGATGCTTTTAGGTACCTCAAGCACCGGTCATCGTTCTTGTCGAACCCGTCGCTTGCGACGAAGGGCTCGACGAGTAAACTAACCCTCAGACACAGCCCACTGAGTTTCTCGCCAGATCTTCTCAGTGGGTCGCGCTTCCGATCCGGTGGTAGATTTTGCGAAGCACTTGCTACCGTTAGTGTTAGCAACGTCGTCAGGTTTGAGCCCCTGAGCTCACCTACTAGTTACGGTTACGCTGTTAGGGTCTCTCTAGACCATCAGCGCAGAAAGGAAAAAAAACTGTTTCAGTTTTCGCTATGTACCACCCGGCTCAAGAATAAACTTTCCTTCAATGCATGTCTTAAGCGCTAAAAACCTCTATAGTATTGCTTGTAGTAGTTGGCAGCCATTGTATTGTAAAATTGAGACTTCGAATTCATGTCTGAAGGTTGATGGCGGTATTTACGTTGTTGAAGTCTATGTCATTTAACACTAGGTGGGCCGTGAGCTGGTACATTTATCTAAGCTATAAAAAAATTGTCCCCTTTACCTACTAAAGTGATAATCAAGTACATTTAACATGTCTTGCGTTTAACTTGTCTTGTGTGTGTTAATCTTAAATTCTAAATGTTACTTTACTCAAACGGTTGACTGAGCATTCACGTCATGAGGCTTTTGGCCGTGAGGTAATTCGCCGAGCTGGACTTGTATTCTGTACCAGATTTAAAAAAAAAATTACTGTTTCATTTTGTAGAGCGGGCGTACTCGGTCTAATGCTACATTCTACTTACAACCACGAAGTCATGGAGCGAATCACAAATAAGGTTAACGAAAACGGGCTACACAAAGAAGGATCCTGACAGTCTCCGGGGGAGGGACGCAGTTGATAGAAATTGTAAATTAAGATGTAAATAAAATCATTGCTTAAATGTTTTTGGTTTTTAATAATTATTATGGTGACCCTCATAGGTACCACCATTCTGCCTGCCTTGCCCATGAAGCAGCCCTCCAGTTCGTATTCAATGGTCGGACGTCATTCAGTAAAACTGAGTCTTTGACCTCAGGTTCATGAACAGCAACCACTTATCTCCAATTGGGACGTGGACTCATTCATCTGGGGCAAAAGTGCAAGATATTTAGCACCAAAAAATGACCATTATAATATTTTTAAACTATTTTCCCCCTACGTAATTGTTGATAGTCTAAGGGGCTATTCCAACTACTCATGGACCGGTAGGTGAGCTCATGGGCTCAACCTGATAGTTTGCTAATTACTTTGTATTATGCCTGTTTACCTACAAAATAATTGTATAAAATCATAATGAAGTCTGTTTTGTAGTGGTGTCTGCCTGTATCAACGAATAGAGTAATGCAGGTGTGTATTAGTCTGTAGTTTTTGCAATATTGTGGACAGCATAAAGCGGTTGCGGTAGGGTACAATTAGTTTTTACTATCTACTGTAGCTATTAATTTAGCTAGTATGGTACTCTTCTCAGAGAAAGAAATTCCAATACCACCTGAAACACACTAATCAGCGGAGTAGTTTATTATTTGGTCTTTAATTTGTGTACAATTGTTATAGATTGAGTGGACCACAAACCCAAACAGTTGCAAACATCAAACGTGTTAGGTAGTAGGTACCTACCATGGTGGTACCGTATACTGCATAGATTAAACTTTAAAGTGCGTTGCCTGATCTGGTTATAATCTATGATTGTTGCTACAAAAAAGTCATTGGAGCTTCTTAGCGTTTGTTTATAATCTCATCTTTTATAAATATTCAAACTTAGCATTTCTTGTCTAAAAGGACAAACAAAACCGTCAAAATTACGTACTATAACAAATATAATGGTTCCGTTTCATCCTCTGCCATGGGCAAGGTAAGTCTTATAGGAGTTCANCCTGATCTGGTTATAATCTATGATTGTTGCTACAAAAAAGTCATTGGAGCTTCTTAGCGTTTGTTTATAATCTCATCTTTTATAAATATTCAAACTTAGCATTTCTTGTCTAAAAGGACAAACAAAACCGTCAAAATTACGTACTATAACAAATATAATGGTTCCGTTTCATCCTCTGCCATGGGCAAGGTAAGTCTTATAGGAGTTCATACGGAGCGTATAAATAAAAAATAAATAGGTAACAACATTAATTTATTTACATTTACATACTGGACTATCTTGACATTCAAATAAACTCGGCAAACTGGAATCACCAGGTTAAATATAGCGACTATCGTGCTCTCGGCTAAGTACTACCAGTCTATCTTATCTCCTCGAACTGTGTGATATAAAATGAGTGATCCTATTGTTGAAAACAAGGTAAAAAAAAACATTTAATTAACACATAACATTTCACTTATTTACTGTACTTTCATGTTAGAAAAGATTTGTTAAATACAACCTGTTGTTATGTGTTATATAGCCCTGAAATTAATTTAATATATTGAAATAAAAGGTGTTTCAAAATGTTTTTCACAAGTATTTACAATAAACATAACTATTATATTCTATAGACTATATATTCTTATCTGATGTTTTAATAGGACTTTCCAAACTATTACCAACCATTTAAATATATAACAAAAGTTCCAATTTGTTTTATTACTTTTTAAGCAGCCAGTATTATACTCATACTGGCGCAGCTCATGCTCCTGGCGAGTTCGCATAGCACTCAATCTTAAAGAAATACCATACGACATAAAGGCTGTCAGCCTGATTAAGGGAGGCGGAGAACAACACTGCAATGAGTATAGAGAAGTCAACCCTATGGAGCAAGTACCATCTTTATGCATTGGTCTGTAGTATAAATATTTTACTAAATTAATAAGTTTAATATTATTTTACAATAAATAGATTATGTTTGAATTCAATTAGATCCATATAAGAGTGTCAGAAACTTTATACTGTGAACTAAAATTTATTATAAAATCATTTTTAATTTTAAACCAAGTATAAATAGGAAAATTCCAAAATCTGTCTAAAATTTTGGTAGAATCTTGATTATTATGCATATTAACAAACAAGTTTCTAAAATGTTGTCAAGAATGATATTACGTAAAGGATAAAAATAAAAATTTATGACTTCCTCTTATTAACTAACATTCATTTGATTGTGATAAATATTATTTTTTTGCTTAGTATCATTAAGAAACTAAGGTGCAAGTGTAGTCATCACAAATTGATGTATTTCATACATTATATTGATAGTCACAGCTGAACCTCAACAAATTTAAGTAATTTGAAGTCGTCATGGCCTAAAGGATGAGACGTCCAGTGCATTCACGTTGAGCGATGCACCGGTGTTCGAATCCCAGGCGGGTATAAATTTTTCTAATGAATTACGTACTCAGCAAATGTTCACGATTGACTTGCACGGTGAAGGAATAACATTGTGTAATAAAAATGAAACCCGCAAAATTATAATTTGCGTAATGACTGGTAGTAGGACCTCTTGTTAGTCCGCACGGGTAGGTACCACTACCCTGCCTATTTCTGCCGTGAAGCAATTATGCGTTTCGGTTCGAAGGGTGGGGCAGCAGTTGTAACTATACTTGAGACCTTAGAACTTATATCTTAATGTGGGTGGTGCATTTACATTGTAGATGTGCTTCAGTAACCACTTAACACCAGGTGGGCTGAAAGCTCTTCTACCCAACTACGCAATAAAAATAATAAAAAATATTAATTTTAAAATATTAAACATTTTAAATGAACCAAAACAATCAATACTTATTATAAAATTTTAGTGTCATTTTGCTTTGTGTTATGATTGACAGATGGGCACACTCTTATTGAATCATTAAACATCATGCATTATTTAGAGGAGACAAGACCACAGAGACCTCTTATGCCGCAAGATTGCTTTAAGAGGGCAAAAGTTCGTGAAATTTGTGAAGTAAGTACATATTTAAACTGGTGGTAGGACCTCTTGTGAGTCCGCGCGGGTAGATACCACCACCCTGCCTATTTCTGCCATGAAGCAGTAATGCGTTTCGTTTTGAAGGGTGGGGTAGCCGGTGTAACTATACTTGAGACCTTAGAATTTATATCTCAAGGTGGGTGGCGCATTTACGTTGTAGATGTCTATGGGCTCCAGAAACCACTAAACACCAGGTGGCTGTGAGCTTGTCCACCCATCTAAGCAATAAAAAAAAATATTTTTTATTTTCACATAAATGTCTCAGGTTAGTTAAAAAAATCATAAATTATTCAATTCTTGGTTATACTATACATTTTTACTTATAGTAAATAATGAATAAGTTTAACAAAAATACTATTTTGCCTTTATTAATTGTCTAAATTTTATGCCCTGGTTAAGTAAAAGATGTTTACCAGGACCAAACAGAACTCAAAACACTAGCACACTCGGAGTTATATTAAAACTAAACACTTGTTTTGTTACAATACTAAAAATATTTTAAATATGATTATTTATAAACTGTATAACTTTTTAAATAATGGAATTACTAGTTAAATATTGCTTAAAATATTAAAAAATACTATCTTATTACAGATGATAGCCTCAGGAATACAACCATTGCAGAATCTGATTGTGCTAATTTATGTTGGTGAGGAGAAAAAGAAGGAATGGTCCCAACACTGGATCACAAGGGGCTTCAGAGCTATAGAAAAGTTGCTATCGACCACTGCCGGAAAATATTGTGTTGGTGATGAGATTACCCTTGCCGATTGTTGCTTAGTTCCACAAGTGTTCAATGCTAGAAGGTGAGGTTTTTTTTCTTTTTTTTTAAACAGAAAATGTCAGGCAGTATTCCTAGCTCGCCATTTGTCATCCTAATTAAATTTTTCCACATCAAATGAAGAGATAATCACACCGTCCAGCATATTGCATATTCCAAGCAAGAATCATCTTATTTCTAGTTTCTGGTTTAATCTTGTTTCTGGTTTAGATTATTTAGCTCGCATTTGTCAATCGGTTCCAAGGGCTGCTATTAATTATAGTAATTTAACTCACAGCACAAATGTTACGATGTTTTCTAGAATATGACCAGACCAGACCAATAAAATCCACTAGTGATACCAGAGGTTCCAATCCATGAAGTGTTGTCTGAAGCATTTCTAATGCGAGAATATCTATTGAATCAAAATGTATTAGTTTTTTTACTGGCATAGATACCAGCTCACAGCGCCTGTTAATTGGAGCTCATAAACATTGTAACGTCAATGCCGACAATTGTCAAACGTGACAAAAATTTTAATATCATAAGAAGACCATTTCCTTTCATGACGCTTATGGGACAGATCAGTAATGATGATCGAGGCAAGCTCACAATATTGATCCCTTCCAAAAATTACGTACATTTGAAAATTCGAGTTTTTGAGTCGAGAATATCGAGTCATTAGCGCGTAAAGTAAAATCGGATGAGCAACGTTCGGAGAGCTATGCAGAATCTATTCAGCCCAAATACCGCAGTGTCTCAAGACAACAATTTTCAACCAGTGCGTGATGTACAAATAGGCCTCATCCAAATGCTCAAAGTCATTGTAAGAAAATTAAAGATAGATATGGCCGTTGTTTCCCAGCGAGATCCACACGTCATTACGGATCCTCCGGATCCATTTAGGTACCACAAGCACCGATCACCGTCCTCGTCGAACCCGTCGCTTCCGACGAAGGGCTCGACGAGCGAATTAACCCATAGAGACAGCCCTGATTTTCTCGCCGGATCTTCTCAGTGGGTCGCGTTTCCAATCCGGTGGTAGATTCTGCGAAGCACCGCTCTTGCTAGGGTCAATGTTAACATCACTCCAGTTTGAGCCCCGTGAGCTCACCTACTAGTTAAGGTTACGCTGAAATAGCCTCTCAAGGCTATCAGCTTAGGTAGAAAAAAAAAGCGAGATCGAAAAAGTAGAAAAATAGACTGAAGAATTACGAGGTTGCAGTGGGCAGGGCACAATGCTGGTACAACAAATGGCCCCCGCGGTGAAAAAGTTCTCTAATGCAGACTATGCCATATCTGACGGCATAGCGCGAGTAAGCCTTTCGAAAGGTGGACCGACGTACTATCGAAGGTCGTCAGAATCCGTTGGACGTAGGCAGCGTAAGAACGATCGTTATCGCAAAAATTGGAGGAATTCTATGTTCAGTAGTGGACTTCCATAGGTTGATAAAAATTATATAACACTAGCTTTTGTCCGCGACTTCGTCCGCGTGGAATAGTTCACAATTAATGCTTTATTTTAGAAAAACTTTGGTTAGTCTAAAAAACGTTATAGTCAACCTTAACATATAGACATGCTGACGCGGTCTTTTTTTAAATCTTTTAAAGGGGAACAATTCTGTCATACATTATTTTAGCGAAACTTTAACCGTTTCTGCAGCGCACGAAGCGGAAATAATAACGTGATAAAAATAACCCCGATTTTGAAACATTATTGGTGCTCCGCTTGCATTGGTCTTAGCGTGATGTTATATACCCTATAGCCTTCCTCGATAAATGGGCTATGCAACACTGAAAGAACTTTTCAAATCGGACCAGTAGTTCCTGAAATTAGCGCGTTCAAACAAACAAACTCTTCAGCTTTATAATATAGGTATAGATTTTAAAAAACACAAAAATAAATACTTTCTTATTCTATTACAGATTTCATGTTGATCTACGTCCGTTCCCAATCATCCTCCGCATAGACCGTGAACTGGAGAACCATCCCGCATTCCGTGCGGCTCATCCATCATCTCAGCCAGATTGTCCTCCAGAAGTTGCTAAATGAACTTTGCCCATAACATACCTAATGTTTTTGCCAAATTTAATGTTTCATTTTTGATCAGGAACTGCCTGATATACATAAATTTAATTAGCCTTTGTTTTTCTCTATACCTATATTTAATACACTTAGGCTTAGTTTAGCAGCTTCACTTTGCATTAATCAACAGTAGGAACTTTATTAAAAATATACACATTCGAATTTCTTCTTTTCATTATGAAGAAAATGGAAAACATGCTAGTCTAAAATTTAAAATTTTTATAATAATATTTACATTTAATACATACATTTGAAATCGACTTCTTAAGTGTTAAATTGAATTTTTACACTTATTACATTCCAATCTAATGAACTTCGCTTTTAGAAGTCCTAGGTTTAAGCGAAATTTTTTGTTTCATATAATGTTATGTTCTTTATAAATATTAAAACCTTTTATTTTTAAGTTTTGAACAATAGTTGTTTTATTTTCCATAACACTAGAAAAAAATCCGAGAGCATAAAATCCTGGAATATTAACAATTCGAGGAAGAACACAAATAATATAAGAAAAATAAGTATAGAAGCCTAGAATCGAAGTAAACATGCGTGGTTTTAAATATATTAATATGGAATGTTATAATTGTCCCATATAATAAACTATTTACACAACATAATTTTCATATTTTCGTCGTTTATTTTTGCTACAAGTTAATTAGGAGGCTGAAAACTGAAAATGCCTCAATCGCTCAGTGTTATTGCTATTGTGACATGAAAATATAACATACAAAACAAAGACTTATCATACAAGAACAAGTTTTCGCAAACGACTTCGACTTTAAAATAATTACATCGTGTAACAAAATAAAACCTACCAAATATATAAATTTGCATTATTACTAGGGCCTCTTAGAGGCCATAGGACATAGTTTATAAACCCACGTAGGTAGATAGATATAACCGTCCTAACTATTTCTGCCATGTCCCAATAATGGAATTCGGCATAATGGGTAACACAGCCGTTAAACATAAAACACAATCAAGGCTAACCTCGTGTCTCAAGGCGGGTGGCGGCATTTATGTCATGAAGTCTATGGTCACTGTCTATACATTTAAAATTACATTGAATAATTCAAAAGAATCATTTGAAGACAATGGTGAAGAGAGTGGTTTTCTTTTAAAATTACCGGTCAATGAACAGAATCCAAATGCACATATTAATACGTGTCTGACGTAATTTGAGGTCAAATGTAAGAAGTGTTTATTTTATTTAAAATACATATAAATCAACAATATTTGAGAAAAGTAGTGATAATCGCTTAAATTTAATTGTGTTCTCTAATAATTATTATTTTATTATTCTAACTGCAATAACTGCTTAATGTACAAAAATGGTAACTAGGTTTGTCAATGAACAACAGTTAATATATTCAGAGAGTAATAGCATGAGAAACCGTTTTGAAATGATTTTCCGGTTTAGGCAGTACATACTTCAATATTGAATTAAAATTTGGCTTCAAAGAGTGAACGCGGCTTAATGGATGCATTCATTGCTTGACGTGAGAAGTACGCAATGTTGCTATTTAAAGAAAAATCCATTTGTTCTAGATAAAAGAAGAATAAAAATACTTGAAAACTTGGCCTGCTCAATTTAGCTTTTTATTTTAAAAATACAGAATGAGATGGTTCGACTTAATTACCAAGAGTTCAATAATTGAGATTAAATAACTGTTGAATCAACAGTTAATTTGAATTTTAATCCACAATTACAAAGTAATTTTATTTATTTATTGTTTGTTCACTGATAGCATATTTGTGTTCTAAAATATTAAATAAAAAAAGCCATTAGTTTTATTGAATTCTTAAATATAAAAACAGGTAACACCCACATTGAACTGTCAAGCTTATCGAACGTTTTCGTTGGACCGTTTCGTATCGGCAGCAGCAGTCGGATGTGTTATGAAATTTACGAGTATTGTTGTTCTTTGCATCGGCATTACACTACTCAAATAAGAATGAATTTGATGCTATTTTTTGTTAATATATAAGTATGTCCATTCTGACCTGCGGTTGTGTTGTGCTGTGAAAACGTGTGCAGTGCTGTTACAATGACCGAGAAAAATAAATCAGAGAAGATGACTAACGCATCGAAACCTGTTCCCATGAAACTTTTTGCAGCCTGGGAAGTAGACAGAACCCCTTCCAATTGCATTCCAAGGTAAAGATAAATTTAAAAACTTAGTTCCTGAATAGTTTTATGTCACTTTTTCTGTATAAATTCGAAGTGTCGGCTAAAAATAATAATGTTTTGCATGCAAATGTAATGTTTATATTTTGCCTTGGGTATTAGTAGACGCCGTATGCCGGCTTATCGGACATTGGTCGGAAACTGAAGCACAATAAATATATATTTACCGAAAAAAATAAAGGCTTAACAAAACGGTTTTATTAAAAATATACTCCATAACAATAAAGTAGAAAGAAAAAATATTGCTACCGAGCTGTGATTAACAATATTGTAAACATTATTAGTATTCTGTAGTAAGCACATTTGAAAATCTTGCCTAATATTGCTATTATTTATTTAAATAGTGATGAGTAGTTGAATCTGTTGAAGCTAGCTTTTAGATTGCATTTAATTCAATAGCAAAATAGTGATAAATTACTACATTTCATAGATAAAATTGAACTATAAGGTCAGTGTGAGATTGCAATAAAATTAGAATATGAAATAATTTAAGGCATTAGTTTACGTAATAAAATTAGGTATTAAATATATTTTAATAAAAATTAATAAAATCACCTGTGCTGCTTGTCACCAGAAGTACATAATTTGAAAATATTATAAGTTCATACTGTGACAAGTAGTAATTAAAATTTGAAAACCAATTGGATCCCCAAACTCCAATAATATTTTTTTTTGTAATTCTATTAAATACACTAAGCAGTCCAATAAGTAAAAGTAAAATAAACTGTCCAGTTCATCAAACAAAGTCCAATTTTATTTTTACCTTATTTTGTTATTATCTACAGGTATTTTATTATTTGCCAGTCAGCCTATCTGAGTAAACTACAGAATGTTATTCACATACTGCTTAAAAATTTTGATAATTTTTTTATTAATTTATTTAAATTTAGATTTTTCAAGACTTCTTATACCCCTGTTAGCACTATAATCTTTTATGTATTTTTCCTGCTCTGATTTGATGTTTGCTCGAAGCAATCTTATTTTGTAATTACACTTATCTTAGTTTTTAGTTTACTAATTGTTATTAACAAATTATTTGGATATCAATAAATGTCATTGTTCACTATATTTACAATTAAGTTATAATAAAATTACATCCATTTCTGCTTACTTGTAATTAGGTTTACGATTATATTTCTCTTAGTACTTATACCATGTACAAGCTAATAAAAAAATTATAGTACAGAGTTATCACAGTGTTCTGAAAATATCCTTTTGTGTAACAAAATAATGAACTCTGACAGCCTTAATGGATATTAGATCAACATTTTAAAATAGAATATATTTATTTTATTGGCTGTTGTTGACTTTTGTAATATAGAATGATTCAGAACAGCATGTGGGTGTTCTGCTTTCGGGATGTTGATTCATAATTGCCATGATTTGATAATGTTTTGCCTCGAGTTTACCTCTGTGATTTATGTTATGCATAATACAAAATATTTTTACATAGTGGATAAATTATGGATTTGCTCACACAATAGTTTCCAACAGATCACAATTTTACTTGAGATAACTTTTATAATTGGGACAGGAGTATCAAATAATAAAAAAATGCATTGGTATCTAGTTATAATTGTTATAGTATAATCTGGCAAAAAATTATTACTGGTGGTAGGACCTTTTGTGAGTCCGCACCGGTAAGCACCACCACCCCNCATAGTGGATAAATTATGGATTTGCTCACACAATAGTTTCCAACAGATCACAATTTTACTTGAGATAACTTTTATAATTGGGACAGGAGTATCAAATAATAAAAAAATGCATTGGTATCTAGTTATAATTGTTATAGTATAATCTGGCAAAAAATTATTACTGGTGGTAGGACCTTTTGTGAGTCCGCACCGGTAAGCACCACCACCCCTCCTATTTCTGCTGTGAAGCAGTAATGCGTTTCAGTTTGAATGGTGGGGTAGCCGTTGTATACTGAGTGAGACCTTAGTACTTATATCTCAAGATGGGTGGCGCATTTACGTTGTAGATGTCTATGGGCTCCAGTAACCACTTAACACCAGGTGGGCTGTGAGCTTGTCCACCCATATAAGATATAAATAAAAAAATATTAAATCACGGAAAAAACATTTGCAAGATAAGGTTGCATTTAATCTTTGTGCTGAAAAACCATATTCAGGTTAAATCACCTGCTCCCCCTGAGAATGAGATGTTTGAAGTATTCAGTGTAAGCTATTGGTATAAATATAAAAAAATAATTCACATGCACATAACCGCAGTATATATGAGTTACTTACTTACTTGAGAGGTACCGGTCACCATCCTCGCCGAACCAGTCGCTTGCAACGAAGGGCTCTGTGAGTAAATTAACCCACAGACACAGCCCCGTTTCTCGCCGGATCTTCTCAGTGGGTGGCGTTCGCGTGGTAGACTCTGCGAAGCACTGCTCTTGCTAGGGCCAGTGCTAGCAACACCTCCGGTTTGAGCCCCGAGAGCTCACCTACACGTTAGGGTGAAGCTGAAATAACCTCTCAAGGCTATCAGCACAGGTAGGGAAAAAAAAGAATTGAGAGGTAAATGTAAGTTTGTAAGCTATGTGAAGTTTATAAAAAATTTACATTACGCACCATTGTGATTAGTGCGAGTTTTTTTACTTTTCAATCGCGTAAAAGTTCACTCAAATTTGTATACAGTACTGCGCCCCTACGTTTGCCACAAGTAGAAACAAAGATTTTCAAAATGCCGAAAATAATAAACACGAAATTAAATCGTAAGAGTAGGTTTAATTATGTCTAAAACTCGCCGAACCCGAAGAAAATACTGAGACATGTAGTTTGTTCTTTGTTTATTTCGGCTTGTCTAAAATATTTTCTAGTCTATTCTTTTGTTACCACAAAGACTGACTTTAATATACTTTGAAACGTAAATTGACGGCATTAAACTCGATTTGTAACCACCCTGGCCAGTATTTCACACGCCTCGACTAAAAGCATTCATTTAATATTCAAAAGTTCCTAAATTTATCATGCCCTACGAAATTTTGTTTGTATTCGAATTAAGAAAATATTTTTTGGTACCTTCTTTTTACCCTCATTAAATTTATATATGAAAATTTCAGCATTCGGTTTTTTTTAATAAAGATTAGATTTCATTTTCTTTTTAGTATTTATGGAGGACGAACTTTTGTTTGTCCTCTTTGAGATGGTGACAGTCATTGAATTTTGAATAACTTGTTTCCTAGTCATTCAAAGTTGGAGCATACGATGCTGCCGTCGCAATGTGGTGGTCGTTGTTGGACTGCTCTGAAAGCTTATAACATCTTATCTTCATCAATAATATTCCATTCCCTAAAAACTTACTTAATAGAGCTTTTGGTGGAGTATTAACTCGAAATTTATAACAATAAAATACCTACTAACAAAAGTACAACTACCTTTCTTCTTGCTTAAGACAATCTTAGCCAAATAGACTGTCAAAATCATAAAAGCATTATTACATTTTTTACGTAATTTCCAGTGAACTGAATTTTTAAATACATAATTTTCAAAAAATATCAATTTTAAAAGTAATCCAAAATTTCATTTTCCATGGATCAACTTAGCATTTAATAACATTCCCGTAATAAAACAAGCGAACCGAGAGTATTCGCATATATAGGTCGAATGTCGGCGTTGTATGACTCAGAACGGTACCGAACACAAATTATGCAAATGCGAGTAAACTTGCCACACCAAACTACGAACCATGCTAACTACCACGTGTAGGTCATAATCTGCACCATCGAAATAATTGTAAATTAAGTAGTTTGCTTGTAAATTCTGCCACTCTATCATCTCTTATCACTTTAAACTGAGTAGATAAGTTTTTTAATGACTTGCAATCGGCAGTAGAGCCCACAATAGAGAGCGTCTATAGACAAGAATGCGGTAGTGGAAGATGCGTGGCGATATTGAGACTTGAGAGCAACCCGGCTTAGGCTATATTAAAAACCTTAACTCAATACTGCTTGGCGACCGAAATACCACCAAAACATTGAAGAATTACGTGTAGATTGCCCGTTAGAGATCGGTCTATGCGATAGAGCTGCTCATTATTTAATGTATGGTACTCTATGCATCTCGTCGTGTTGTTAACTTTCATGACGAACGAATGCTTAAGATTTGTTGCGATAACAAACAAACATACAATTTACTAGTGGGTCTTAAACGTGCGATGCTGTTTTTCCTGCCATTGTTCAAACGTGAGTTAGCTTGAATTCATTGATATCTCAATTGTCAGATAAAAGTTATACATATAAAAAATTATAATCAAACCGAATACAGAAGGGTAATTATTGAAATATTTTACAGTGACTTTAATTTTTATAATTTGTTTTTTGTTAAAACAATGCGTAATATCTATAATATTAAAATATTTGTCTGATAATCCAAAAATCAATTATTCATCGGATCGGTCGATCCACTCGCGATATCAACATCTTGCCTATTTACCTAAACTGCGAATAAATTACGCTATGCATTTTGACGTGTCGGATAGCTGATGCTAAGACATCACGTTTTAAGCTGGGCCTTTTGTATCGTTGGCTGCCTGTCGTTGAGGTTAATAAATTATAATTAATTATACATAGTTGCTCTACAAGAAAAGCACATACATGAAAAACTACCTGCAAGAGCACGAAAAAACTCAAGGAGCACACTTAGTGCTGACGAAATAAGACAAAAATTAAATATATAACGTGAATGCATTAGAAGAGTAAGTACAAGGCCAGTTGTGTTTCCGTAAATTGAAATGATGCGAGACAATACGTTCGAGACATATTGTTAACTGTTATTATTATGTTTATCTTTCAAATCCTCAGACGACTTCACTGCCCACCTGGCATTATTGTGGTTGCCGATCTCCACAGATGTCAATTCCAATCAAGAAACACGGCGTCTAAGTTTCAATTGTATTGGATATCAACTATGCCACCCCTCAAACTGATAATGGGGGCTGTTTCGCGATAGAAATGAGTACGATGGTTGTACAAACCCTACGCTGTTTCACAATATATTGTTATTATTGTATGCCGAAAACAAAAAAATAAAATGGGAATACTCGTAACATGAAACTCTATAAATCCTAAATGAATTCTAATTAAATTTTAAACCTATAAATCAAAATACAAAGATTACGTCCATAAAAGCATACCCACTAATGTTCAATTTTGGGATGAATTGGGAGAAAAATTAAGAAATTAAGCAAAGTAATTAAACTGCGACATTAAGCAGAACTAATGGCTTGAGCCAATAAACAGCGCAACTACAAAAGTTAAACGCAACTCGCTTCGTAGACAAGGTCATCATCACTCGTGGTAAGCACGTTGCTTTTTGTAATAACTGGGCCATATTAGACTATACAGCCGTTAGCACCAAAAAGAGGATCGATATTCGTGATCAAATGCACTAAAAGCTTAATTCCGTTATAATGTCTGCCAGCGATATGACTCGGGAAAGATTAACAATTTCGACCTCCTTTTTGTGCTCGGACAATAATTTAATCTAGTAAAAAACAGAATGAGGATGTTGCGTCTCCCACGAGTTTTAAGTGCTTACCGAGGACCCTATAAATCTGTGGTCGTCAAACTGCGGCCCGTGGATGATATTTCTGCGGCCCGCGACAGAGCAAACAATTTTAGTAGAAATAAAAAATACTCATATAATATATTTACAATCTTTTTCATTACAGATATGTTTTCAGGCCTATTCCTAATTAATAAGCTACCCACGTTGCATAAATAATATTTATAATTGATTTATCTATGGGACAATCGCCTTTTGACACTTGATATTAAATATGTCAATTGACTGGTGGTGAAATTAAACATTCCAAAAATGTGTGGCCCGCAGTGATACCTCACATTGTCCTATGTGGCCCTTGACCAGAAAAGTGTGACGACCACTCATTGATTTAAATATATAAATCATAAAGAGAATGCTACCGCCGCCCATAACTTACCATAAAACATGTGTTCGAAATCTCATGTGTATAAAGAATTGCCAGATTAGACTTTCGCAGATAATATAGTGTATCATCATCATCATCATCATCAGCCTTTATCTGCCCACTGCTGGACATAGGCCTTCCCCAATGCCTTCCACATAATGCGGTCCTCCGCCTTCCGCATCCGACGACTTCCTATAGTGTATGCGTAAACATATTCATAGGCTTACACAATTTAAAATAGGATCGTTTATGCGAATTGAAAAAATGAAATGTACAATAATAATCTATCGTCAAGATGTTCTGAATGCCAAATATTTGTTGATGAAAAATATGATTATTACCCTAGAGATTAACGTTTAAACTTGAATACGTTGGAATGTCCAATAATAACTGAATATAAACCTAGCGACGCGGCGACGGGTCCAGAAAGATTTGACAGCGTATCGGTCAACAGTTGCTCTAAATTCTTCGTTCGTTCGTCATCCGCCGTCTTCTATGGCGATAAGTAGACGTACTGTTGTAATCAGTATACATATTTTCGTATTTTAGGAAAACGAAATAATCGAAAAAGGAAATACTAGGATTGTTTAATTTGGAGAGTTACTAGAGGTACAGTAATGATTGTTCGTGTAAGGACATAATAATAATATGATTCAGTTTATCGATACGATATTTATTAATCTTCAATAAATATAATAATTAAGCTAATAGATAAATGCTATATTCATTTCCCGGCTAATTCGTATTGGTGTCAAGGGAATCCGTTTTCAGTGATAGGAGAGGCCGCGAAACGTCAATCATTCACGTTGTAGTATCATTCGATACTATGAGAACAACTCTGTGATGTACTACTAACACGCCGCTGACGTTCTCCAGATGCGTGGCAGATGTTCGATGTTACGGAGAACATTGTAAAACCTATCGCACCGCATTGTTTTGCTTTAGCATGTCATAAAATATTATCGTTTGATGCAAACGTTTCCAGAAGTATTTCTATGATTCGATGCTCTAAAAATATTATAAATATCTGTTCAAATTTCATTCATTTATCGCGCCTTATTTAGTAGGTATTACTGTGCTTCTTTTTTTGTTAGCGGTAGTAGATGACTTGTCGCGTACTTGCTAAATAGTTCACAGTCGCTCGTGGACATTGGCAATATCAGGAGTCCAACCGTGCCGTTCGTGACCTTGGAACACTAAATTATCTGTAACAAGAAATATCGTTGCCGAAAATGCTTAAGCAAGAAAACTAGACGTTATTCGATGAAATCAGACTTTCAAAAGTATTATTGAACCTGAAGTTTCACTAGAGATGTACAAAGTGTTGGTCATCGAGTAGCTGAAAAGTATTAGTCACCCATGAATGTTACATTGTAAGGAAAACAAGTCTGGCTACATGGCATCGCAATGAAAGGAATATTTCTAAGAAAACGTTATATCATTCGCAATAAAAACACAAAACAAATGAATCAGAATGTTCGAGCAATAAAAATTCGTTCTCATTTTATCCCTTAAAAAAATGTTATAGTATCAAGTAGAACTCTAGTAGCAGTTTATAGTTACAATGATAATAAAAGGTAATTACCTACTTTACACGTAGATTTAGTTCATTGTATCGAAACAGCAATTTCACTGCGGCCTCATATTTCGGTACCGTTAACGGCTTTAGAACAACAAACGCGGACGGTCGAACCACGGTTTCGTTTAGGTCCTGATTTAATGTTTCCGATATTTATAATTGATGAATAAAGTCAATTTGCTGGAATCTCTATGTATAAAAATGAATTGCTGTTCGTTAGTCTCGCTAAAACTCGAGAACGGCTGAGCCAATTTGGCTAATTTTGGTCTTGAATTATTTGTGGAAGTCCAGAGAAGGTTTAAAATGTAGATAAATATGAAACTGCTTGGAATTAAATAAAAATAACAATAGTGTTTTCCCTTTGATGTGTCCCCCGTCGGACGGATTCCTTTTGTTTGTTTTAAGTTTATTTTATACAAAAGTTTAGGTTTTTTATTTATCGATTGAGGCACTACGAAGACTGCTGGGTCAGCTACTTTAGAATAAAAATACGTTGGGAATTTATTTTCATCTAATAGAAGTTATCTTAAATATAGTCTCATCAAATAGAAGTAATTAGAAGTGTAAATGAGTTTACCTAATAGACGTTGTTACAAGCTTATGAAAAACCTGTTATTATTTATACTAAGATAATAACTCACTATATCGCAATTGTTTACTAGTTTCCATTTCATTTGAAGTATCGTGTAAATGTAATGCATGGAGATCCTGCCCAGATAAGACGAGCAGGTTCGCTATACCCCCTGGAAAATTCGCTGAAAGACCAACCCTAGTAAGGGTACTGGGACTTAGGAGTCTTCACGTTCCAAGATCAAGAATCATAGTTTTCATAAATCTTTCAAGAAATTTAATGGATTTTGTTTATTTAGGTGTAAATCTTACCACACCACGACTTCAATCTGGATGCCAATCCCAACATCTCTGCTCTGTGTGGGTATTATCCAATTATGCTTTTAAATAATAATCAATAACAAACACTAGATTTGAACATCGCTAACCAATATATAATTAAAATATATAATTAAAACTAAAATGGTGTATAATATGTGTAGAAGAATTCTAGTAATATTAAATCAATAGTAACGATCTGTGTGCTTAGTGCGAGTTTTTTAACGTTCTCGATAGCGTAAAAGTTAACCCAATTTTGTATGCAGTTGAAACAGCGCCCCTAACGGCAAACGTAGGCAAACGATCCCATTCCATACAAATATGAGCTAACTTTTACGCTATCGAGAACGTTCAAAAACTCGCACTAAGCACACTGGTTTTTTATACTTAAGTTCCTGTTTTAAGAGGAAGGCGGCCGCAACAAAATTCTTTGGATCATGAGAATGGGTCTTTGAAGCTGTGGAATTTGTTCATACAACATTGATAAACACAATTCTTTGTGTGCTACTGTTATTCGGTGTGGAAATTTCTTATCCGTTTAGAAACATTAAATCATTTCCAAAAATGTATCATAGTGAAATTTTTTTTTTTGTATTGAACAAATTACTAGTAGTCTAACGTAATATTCTCATTTGTAAACACAATGACAGAGATAGAAGTCGCATTACAGTTTGGAATAACTCAACCATTGTACAAAGACATTGATAAACCGAGGTCGTTTCTCGTATCACTCGATTGATGACGCGGGCTCAAGTTACATACTGCGTAAGTCTTCTAACATAAATGAAATAAATTTTGAACATGGTAGGCACGGTTTAAAATATGCTTCTCGTTAAACCGTATCATAAGTTTGAAACTTTGTGCTTAGTGAGAGTTTTTTAACGTTCTCTATAGCGTAAAACTTAACTCAAATTTGTATGGAGTTGGATCGTTTGCCTACGTTTACCGCTAGGGGCGCTGTTCAGGAGGCGGCAGGGTGCGTGAGAGACGCGCAAGCCCGCCGCCGTCGAGCGGGGGCCAGGGAGGCGGATATCGCCCAAGCCCTGGCCCTCTAAGTGTTTCGGGTCCCCTTCACATGTCGGTCTGGGGACCGGCAAAGGGGCCTAAGAAGACGACGTGCAAGCTGCTCTGCACGCGTTTTACGCAAGAGCATTCGGGTGATGGAAGGCCGGCTATCCTCGACCCACGCTGGTTTTGACCCAGCGGGGTATTCCGTAGGATAACCCATTCTAACCGGCGCCATCTAGGCGGGCTCCGGATAGCCTGCCGATCGAGAGGGCTGGTGGTCGTGGCGCCGACGACCGCCGGTTCGGCGTCCCGAGGGGGAGGGTGATGGGAGAGATGTGCTCCGCATTAAACGCTTCACTTTCCTCCCTTTGCCATTTCATGGGTTCTGTCTCATGCGATGTTCGGACGCGGGTTGTTGAGCGACAGGAGGTTTTAGTCAGTTCGACTCCGACATGCCCCGCCCTTCATCCCCAGGGGAGGGCGGAAGTCCGGCGATTTCCCCCTGACAAAAAAAAAGGGGGCGCGCTGTTCCAACTACACACAATTTTAAGTTAACTTGTACGCTATCGAGAACGTTACGAAACTCGCACTAAGCACACTAGACATGTAATGAAAAATGGTATTTCTGAAAGTCGCGTTTTTATGTATACATTGTTAATAGCTTATGTAAACAAATAAAGTGCTGTCTTTCTGATTTGAAATTATAATAAGAGTCGTCGAAATTTTTGAACTTGACTTTATAGTCAATTATCATGCGTTGTATGATTATCTTATCTTAGCAATGTTCTTTAAATTTAATTTACATATTACATCAGAACAAACGTCTGACCGAATTTTTACATAACGTTTTTTCTTATTCATTATGCGCAATGAGTCAGAGGAGTTGATTAATATGAAGAATTTGTAGTATTTAGTATCTAAAGTAGTATGTACATATATTCCTTTGAAAATAAAGGTTTCATTTGTTTCATATGAGAACACTATTGATTTTTTTATTGCATATAAGGGTGGACGAGCTCACAGTCCACCTGTTGTTAAGTGGTTACTGGGGCCCATAGAAATCTACAACGTAAATGCGCCACCCACCTGGAGATATAAGCTCTAAGGTCTCAGTATAGTTACAACGGCTGCCCCACCCTTCAAACCGAAACGGATTACTGTTTCACGGCAGAAATAAGCAGGGCGGTGGTACCTACACGTGCGGACTCACAAGAGGTCCTACCACCAGTAATTACGCAAATTATAATTTTGCGGGTTTGATTTTTATTACACGATGTTATTCCTTCATCGTGGAAGTCAATCGTGAACATTTGTGAAGTACGTATTTCATTGGAAAAATTGGTACCCGCCTGCGGTGCCTCGAACACAGTTGCATCGCTAGATACGAATGCACCGGACGTCTTATCCTTTAGGCCACGACGACTTCAACATGTAATGTTTTATGTCGGTATGTACTGTTTTTTTTTGAAATTTCATAAGTAATTTAAATCTTCAATGATCGCCTAGGTATGCATTCTTTTTTTTCTGACCACCAACAAGCGCATTTCATAATTAAAACCAATTATTTGCATAATAGCCAAAGTTAAATTATTTCAATTAGAATAATAGTTCAGTTTTAAGGCAAGCAAGTCATTATTTTTATACTGTTCTGTTACCGCTGGCTTCAGCGAGGAGACGTTGAAAAACGTATTTTTATAATGTTTTCGGCATCCATGTTGTTACGTATATTTATAACTTATTATTATTAATAATTTCGGGTTGTTTATGGGAACCGCTCTCATAATTCACTAGTGCATCTGAACTGACCCGACTATTTATAGAAGAAGTTCTGTTGTATCCACGCCTTGGATGTTTCTCTAACCTGTATGTTTGTTATTGTTTAGCAGCTGTTTCGGTTGATTTATTGGACATCTCATTAACGTCATTAGCGTTAGTTTGACGCTATCGCTGTTTTATTATGGTTATATCTTTGTATATGTTTTTTTTTTATATCATGTGTTTATTTAAATTAACATTTGTATTCGGTAGTCACGTAAACTACGTAATAGATTATTGTGATCTAATTTTTTAAACTTTCATCGTTTTATTAGTAAATTTTTCTATGTCGTGGGAGACCAGTTAAGTAATATTAAGATATTGTTTTGATTGTTCTTTAAATGATAAGATTGTTTTGATAAATATCAAAAAATGTAGGGTAGGTAGACGCCGTAATGCCAGAGTATATAAAGTCGGGTCATCCTGACTGAGCCCCTGCTAGTCCACCTGTCCTGGTGAAACTGGAAAGGCCTTTGGGCCACCAGCAATCCCTCAATACTAACAAAAGAGTCGGATCAGTCAGAACGAAACTATCGGTTTATTCTGTCATTGTGAAAATTATTTGTTGAGAGTTTTAGTAATTATTATACAAAAGACTGTATTGACCTTTATTGCAATAAACTCAGTTCCACAAAATACGAATGATTGGAACTGCCGCTCAGCCATTCCTGGCGCCGTCATGTACATAAAATAAGCTTGATGAGTAATCCGCCTTAAGTTAACATTGCGGTTAAATGAATTTGTTATCTTAAAAATGACACATGAAATAAATTTATGGTTATTAATTTATTGTCTACACCAGTGATTATCAAACTTATTTCTTTTACCGCCCCCTTTGAAAATCAATTATTTTTCAGCGCCCCCCATTCTTTATACACCCCTAAAACTTTAAACCACAATTTCATTAATTTAATTTATAAATGTTGTATTAATTTTAGTAAATGTAGTACCACGTAGTACATAAATATGTATTTGTAGATGCTATTATTGTTTCTTCATATTGTTATACGTCCATACATTACTACAGAGCGTGTATTTACAAATTTGCAAAGTAAAAAAGAATTCTTCTTATCAATATGTTTGTTTAAATTCAGAATTACCAAAATAAATTGCTAGTTCACTGTACTATTACTATGCTAATTTATTAGAACGAAACTATTTTTGTTGAATATCTATCTCATTAATATAAGATTCTCATCCTAAGATAATTAAAAATTTATATTTCGACTAGTAAATAATACTACTAACAATAATAACTTATTAAACTACGAATAAGCTAAACCTGGAAGACGTAGAGGATTTCATTTATCTGGGCTCCGTCATAGCTAGTAATGGATCCTCCGAAAAGGACCTCAGAAGGCGAATCAGTATGGCAAAGAGGGCTATGTCCCAAATGGACCGTGTTTGGGTGGCATTTTTCTCTACGGCGCAGAGACTTGGACCCTCAAAAAAGCCGACCGCCAACGCATCGACGCGTTTGAGATGTGGTGCTGGAGGAAAATGCTCGGAATTCGTTGGACAGAACACAGAACCAACGAATCCATTCTTACTGAGCTCAAGATTCCAATGCGCCTCCGGACTACATGAGCGCGGAGGAGTTTAGAGATCTTTGGACATATCGCCAGAAAGAGAGGTGACAATCTGGAAAAGCTGCTGGTAACAGGCAAGGTATGCGGGAGAGGGCACAGAGGCAGAAATCCAATGCGCTGGTCGGACCAAATACGTTCCACTCTCAATACTTCAGTCCACGTTGCTATCCACACAGCCGAGAACATGACAGGCATGAATGGCGCAAGATGATGCAGGAGAAAGTTATTAGAGGAGGCCACGACCCTCAGCACTGAAGATTATCGACGCAAGAAGGAAGGAAACTACGAAAAATAAATTAATATCATTTCGTATTGTAGATAAATATGGGTAATTTTTCATAGAATTTTAGTTTATAATTTAGAACTGGTTCAAATAAAAATCGCCGCCTAAGTCAGCGTTTTTATTATTTGTAATAATTAATATCTATACTAATATTATAAAGAGGAAAGATTTGTTTGTTTGTATTCAATAGGCTCCGAAACTACTAAACCGATTTGAAAAATTCTTTCACTGTTTGGAAGCTTCACTATTCCCGAGTGACATAGGCTATAATCTTTTTTGAAAAAAATTAGGTATCCTTACTAAAACTCCAATAATTTAACCCAAAGTGTAAAAAAAATTACCTAAAATATTCTTTACGTCACGTGCCCTACGAAAACTATTGATGATAGAATAAAATAATGTACTACGACTTTGCAAAAAAACCTTATTATTTACAAATAGTGTCGCGACAGCATATGTCTAACTATTATAGTTATGCCGCAATAAGCGTTATTTTATATAAAAAAAATGTCCCTGGTGCTCACAACACCATGCAGATCGTTGAGTCTCACATACCCCGCGCGCCCCTTTTGTGCGGGGAAGAAAAAAAAAAGGGGGGGGGGCCTTGTCCCGATCAGGTGGCGCGCCGCCTCTACATGGGGGTGGTGCGGTCGATGGCACTATACGGGGCTCCCGTATGGTGCCACGCCCTGACCCGCAAGAACGTTGCGGCGCTGCGACGTCCGCAGCGCGCGATCGCGGTCAGGGCGATCCGAGGATGCCGCACCGTCTCCTTCGAGGCGGCGTGCTTGCTCGCCGGGGCGCCACCCTGGGACCTGGAGGCGGAGGCGCTCGCAGCCGATTACAGGTGGCGTAGCGACCTCCGCTCTAGGGGGGAAGGGCGCCCCAGCGAAGGTGTAGTTCGAGCGCGGAGGCTCCACTCTCGGCGGTCCGTGCTGGAGGCGTGGTCTCGCCGCTTGGCGGACCCGTTGGCCGGCCTCCGTACCGTCGAGGCGGTCCGTCCGGTCCTCGCGGACTGGGTGGGCCGCGACCGCGGATGCCTCACCTTCCGGCTGACGCAGATGTTGACCGGCCATGGGTGTTTTGGCCGGTACCTCTTCAAGATAGCCGGAAGGGAACCAACGGCGCAGTGCCACCACTGCGCGGACCGCGACGAGGATGACACAGCGGAACATACATTGGCGCGTTGCTCTGGATTCGACGAGCAACGCGCCGCCCTCGTCGCGGTCATAGGAGAGGACCTCTCGCTGCCGCGCGTCGTGGCTACGATGCTCGGCAGCGACGCGTCCTGGAAGGCGATGCTCGACTTATGCGAGTCCACCATCTCGCAGAAGGAGGCGGCGGAGCGAGAGAGGGAGAGCTCTTCCCTTTCCGCACCGATCCGTCGCCGTCGAGCCGGGGGCCGGAGGCGGGAATACGCCCGTACGTCCCGGCCCCTGTAGGTAGCGGCCTCCCCCCGGTGAAGGTCAAGGGGCGACCTGAGGGGGTGAGGCCGCGCGGCGCGCTACCAGCACTCTAGCGCGCTGCCGTGGAGTGAATAGAGCGACCGGTCGACGGTGTATCGCGTCCCGACCCGGCAGGCTGGTTCTGGTCCAGCGGGGTATTCCGGGACACCAGCGGCACCGTCTGGGCGGCCCGACGGGCTGCCGTACCGAGACGGCCGACGTTTCAGAGCCTTCGATTCGCCTCGAAGGCTCCGTCGGCTGGGCGTCCTTGGGGTGAGCCGCGCCGTCTGGTTGTAGTGTTGACCGCGGTAGCCCCCCTACCTCATCCGGGTTCTGACCTCGGAGGGGATCGGACGTCGGGTGTAAGAGTGCAGGGGAGTCGTTTAGTGGGTGGGCTCTAAAATCCTTGGGCCCGCGGTCTGCTCACAACACCATGCAGATCGTTGAGTCTCACATACCCCGCGCGCCCCTTTTGCGCGGGGACCTCGTAGGAGGTTCGGCCCTCTACCCGAAAAAAAAAAAAAAAAGTGGGGGGAGTTTTGCTGAGTTTGCTCGTCTTGCCACCGCTCGGGTGGCGCATGTCGTCGGCAAAATCAGGAAATTGGGCCTCGACGTGACACTCAGTAAATCCGAGGCCATGTGGTTCCACAGGCCGCGGAGAGTGCCACCTATCGATGCTCATATCGTGGCTTGAGGCGTCCGTATCGGGTCAGGGTGTAGTTGAAGTACCTCGGCCTCATTCTGGACAGTCGTTGGACCTTCCGTGTTCACTTTCAGAACCTGGTCCCTCGTTGGTTGGGGGTGGCCGGCACGTTAAGCCGGCTTCTTCCCAACATCGGGGGGCATGACCAGGTGACGCGCCTTATACGAGGCACCCGTGTGGTGCCAGTCACTGGCCGTGGGGGTAGCGAAGTTGCTGCAACGGCCGCAACGCACCATTGCAGTCAGGATCATCCGTGGTTATCGCACCATCTCTTTCGAGGCGGCGTGTGTACTGGCTGGGACGCCGCCTTGGGTCCTGGAGGCGGAGGCGCCCGCCGCCGACTATCAGTGGTGGGCTAACCTTCGTGCCCGGGGCGTGGCGCGTCCCAGCCTCAGTGTGATCAGAGTGCGGAGGGCCCAATCTCGGCGGTCCCTGCTGGAGTTATGGTCCAGGCGGCTGGCCGATCCTTCGGCTGGTCGTAGGACCGTCGAGGCGATTCGCCCGGTTCTTGTGAATTGGGTGAATCGTGACAGAGGACGCCTCACTTTCCGGCTCACGCAGGTACTCACTGGGCATGGTTGCTTCGGTGAGTTCCTGCACCGGATCGGAGCCGAGCCGATGGCAGAGTGCCACCATTGTGGTTGCGGCTTGGACACGGCAGAGCATACGCTCGTCGCCTGCCCCGCATGGGATGGGTGGCGGCGTGTCCTCGTCGCAAAAATAGGAAACGACTTGTCGTTGCCGAGTGTTCTGGCATCGATGCTCGGTGACGATGAGTCGTGGATGAGTCGTGGAAGGCGATGCTCGACTTCTGCGAGTGCACCATCTCGCAAAAGGAGGCGGCGGGGTGCATGAGAGATGCACAGGCCCGCCGCCGTCGAGCGGGGTCCAGGGAGGCGGATCTCGCCCAAGCCCTGGCCCTCTAAGTGTTTCGGTCTCCCTCACATGTCGACCTGGGGACCAATATTAAATTTAATATTAAAACAATAATAAAACAAGACCACGCTATATTAAACTTTAATAAAGGCAAAACCTTAACTGTCCCCTTCACACTCATAAGCTAAACCGCGCGAGAGAGAGATGGGCAGACTTTTCATGATGCGCATGCAGTGTGACGTCACGCCACGCCCTTATGCACAAACACTACACAAGCGCAACGTGTAAATGTGTTGAACGTGAGCTACATGGTAGGCGGAGTGAGGGATGTTAGGTTTTTTCCGTTACGGAATTTCATGATTCGGTCGCCGCGCTCAAGGCCCGCGATAAAAGCTATGCAATAGCTTAAAAATGTATGAACTTGTAATAAAATCTCCTTGGCTATACTATTTGTATCTGGCTGGTTTTGGTATCATTAAAAGTTTAAATTCGAAAGAAGATAATTCCAAATTAAAATTAGGAAGATGTGTGATTTTTATTATTTTTCGTACTATGAAGATGAGTGAATCTAATGAAGTTATTCGATACATTTTAAAACTTTAGTACAAAAAAGGTAAAAAAGCAACGCAAGCCGTGAAAAAAACTGCGATGTTTATGGACCTAGTGCTGTGTCTGTGAGAGTAGCACAAATTTAGTTTAAGCGTTTTCAATCCAGAAATTTTGATGTCAAAAATGCACGTCGCTCTGGTCGCCCTATTACGGATAAAACCGATGCCATTTTTGAAAAAGTGGGGCAAGAGCGGCATATCAATAGTTACGACGTAACTGAAGAACTGGGAATTGACTACAAAATAGTTATGGCGCATTTGGAAAAAACTGGGTACACAAAAAAGCTAACTGAAATAACCTAATGAACCGTGTACTCATTTGTGATTCTTTATTAGGACGTAATGAAACCGAACCATTTTTGAAGAAGCTGATAACTGGTGATGAAAAGTGGATCACGTACGACAAGAACGTACGAGAAAGGTTGTGGTGAAAGGCCGGTCAGGCTTCACAGACTCTGGCGAAACCCGGGTTAACTCGCAACAAGGTGATGCTGTGTGTGTGGTGGGATTGGAAGGGCATTACACATTATGAGCTGTTACCACCAGACAGGACCATCGATTCTGAACTCTACTGCGAACAAAGCGGCCGGAATTAATCAACAGAAGGGGTGTGGTTTTTCATCACGATAACGCTAGACCTCACACATCTTTAGCCACTCAGCAAAAATTAAGAGAGCTTGGCTGGGAGGTGTTAATGCATCTGCCGTATAGTCCTGACCTTGCACCTTCAGATTTCTACCTGTTTCGGTCTCTTCAGAATTCTTTAGGCAGTGTCAGGTTAACATCACGAGAGGACTGTCAAAACCAATTGTTGCGGTATTTTGATCAGAAGCCCCAAAATTTCTATAGCAATGGGATCATATCCCTACCTACAAGATGGCAAAAAGTTATCGAACAAAATGGTACCGACATACTTTAGTTAAATGTGAATAACCTATATTAAAAAATGTTGTGAATTTTCTTAAAAAATGCGAAGAAACTTTTTCCCCAACCTATTATTATATAGAAATAAAATAGTAAACAATGTTTACAATAAGTGAGCTGTTTAGGCTTACTATATACTATTTGACATTGGACGGTAATGGGTAAATTAAGTAAATGAAATTACAAATCTTACAGCGCCCCCCTAACCCACATCAACGCCCCCCATTTTTTCCTGGGCCCCTTAACGCCCCCCTTTAGGTTTCAAACGCCCCCAGGGGGGCGTTATCGCCCACTTTGAGAAAGACTGGTCTACACTAAGCTCCTTTTTTTTACCAATGTGTTCGGATGGGTTGAAAATTTATCTAAAATAATCTTTATTATTGAAGGCGTGGAATTTATTTCGTTTCTCCGCCAACTAACTACCAGTTGGCACTGTTTGTCGGTGCTGCGAGCATTTTTCACAAAATTCCGGCCAGCAACTGTCACGTCACGTTGCGTATTGTCGCTGCAATCTTTCGATGTCACAATGGCAGTCACTTACTCTAAACATAATTCAACGTGTACGTACGTGACCCATCCGAAATGGTGTGTAAATAGCGTTTCCGTTTACGACAATGACCAAGGTAATTGATTGTAACAGTTTTTGAAAAGACATGAATTTTTTGTTTTTTATATAGTGTCAAATGTCAGAAATGTTTGATGGTTCGTTGGATTTTAATTCGGGCAATGACTCGCATGACACGACTGCTCAAAAAAAGGAGTTTCAAGGCGGGGCTTGATCGTTTTTTGTTAAATGTCATCTCATTAATGAGCTAGTACTCTTGTAATAGTCACGCAGTTTTTCGTTCTAATAACTTTGAACTCTTATTTGCATTCGTTGCTGTGAGTGAATGAATCAAATAACAATACAAACGCAGCCGACCGGCGCGCCCGACAACGTGTAACGTTGTATAGTTTGCAATCATAAAATATCACCTTATTCATGTCATCGTATTACAGAAACTAGAGGTCCCGCAGTAGTCGAAATTCGACTATAATTAATTGGAATTGTAAGTTTGTACACTATTATGATTCTATTTTATACTTCTATAATCACAAATTTCGCGAAGACTACACTATAAAAAAATATTAACAAAGACAAACCATATTCTATTCTCAATTTGACAACAGACGTCAAGAACAAAAGTTTGACAATAAATAGTATGCATGCGTGTGTGCGTCAAATACATGGTATGTAGTGTGTGTAATGTTTTCTTTATTGATTTAATGTATCTTTTATGCATTATTTTAAAAAAATATTAGCATTTTGCACTTATTCTCTATATTCTCTATAAGTGTGGAAAATTTCATACTCCTCCGTCCGCGCAATTTTCGTAAAAAGGGATACAAAGTTTTTGTTTCACGTATTAATATATAGATTAGTTCGCTTATACATATTTCATTTATCGATAGATACCGTTCTGATATATTATCGATATCAATTGTTCGAACTCCGGGAATCGTTTCAAGAAATCGCTATTGTTTACGTATAGTTTAGTATTCGGAAGCAAACAATATTTGACGTATAGCATTGCAATTATTTGTTCCGACAAGAAGGAAAACCTAGTGTAGTCCATTTGACTAAAGGGCTGTATCTAGTGACCGTTTAACATCTAATGAGCTATGAGTTTACTTAATCACTTATTACATCAACCAAAATTCCCAAAAGGCAGGTATATTGGTTTTTAATATTGAATACGCGTCGGTAGAACACATACTTTACTAAAACATGACTGTGTCACCTAATATTGTCCGCTAAATTTGAAAACAAGCACACTCATCATACATAAACTTGAAAAAAATATTAGTAAACCCTTGATTTGTGCCCAAAAATCGATTCTAAGGATATTGGATTTGTGACAAATACTCACTCACACAAGTGCTGCAAGCTATTATGCGATAAATAGCCTATCCATACGTTTACATTGGGGAAATATAAAACAAAAACATGTTAATTATATAGCATTAAAATATATTGTCCTTTGTTTTTTTATCTCGCCAATTTAGGTCATATTTAATGTTTGACAAATGGATTGTTTTGATTAAAACAAATGGTTTTAGAAATGACCAAATTTCATAAAAATTGTTAATTGTTGAACAAAATTTCATTGTGTTTTGGGTTACTTACTACGGTTTTGTTACTCATTTAGGTCAAATAGTGAGCTAAACATAAAATGAAAAAGATGATTGTGCGTTCCATGCCAATTTCGGTGACTACGACCTGTTTCAAACGATCACGCATCGTTACACCCCTGTAACACCCCTGAATCCACGTCCTTACAGATCCATCAGATCCAATAACTCTTGCAATAGATGCCTTCAGCACTAGGAGCAGGCTTAGGGACCCCGGTAACCGTACTCGTCGAACTCGGCAAAGAGTTCGACGTGCAACCTAACCCATGCATCAGCCCGCTGAGTTTCTCGCCGGATCTTCTCAGCGGGTCGCGGATCCGAGCCGGTAGTAGATTCATTTGCTAAGCAGCTGCTCTTTGGTTGCTAGGTCTCCTTCGAAGGCGCTCGGGCGCCTGTTCTAAAGTCCCACCCCCCTGGCTGAGCCTTTGCTTGCCCGCCTGTCCTGGTGAAACTGGAAAGGCCTCCAGGCCACCAGTAGTCAAAAAACCCCTGAATCATAATACATGAAAATCTACAAAAAGTTCTGAACTATAACGGCCTGAAATATTTAGGGAGGGAATTAAAGCAGGTTCCTTTTCCGCAACGCGAGCGTGGAAATAAAATTTATATAACACTCCCACGTTGACATGTGATTTGGTTTATGAGACAGTGAAAGTATTAGAAAAAACACCGATTAAAAAGGATTTCATTGTTAAACATGAGACGAACTGTAGTGAAAGTACACTGTCGAGATCGGTGACTCAAAGGTGTCACCGATCTTGACGCGTCAGTGACGTGATGTAAAATAAAAAACGAACGAAAGTTCTATTCGTTGGCTAATTGAATGACAACACAATAGTTTAGCCGTATAATCTATCGTTATTATGACGTCATCGCTTTCAACGAAAAATACAAATCGAAAGAGGAGTATGTTTGAGATAAATCTGGCCCACGATTATGGGTTTCAATTAAATCATTATGTTGATATGACTTGGTCAGTGCTCAAATTTCCTAGTGTTGTCGACATCACTGACACCTCTATATTTATACTCAGTTTATCTACAGCATTTACTCTGTTATTTTGTTATTGAAAGAAAACAAAACTGCCTCATATTTTTGATTGAAAAGCTAAAGTATTAGCTAATAAACGAAAAGATCAGTTGAAAAACGGATAAGCGAAAATGCGATGAACCGTTTTGTCTTACCTTTTTATGTATAGATTTAATAAGGTTATTCAATTACATGTTTTACAATGGGTGCAATAAAATTTGGAATTTTGAACCTTTGGGTCTGCGGAGGGACTTCGGTTCCCTCTGTATTTTGTACCGAATGTTCCATGGGGAGTGCTCTGAGGAATTGTTCGAGATGATACCGGCATCTAGTTTTTAGCATCGCACCGCCCGCCACCGGAGTAGAGTTCATCCATACTACCTGGAGCCACTGCGGTCATCGACAGTGCGTTTCCAGAGGTCTTTTTTGCCACGTACCATCCGGCTATGGAATGAGCTCCCTTCCACGGTGTTTCCCAAGCGCTATGACATGTCCTTCTTTAAAAGAGGCTTGTGGAGAGTATTAAGCGGTAGGCAGCGGCTTGGCTCTGCCCCTGGCATTGCTGAAGTCCATGGGCGACGGTAACCACTCACCATCAGGTGGGCCGTATGCTCGTCTGCCTACAAGGGCAATACAAAAAATAAAATAAAAATAAAAAGTTATAAAGCAGGAAAAGTCGGTCCTTTGGCGCTGAGGATATTTGTATATTCGTGTATAATGCAAAGCTTTGCTCATACAGCTATTTCACAATAAACCTAACTAGAATCAAAAGGCTAAACTGGATACTTATGTTGAAATTATTGTTTTATTATTATAAATACCGGATAACTTCTTTCCTGTTACGTGCTATTTGCTTTTGCTATATTTACAATTAAAGTTATTAAATCCGAATCGCAAATTGCACTTCTGAAAGATTCACGTTAAATATTCAATAAGACGATAGGCCGTTTGCTTTTAAATGAACTGAAATATTTGGTGTTTTTGCTAAAATTATGTTGAGAATACTTGATATCTGAAATAGTAATATTTGGAATGTAAAACTTGAACGATCTGATCGATATTCCTTATTGAACTGCATCGGGTAATGACGATCGAAAGTGAAATTTTACGCAACATGCATTTTTTTTTGCTTTGCGTAATTGTGAAAGAGGTTAATGACCATGCAAATCGTGTTGAAAGGATTTGATTATCCAATCGAAGTATTATGAATTATGAAGCTTCAATATTGTCATCCTTGTGATCATTCATAAGCAGTTAGTGTCGATGGATATAGGACATTGTATTATGTTTGCATAATTTGAACAAACTTTATACAAAGTTTGAGATATATGTACGTTTTAGATTGTCATTTTATCATTGTAAATATTAAAGTTATTCTATGAAAAAATCTAAAAAGGCGATTACAAAAACTTCATAGAGAATATAGAAATTCATAAATAAGTCGTGCTTGCCGAATTTAAGCCCTTGTTTTTTGAATGATGTAAGAAAATACGATCTTTTTGAAACTGGTTTCATCTGTTTTATTACGTCATCAATGTAGGCTTGAACTCTTAAACGTTTAAATGCAATAATACTGTGCATTGATAGCGACACTTTCTCTGTGATACGCTTCGCGAAGCACGGAGCTCAATCGACCGGGGAATCGACGCCAATCACAAACCCGCTCCCTTACGTTTATTCGTAGATAGGCTTTATGTAAGCTGCGGAAAGTCAAAGAAAAGTTATAGTTAATGTTGTGGAAAATTGTCCCGCTACTGATGAAGCGTTGTAATATTTTGTTTTAGGAAGAAAGCTGCAAAAGCAATTTTGATTCGGTGGTAGAGATAACGAAGCATTGCTCTTGCTAGGGTTAGTGTTAGCAGGTCCTCCAAAGTTGAGCCCACGAGGTTACCAAACCGTGCATAGTCCGAATATCCCCTCAGTTTACCAATGATTAGGTAGGAAAAAAGTTGTAAAATCTTTAATGTTTCAAAGCATTTTGTGCTAAATTTTTGTATAAATCCAAACCATACTAATTTATTGGTATTCATCTTGTAATTTCTACAAATAATCCACACGAGAACGTAAAAGATATACTGACTTCGCTTAATTTATTACTGTACGTGAATTGGATAGAATTAAGAGGCCCGCAAGACGTTGTTAGCTTTCGAAATTGAGATGATCTATATCCACAGAATTCCTGTCCGATGAAATCACTAAGGTGTGGTACACAACGGGATTATAATTATTGCTGGGAATAAGCATATATGTATCTAAACTCGTCAATACGAACCAGATTAATTAGTATCCAGGATGTCGATGTGGGTTTAGTTAATGTCTTTTTTGGGGTATTCACCTTAATTCTTGCCGTATGTGTCGTAAAAGCGACCAAAAGAATTACCGGAAAATGGGCAATATCGTTTCTTGATGGTTAGATACGAGTAATCGCACTGTGTGACATAGGAAATTAAAATAATACCGTAAAATTTCTACCGCGAAGCAGAAATCATACTTTGAAGGGTAGAATAATCGTTATTCGAATGCAACTGAGACTTCTTCTATCTTAAGAGAACTGGCGTGTTGTATAATTCTGGTAACTGGTATTTGGTACCTTTTAGCCTGAAAAGAAGGATGTAAACCAAAATTACATTCTGGTCCCAGTACTCACAACTGGTGAGTACGAATAGTTTGGCATTCATCAAGACATGGTCGACGGGTGTTGCTGCAACGTTGCTTAGCCTAAAGTTAAGGCGCTGTATACACAAAAAATGTCTATTGTGTGTTTTTAGGCTCTTCAAATACTGGTCGATTACGATGAAAAGTTTGACGTGCGAACTAGCCCGTAGACACAATCCACTGAGTTTATTGTCGAATCTTCTCAGTGGGTCGCGATTCCAATCAGTTGGTATACTGAACGAAGCATTGCTCTTGCTAGGCCTAGTGTTAGTTCCCTTAGCTTGAGTCCGTGATCTCACCTACCGGTCCGCGCGTAATTAGAGTAGCCCCTATCGACATAAGCTAACAACGATTAGGTAGGGAAAAACACTGGCCCAATTTGAGAAATACATAGTTTTTTTGAGTAATTCTACGTGATGAAACTACAAAAATATAAATAATCCTAATATATGGTAGGACCTCTTGTGAGTCCGCACGGGTAGGTATCACCGCCCCGCCTATTTCTGCCGTGAAGCAGTAATGCGTTTCGGTTTGAAGGGTGGGGCAGCCGTTGTAACTATACTGAGACCTTAGAACTTATATCTCAAGGTGTGTGGCGCATTTACGTTGTAGATGTCTATGGACTCCAGTAACCACTTAACACCAGGTGGGCTGTGAGCTCGTCCTCACATCTTAGCAATAAAAAAAAGACAATTTACCTCAAAAATATTGGACTTCGTGATATTCAATTGAACAGGTGTTTCAAGTCGCAATCAGCAGCATCTTCAAACACACATGAACTCATTTTTATAATCCGATGTAAGTTAATTAATTCAATACTGTTATTGACGCCGTCAACGGTAGTTTTCACTTTCTCTATTGTTCGTTTGTCTTCGTTCGTTATTCCAGTTTCAGTTGGACCTGATTCGTTTCAGGTCATTTGGACGACCGCTATTCAACTTATTGTCTGGTTTTAAAGCGAACCGGTTTTGTTTCTTTTATTTTTATTGACTAGATGTGTGGACGAGCTCACAGCCCACCTGGTGTTAAGTGGTTACTGGAACCCATAGACATCTATAACGTAAATGCGCCACACACCTTGAGATAGAAGTTCTAAGGTCTCAGTATAGTTACAATGGCTGCCCCACCCTTCAAACCGAAACGCGTTACTGCTTCACGACAGAGATAGGCGGGGCGGTGGTACCCACCCGTGCGGACTCACAAGAGTTCCTAGCACCAGTAATTACGCAAATTATAATTTTGTGGCTTTGATTTTTACTACACCTTCCATTATTCCTTCCTTAATTTTATTATTCCTTCACCGTGGAAGTCAATCGTGAACAATTGCTAAGTACGTATTTCATAAAAAAAATTGGTACCCGCCTAGGCGCCTGCGGGATTCGAACACCGTTGCTTCGCTACGAATGCACCGGACGTCTTATCCTTTAGGCCACGACGACTTCAAAGACTTGTAGAAAAGATATTTGTCTACTTGAAACCTATTATCACAATGCTCCGTTCCTATTTACAAAGCCTTCATTCAGATTATGCTTTAATCAAATATAATATTAATAAGGCCTTTATTCAAACAGGAATATCTTTTGTTTCAAAAGAGAATGATTACGTCTGTTGGGTTCGGTAAACATTTGTTCGAGCTACGTCGCTGACAAACAAACAGTTAATTATGTTATTGTAAAATATATTACTTTGTTGTTAATCCACATCAGTTTATAATTGAAAATAATTTGTTTTTAACACAACAGGGAAGCTTTCTGTGTTAATGTTTGTACATTTCAGATTCTAGAAACGGTCGTCAGTCGTCGAATTAAAAAAAGAAAGCCTTTTATGGAAATAATATCGAATTTAGTTGTGAAATCGCGAAATTTTAAGAGTGTTATAACATAAGAAGGAGTGGATGGAGTACGGACGTTGATTTTGTTATGTGCATGCATTGATTTAAATATAACTCTGTGTGCATGAATCAAAACATTTTTTTTTTTTTTTTTTTTTTTTTTTTTATTTTGCTATGTGCATGAAGCATCCAAAATGTAATCCTAATGTTCATAACAGTGCATTTTAAAGTCATGACATACTCATCTATGCGGCGAGCTTTCTGATTTACTGTGACGGTAATGAAAGTGACTAGAAAAGTCAAATTCAGTTTGAAAGGTTTCAATAAAATTTCGTACATTGCTAAACAATAGGAAATGTATAGGTGATTATTTTATTAGGCGTTCACAGTAAACGCTATGCTCATTATTATCTTATCTTATACCTTTAAACGAGCAATTCTTGTATATATTAAATCTGGATCTCGGAAACGGCTCCAACGATTTTCATAAAATTTAGTATACAGGGGATTTCGGGGGCGATAAATCGATCTAGCTACGATTTATTTTCAGAAAATGTTTTTTTATTCGTGTTGTCAATAATCAACCCTTCCCGACATCTATTGGCGAATAATAATACTATTTTTCTTAATTGAGGGCAACTAACCGCTTTAAAGACACAACAAGATGGCGTTATAAAAAAAAAAAAACGAGCAAAGCTCGGTCATCATCTAGTTTCTGTTAATTATGCTATGAAATTTCTTCTTTTTTTTATTTCTTTTTTTTCCTACCTAAGCTGGTAGCCTGAAGCGGCTATTCCAGCGTAACCGTGACTAGTAGGTGAGCTCACGGGGCTCAAACCTGACGACGATGCTAACACGAACCCTAGCAAGAACCGTGCTTCGCAGAATCTACCACCGGATCGGAAACGCGACCCACTGAGAAGATCCGGCGAGAAACTCAGTGGGCTGTGTCTGAGAGTTAATTTACTCGTCGAGCCCTTCGTCGCAAGCGACGGGTTCGACGAGAACGGTGACCGGTGCTTGAAGTACCTAAAAGCACCGTTAGTGGATCGAGAGGATCCGAGATGACGTGTTTTGGGCGACGTCGACTGCTTTCCATTCTGTCCGCAGGATCGGGAATGTATTTACCGGCGGCCACGATGAGAGGGTTCTCGTGTCATGCCGCTTTATCGAAATGGAATTTCTTATACGGTACCCACTTAGCACTGGTTACCATCGAAATACTTTCAGCCCAGAACGACCGTGGCTCTTAATATTTGTTGTCGCATTGAACACGCGTGTTTGGTTACTCGTACTAATTTGTAAATAACTCGTATGTTACATTTTAACATTAAAGTGTTAACATGACATTCTGACTTTGGGAGGAAGTTTAGGTATGTAATGCTGGTGATGTAAATTTAAATTATGTGGTTAATAAGTCCGGTCATGAGCTTGTTCACCCATCAATGAAATAAAAAATAATAACGAAAATCATTGAAAAATCGTATAATATACAAAAGTCTGATCAATCCTTCGATTGTTATGATAAATCAGTTCTCGATATTAGAATTAAATTGTGATATCTGCTTTATATTACACACGAAATTAAGTGTTGTTTTTTTTGTTCTTAATTTAGAATTACTTAAAATTTTAGATCAATTGAACAGTGTAATCTTGTACTGTAATTAGATATAAAATCTATAGTCTATTAAAGTAAATTTATACTAGTGCTAAGCACGACGTATTGTGAGCTCACACCTCTATCCGCACCGCTATCATCCCTATTTCTGCCGCCAAGTAGTAATATCATAATATTGCAACTTCAACCTCAGGACTCGAGGTGGTGATGTGGAATCGGTGTATAAGGAATCTGGTAATTATGTAACACGAGAACGCCCGCAATACAATTTTAAAAGTTGGAATCATAGTCATCCAACTGTATGTATTAAATAGAATCTGATCTGATCTGACATATTTCCATACTAGTCATTTATTTATTTATGATATTATAAATGTGAATGTGTGTTTGTTCTTTGGTTTTTCCTTCTTTCAAGCAACGAACCTCGGATTGACATAATTTTTTGTAAGTTATAGTATCAGTTCAGGATAGTTACATAGGGCACTGAATATCCCGAAAAAAAGACATCAAATTTCCCTACTGAGACTATACAGACACATTTCCTTAACCACGCAGACACAGCCGCGCGCATAACAACCGTGTTATCAGAATATATCAGATATAAATAAGCAATTGTGAATTCGTTACGGAATAAATGACAAACGAAAATTTATCTTTATAACGGGAACGGAGTGGAAATGATGAGATAAATTCTTGGCTTCAATTAGCTCCTGTTCGATGTGGACATGTGTAAGTTCTGAAAACTGAAATCCGTAAAGATTGAAGTTTTCAACAGTAAAACAACATTTCAAACGTATAACATTACCAGCAGACCCGGCCACACGTTGCTGTGGCTAAGGTTTTTGTTTCCAAATAATACGTAGCCGGCTATGCTAATACCAAAAATTAACAAAGTAAGAACAATTGGATTTCACTGTATTGCGTTTACTACGAAATAAATTTCACTTATACTTTAGCTTCAGCAACACGTGGTGTTTGCAAGAGCAGTGCACCACCAGCACTCAACACGCGGACCCCGAACACACCGAGTTCGTCGACAGGGAGGTCGAGCGCAGAGCTTCCCTGCCGCCCTCGGACGCGTTACCCCCCATTACCACTTCCGAGGTCAAGGAGGCGATCGATAGCCTACAGCCACGGAAAGCTCCCGGCTCCGACGGCATCCGCAACCGCGCGCTTAAACTGTTACCAGCCCAACTGATAACGATGTTGGCCACCATATTAAATGCTGCTATGACGAACTGCATCTTTCCCGCGGCGTGGAAAGAAGCGGACGTTATCGGCATACACAAGCCGGGCAAACCGAAGAACGAAACCGCGAGTTACCGCCCCATCAGTCTCCTCCCGGCGATAGGCAAACTATACGAACGGCTCCTTCGTAAACGCCTCTGGGACTTCGTATCCGCGAATAAAATTCTTATAGACGAGCAGTTTGGATTCCGCGCCAGACACTCGTGCGTCCATCAAGTGCACCGCCTCACGGAGCACATCTTACTAGGGCTGAACAGGCGGAAACCCATTCCGACAGGAGCCCTCTTCTTCGATATAGCGAAGGCGTTCGACAAAGTCTGGCACAACGGTTTGATATACAAACTGTATAACATGGGAGTGCCAGACAGACTCGTGCTCATCATACGAGACTACTTGTCGAACCGTTCGTTCCGATATCGAGTCGAGGGAACGCGTTCCCGGCCCCGTCACGTCACAGCCGGAGTCCCGCAAGGCTCCGCCCTCTCCCCGTTACTATTCAGTTTGTATATCAACGATATACCCCGGTCTCCGGAGACCCATCTGGCGCTCTTCGCCGATGACACCGCCATCTACTACTCGTGTAGGAAGAAGGCGTTGCTTCATCGACGACTTCAGACCGCAGCTACCACCATGGGACAGTGGTTCCGGAAGTGGCGCATCGACATTAACCCCACGAAAAGCACAGCGGTGCTCTTCAAAAGGGGTCGCCCTCCGAACACCACGCTGAGCATCCCTCTCCCGACTAGGCGCGTCAATACCCCCGCCCCCGCCGTTCGCCCAATCACGATGTTCGACCAGCCCATACCGTGGGCCCCGAAGGTCAAATATTTAGGCGTCACCCTCGACAGTAGGATGACATTCCGCCCCCACATCAAGACGGTACGCGACCGTGCCGCCTTCATTCTAGGACGTCTCTACCCGATGATATGTAGGCGAAGTAAAATGTCCCTTAGAAATAAGGTGACACTCTACAAAACTTGCATACGCCCCGTCATGACCTATGCAAGTGTAGTGTTCGCTCACGCGGCCCGCATACACTTAAAATCCTTTCAAATTATTCAATCCCGTTTTTGCAGGATAGCCGTCGGAGCCCCGTGGTTCGTCAGGAACGTCGACCTCCATGACGACCTGGACTTAGAGTCCATCAGTAAGTATCTTCAGTCGGCGTCCATGCGCCACTTCGATAAAGCGGCACGACACGAGAACCCTCTCATCGTGGCCGCCGGTAACTACATTCCCGATCCTGCGGACAGAATGGAAAGCAGTCGACGTCGCCCAAAACACGTCATCTCGGATCCTCCCGATCCACTAACGGTGCTTTTAGGTACTTCAAGCACCGGTCACCGTTCTCGTCGAACCCGTCGCTTGCGACGAAGGGCTCGACGAGTAAATTAACTCTCAGACACAGCCCACTGAGTTTCTCGCCGGATCTTCTCAGTGGGTCGCGTTTCCGATCCGGTGGTAGATTCTGCGAAGCACGACTCTTGCTAGGGTTCGTGTTAGCAACATCGTCAGGTTTGAGCCCCGTGAGCTCACCTACTAAAGTTAGGCTACGCTGAAATAGCCGCTAGGGCTATCAGCTTAGGTAGGAAAAAAAAAAAAAAAAAAACGTGGTGTTTGGGCCATTAAATTGTAGCTTATGTGAAACGTTGGTATTTTTAACACAGCGCCATCTATGAGATATTATTGTATTACAATTGTCTGTAAAAAGTGTAAAAACTGATTTAAGGCGCCATCTGTTTTAGACTTATGAAACTTACAATTAATGACAATAATCAACATAAGAAATCATTTTATTGCTAATTAATAAATATTGCGACCATTAATCGAAATAAAAACTATCCTATGGCCTAAGTTGGAACAAAAGTCAAAACACATATTTAAAAAAAAAGTTAAAATGGGTTCAGTAGTTTAGGTGTCCCATCGCGGACAAACAACGTGACACGTAATTTATATATACATATTAAGATATTATTAGAGAATTTAAATCTTGGAATGAAAGTGAAAAATTTTCTTCGAAACTTTTCAAGTATGTATGTTATATTTTAGTAAACGACATTCGTAGAATGATGGTTTAATTGGATCGTTGCCACGTACGATGGCGACGCGACGCATTGATTTTGATTGTCCAAGAAAAAGTAGACAAAACAATTTTTTCGGTTCAAAAAAAGAAGCGAAAAGTAATTTTCTAACGGTATCTTTATTTGCAAACATTTTGTTAATATAAGTCCGATTAAATTTCACGCTAAATATAAAACGACACAACTATCAGAAACTTCATTTATTTTCATTGTATTTATTCATTATTACTAGGAAAAAGCCATAGATATATTAAGAAACCTTTTCACTTCAAAAACAATTAGTGTTTTAAGTCCATGCTGCCGCATCATCTGATACGCTGCTATAACCTCTTTACTGGTGGTAGGACCTCTTGTGAGTCCGCGCGGGTAGGTACCACCGCTCTGCCTATTTCTGCCGTGAAGCAGTAAAGCGTTTCGGTTTGAAGGGTTGTAACTATACTGAGACCTTAGAACTTATATCTCAAGTCCAGTCCGTGACCGTGCCGCATTTATTCTCGGTAGACTCTATCCCATGATCTGTAAGCGGAGTAAAATGTCCCTTCGGAACAAGGTGACACTTTACAAAACTTGCATAAGGCCCGTCATGACTTACGCGAGTGTGGTGTTCGCTCACGCGGCCCGAACACACATAGACACCCTCCAATCCCTACAATCCCGCTTTTGCAGGTTAGCCGTCGGGGCTCCGTGGTTCGTGAGGAACGTCGACCTACACGACGACCTAGGCCTCGAATCGATCCGCAAACACATGAAGTCAGTGTCGGAACGTTACTTCGATAAGGCTATGCGTCATGATAATCGCCTTATCGTAGCCGCCGCTGACCACTCCCCGAATCCTGATCATGCAGAAGTCAGTCACCGTCGACGCCCTAGACACGTCCTTACGGATCCATCAGATCCAATAACCTTTGCATTAGACGCCTTCAGCTCTAAGACTAGGAGCAGGCTTAGGGACTCCGGTAACCGTACTCGTCGAACTCGACAAAGAGTTCGCCGTGCAACCTAACCCATGCATCAGCCCGCTGAGTTCCTCGCCGGATCTTCTCAGTGGGTCGCGATTTCGATCCGGTAGTAGATTCATTCTCGAAGCAATTGCTCTTGAGTTGTTAGGTCTCCTTCGGAGGCGCTCGGGCAGTTGGTAGCAAATCCCACCCCTCCTGGCTGAGCCTTTGCTCGCTCACCTGTCCTAGTGAAGCTGGAAAGGCCTCCGGGCCACTAGTAATCTTTCAACCTAAAAAAAAAAAAAAAAAACCAGTTGGGCTGTGAGCTCGTCCACCCATCTAAGCAATAAATAAAAATAAAAAAAACCTGCCAGGTCTGGAGAGACAAATCTTTGTTTCTTAAATCATTTAATAAAATAAAATCTCAGACAAGCCCAGTTACATCACTCTATATGAGTACACCGGGCGTCTTGCCCATTACGCCGCGGACGCTTAGGTCACTAATTATATATTTTTTGGCCATTCCCGAATTCGTAGATTACTGCACAGAAGCAATATTGTTCAGCACGCACACTAGATTAGGTCGGTTTTATTCAATTAGCGATTCTGTACGTGCACGTGTGCTGTGCGTATGTAAACTGTTCTGCGTGTCGGCTTACGTGACGGAGCGTATTGTGTAACGTGATTTGTTTGGACATATCGTTCAACAAATTCACGTTCATGTTTTAAATAATGCATATTAATGTATTTTCTAGCTTTACAAGGGTAGGCGAACTCATAGCCGTTATTAACTGCGCGTTACCGTCTACTAATTAGCTCGAATTTTGTATTTTATTGCTCTTACCTAGATTCAGCAGAAGCGATTGTGGTCTTAAGGCGTTTGGGTCTCGAGCGAAAGCATTATGCCGAGGTCCTAAATCGCCTTACGCAACTTACGCGAAATTCGTACCTAAGACCTGTTCATGATCATCTTTCATCATGAAGGAAGAACGTCCTTTATTGTCTTTGTAGGCTGACGAGCATACGGCTCATCTGATGGTGAGTGGTTATCGTCGCACTTAGACTTCAGCAATGTCAAGGGCTGCCAAGCCGCTGCCTACCGTTCAGAATTCATGAATTTACTCATGTCAATCAGTATTGTGAGCCCCTTCGGTCAGTCATACTTATATCTACTGGGAAGTGCTCACGCGTCGCAGTTTGAAGGGTAGACAACCGTCACTATAATAGTATTGAGAATTCGACCTTATGTGTTTATTTTTTATTTTTTTATTGCTTAGATGAGTGGACGAGCTCACAGCCCACCTGGTGTTAAGTGGTTATTGGAGCCCATAGACGTCTACAAAGTAAATGCGCCACGCACCTTGAGATATAAGTTCTAAGGTCTCAGTATAGTTACGACGGCTGCCCCACCCTTCAAACCGAAACGCATTACTGCTTCACGGCTGAAATAGACAGGGAGGTGGTACCTACCCGTGCGGACTCACAAGAGGTCCTACCACCGGTAAAGTTTCAAAGTAGGTTATCGTATTTGTCGGCTTCTGTGTCTACCGCGATACTAGATCAAACACTGCAGCGTAATGGAAGTTATTAATTCTTTAAAGAATCGTTAATATACTTAATTATGAAGCGGTACAAGTTGATTGATTGATTGTTTGCGTCGATTAATGCCACGAGTCACTAATTAAGTTGTAAATTATAATAATATGTACTTCATTACGCACACAATTATCTCATTATGTTCATTTTCTTTGTGAAGCCTTTTAAGAGTATTTTATGGCCGGACAAAGACTTAGCTATTTTGATACTGCGGATATCCGAGGTCGAAGGTTAATTAAAAAAAAAAAACTAGATCAACATAGAACGTAGTCAAGAAATTTTATTTCTTTTTTATATAATTTAACCTCGCAAGTATCTATTTATTGTAGAGGCCAATAATAGTGTTATTGGAGAATATAAATCTTGGCGCGATATCGCACGCCACCCCCGGCGACACACGTTATCAGTCAGTGACGTTGTGACCTTTCTTATCAACGTGTCGCATTCTGTCTACAACGTTAATGGTATATTTCAAAGGTTCGAATAATTTAGATATAGATGAATTGATAGAAAATAGGTTTTTTGTTAGCTTTCTACAAAATTGTTCGTCTGTTTCTATATCTTTCTGTATTTTAAGAGTATAAGTAAAAAATGCGATGGCTGTATAAAGTATATACAACGATGAACGTACGTATCACTACATAGTATAAAACAAAGTCGCTTTCTCTGTCCCTATATCTGTCTGTCCCTATGTATGCTTAAATATTTAAAACTGCGCAACGGATTTTGATGCGGTTTTTTTTAATAGATAGAGCGATTGAAGAGGAAGGTTTATATGTATAATAACATCCATTAAATAGTGGAGAAATCAATAATAAATTACAGTTTCTGAAGCGAAGTGAGGGCGGGTCGCTAGTATTTATTTTGTTCTCAGGTTGGATACGTAAACAAAAAACACTTTTCCATTAGCGGGAAACGAATAACTATTTGCTAAGCTAAACTCATACTTACTTAAAGTTTTGGGAAGTACGTGTACTTACAATCCAAAGCGAAAGAAACTGGCGGGTGCCCTTCTCCGCAAGACCGTAGTTTTTACGCGTCAGCTGTTTGTTACACTCCGTAGATATTCTACCCACATTTTTGCACAAATGCCTATGTATAAATTTGGATTAGAAATTAAATAGTTTGGAGATATTTCGAAGCTCGGCATCGTTCCACTCAATAACAAGGTTTCGATTAACCAGGCCCTTATTACCAATTATTATTTTATTGGGGTAAATCAGCCGACGAACCCATAGCCGATGTTAAATAGTTTCTGGAACTCGTTAACATTACAATTCCAAAGTCGCCAATGTTAAGACATGAGTGGAAGTCTAAAAAGTATTGTCTAATAGACTGGACCATCTTTCAAACGGGGAGCGTGATTGCTTGGCGACAGAAATAGACTGGTTGATGGTACAAATCCGTTCCGGCTCACAACGCGCCATATCGTTTACTGGCGTTATGTTTATTGTAAAGATGATTATTGCTTGGTGTTAAAAAATTTGTGTGTGAAATTAAATATATATTTTTTTTGTTTCAGGTAAGTTGCTTGGAGAACATACTTGGAATTGCTGTTTTCTTATTTTTTGGTGTGGGTTATCACGCCTCCCAACAATTCCCAAGTGAGACTATCCTCGTAAAAATTTATATGCATGAGTACTGCTTCTATACTACTATATACATATGAATATGTATAGGTAAGTTAATATTGTATGCACACACATAACAAGTCTGAGATAATGTCATTACTATATACGATGTCGATTTATTCATTTTAGTAGATTTTTTTTCCGTACGTAATCTTGGGTCGCCTAAGAGGCTATTCCAACTACGGGCGTACGGGACAAAGTAATAGTTTTACTTTTGAGTACAAGTAGATGCGTGACGTAAAATTTATGTATCGGATTACTTAATATTTAATTCTTAGAAAGCTCACCGGCGTCACCGCTGTTCAAAGCTTAGTTTCGTAGTCTCCGCATACCTATTAAAGTCTTGTACATTACGGTGTCGTCAAAAATGAATGCACGTTTCAAAACTACATCCATAATTCGTTTCCGTTTGATTCTTATTAGTAACAAGTGACGGATTTCACTTTCGCATTTAGCGAGGTTACTGGCCTGGTTGTTTGTCCTACCGGCTTTAAAAAACCAATTTATATTTTCCAGAAAAAAGGCACGTAACACAATGCTAAGTCCTTATCGCAATCGCAATACGGCTTAAATTCGAACAGTTTTATAGTTTACGGGTGTAAACTATAATGGTGTTGGTCTGGTAATTTACCTAATCATTGAAGTGATAGCGGTACTTGTAGATCAGATATTCTAACAAGGGCTGACATCGATGCGCTAACAAAGATTACATGTAATATTTAATAAAAATCTTCCTTAGAGTGCACAACGATGTGCGTTGTCAGAATTTTCTTTGTTTAAAAAAGATATTTAAGATTAAATTGCGAAACTTAACGATGGGTCGTTGAACCGTCTGAGTTTTTTTAAACTTTTGTTAGGTTCATGAGCGCTTTTTGTTTTTCTTCGATATTAGTTTTGTCGATGATTGATTACAGAAACAACTTTTGGTCGATCTTGGGTTGAACGAACGTTAAATAAAATATATTTTTGTTGTAAACTTAACCGAGATCCTCGTTTAATAATTCACACTGTAACAATGTCTACGGTAATAGATTATTATCATTAAATTGCTTTACCTAATATGTATATAGTAATCAAAATGTAAACTTATACTATACTAACTGATTAAATGTAAACTATACTTGAGACCTTAGAACTTATGCATATCTCAAGCTGGGTGGCGCATTTACGTCGTAGATGTCTATGGGCTCCAGTAACCGCTTAACATCAGGTGGGCTCTGAGCTAGCCCACCCATCTAAGTCAAAAAAAATAATATGCGTAATAGTTTTTGATTTTAAAATTTTTCATGACAACAGATTGTTGTATTAGCGTGGTATGGACATGTGATGCGTAGAGAGAAGGTGCATGAGACTAGGAGATGTATGGAAATGGTAATGCAAGGTAGAGGGGGAAGAGGTGGACCGAAGAAGACATCGATGGAGTGTGTGAATAACGATATGAGAGAGAGAGAGAGAGAGAGAAGTGAGTGTTGAGGTGACGGCTGACAGAAGAGAATGGAACAGAAAAATTAGCTGTGCCGACCCCATCTAGTGGGATAAGGTGAAGAAAAAGAAGAAGAAGAGAGATTGTTGTATAAAATAATGTCACAAACGAAGTTTCTGTCGTCTCGTCCAACCCTGCGGAATTACCTTCCGTTCCCAGCGTCGCGGCGTCGTCCATTCGGCCCCCTTCGTGTTGGGTGCGTTTGCGAAATCAATAAAGCTTTTAACGCTAATGGCCGGACGAGACTGTCTGAGCTCTTATTTAGGTATTAGCAAACATTTTCCATTTACACCCACGCACGGAAATATCGCATCGATTAGATAATTGATTAACAGGTGTTCTCGTACTAACAATTACTATGTATTCAATTGGAGTGCCTTTTAATGAAGTCAGTAATATTTGTTTAGTGCATTCAAGTATGACACAAAAAAAACTTTTCCATTGCCTTAAAGTAATGAACATGAATTGTCTCTTCATTAAAAAAATAAAAGTAATACGTTTTTCTGTCCGAAATAAATAATATGGTTGTTAATGTATCATAGATTTATATTTGTTAAAATTCCTTACTTTCCTAAAAGTCTTTTCAAATTGGTTTTGTAATTGAAATTAAAACAAGGCTAATTCTAAAGAAATATATTTTGATAATACACATAATATTATAACTTGTTAATATAGAAATAATAATTTAGAAAAGAAAAAGACAATCTCTGTTAAATTGTCTCTCAAATTGTTACTTATCTGTTTTGTCTATATCTATTTATTTTATTATTATTAATTAATGATTTAAGTATATAGTCATCTATATAGCGAACTAGAATTGTATTTTGTAGTTTTAAACAAACATACAAAATAGGGTATGGTACAGCTTCTTTTCTGCGGACTTCGAGTACGATTCTCAGCCGGAATCAGTGTCTTTGTTAAAGAGAATTTAGTACTGGACGTGCCCCGCGATTTCACCTATGTTGAATATGTATGTAGCAACATAACGCGTTGCTATTTCTCGGGAAAAATAGTTGCTTGTATCGCTATCTTGTCCACAAATTACCAGTCGATTTATAGTAGATACGTAAAAATCACGAACCAGCCAACGTACTGTTGGATTTATTAGAGCATATAAACCCTGCGTTGCCTGGGTCATGTCAGTTAACACGATCAAAAGTATCCTTTACGTCAATCTAGGTTATAATCTATTTTTGTGCGATATTTCATACCGAAATCTGTTCAGTAGTTATTGCGCAAACGCTAAACAAACATCCTCACAAACTTTCGCGTTTATAAAATATCAAAGGGGTGAAAGGCTTAAGTTTAACGCGCCACCCATCTTGAGATATAAGTTCTAAGATCTCAGTATAGTTACAACGGCAGCCCTACCCTTCAGACCGAAACGCATTACTGCTTCGCGGCAGAAATAGGCAAGGCGGTGGTACCTACCCGTCCGGACTCACAAGGGGTCCTACCACCAGTAAAAATACATTTTACTGTTTTAAAAAATTAGCACTCACAGTCTTTGTCCTGGTCACACAATAATGTAAAACACTTTAGACTCCTGGAGTTAATTAGATTGGCTTTTAGAATTTAATTTCGAATTCGATATAAAGAAACTCACATTTCATCGGGTCAAATATCGCGAACACTGAGATGCGAGCATAATTTCTAGGGTCGGCAGACTAAAGCACATAAGTCAAAATTTTCGATTTATTTTTTATTACATCATCGGTTTACATTTTGCTCAACACACAATCTGACTAAAGCACATAAATCAAACTCAAGTATTTCATGGCGTATTCAAGCGGCGTTCTGTATCAACCTTATCAAATCCTAATATAATCAAACGAACTAAAAAACATA